>NC_051168.1:66502670-66787670 GCF_013339725.1 Rhipicephalus microplus
CTCCTAAAAAAGAATCGCATACGTTCGTTATAAACTCTCTTGGGAGAGTCGTGGCAACCAAAAGGGCGTTAACAAAGTCTTATCAAAGGGAGTCAAATACGTTCATTTTACTGCAAACTCTCTTCGGAGAGTCGTGGCACACCAGATGAAGTTAATGTGTCTCCTTAAAGGGAGTCGTCGCAAGTCAGGACTTGCCAATAAAAGTCAAAGGTCGCCTTTTATTTTTTTTCTCCTTCCTTACGAAGCCTAGCCGCCAAGTCATCACAGCGGCGGATGCAAGTGCGCCATTAAAACGGCCTTTATACGTAACAGCTAGTGTGCCCTCCCGCATTGAAAATGCAGCACCACAGTTCAAACAAGGAGATCGAACGCCGACGCGCAAAAGACACAAAGTAACGGGACGTCCCATACGTGTCACCGGCGGCCTTTCGTTATTTCCGTATGCGACGCGGGACGCCGCGTCGGTTCTCCCACGGCCGCCGTCGTCGCCGGCGCGAACAAGCGAGAAATAAAGAGGGTCGGCCTTGGCGCCGATTCCCCCCCCCCCCCCCCGCCCTCCTTTCAAGACTCCTTCCTATACGAGACGCATTGCGAAACCACGAACTTCAGAGCCCCCGTCGTCGATAGACGCATCTCACGCCACCACAACCGGCGGTTTATACAGATTTATACCACCGACAGGGCCGCTAACGGTAGGTATCACACCCTATTTACAGTAGACGATTCACGCCCGGGGCCAAGGTTATCAATTGTGCGACGAGTAGGTGATTCATCAGCCCGAGAAGAGAGAGGGAGAGAAAAAAAAAGGCACGGTTCTGCTGCAGCTATATCACATACGTGGTTGTCTATATAGACGGACGGATATTTAGCGTTTTAGTATTTATATGCAGCTGTTGCGACGTGCAGCTCGAGGAGTATGCAGGGCTAGCATAAACGATTCGTTCGCTTTGAAAAAAGCCGCACACCCAAAAGTATTACGCGTGAAATGAACCACGAACTCACCAAGCTGGTATTGCGCATTCCATGCGCTGCCAACATAGAGGCCACGTCAGGGCGCGACAATTGAAAAAAAAAAAAAAGATTTGTCAAGCCGACCAGAAATGGGCCGTCCAGCAGGCCCACGAAGCGGCCGCCAGGTACTCCCTGTCGGTCCCTACGTGGGAGACGCCCGCTAAGCGCGTCCTGCAGGACTGAAATAAAGTTTTTTTTTTTCCGTTCCATTCCATTCAAGGCGAATATTTTCCGTGCGAGTGTCACAAAGAAAGATGTATCAGCTGATGTTCTTAGCTGAGCTGCCCCAATATATGGTAGCGCGTGAGCATAGTCATGTCGTCACAAATGAGTATTGTAACTACCGACTTAAACGCGAAAAAAAAAACATTTTCTTTTCACGGGCAAAATTTATTTCTTCAGAGAGATGCACCTTTTTTTTTTTTTGCTGATTCATGGTTCTACTTAGTCACCTGCAGAATTGATTACCATCAGACTCGCGTCGACTCATGTTTGTACTCACGCCTATACTCACTCCAAAACACTGACGTTCACACGCCAGCTCAATATTCATTCAATAAAGCGGAGGAGAAGGGCGTCCCGTGACCTCCACCCAACCAATGGGAACTATTTCACGGGAATTCTCGATAAAAATATGTCGTGTCAGTCTCGTATTTCAATAAAAATGCCCTCACTGGATTTCAACCGCGTGATATTTGAAGGTATACGAGATCGAAAGACGACAAGTATAGAGTACCGATTACGCGAGATAATGGTGTTTAGGAGCAATTGACACCATGTTCGAAAAAAAAAAAAAACCCAAGTGTAGGCTAACGGATTTGTGAGTCGGCTCAATCAGACTTATATGAAGCAGCGAGCTTTAGTTTGAAGTGCAGTCGAAGTGAGTAATATTTTGGCGAGCCTGAGTCCGATTGAGTCCGGCTGAGAAACATTTTAGTGAATCCGAGTCGGAGCAAGTCTGCTTGAGAACAATTTCGGTGAGTCTGAGTCCGACTGAGACCCAAGGAAAAAAATAAGTGATTCTGAGTATAAGCTTCACTTTTTTTTTTTCGTTGCCCACATATCCATCACGCAGCGTGCCACGCTTCTCGGAGGCGATGTTTGTTCTGTATCTTGCTACCGCGGCGCCCCGCTATCATATTTTCGAGAGTCTTGGCGTTGATTCTGATCGGCCTCTCGAGATACGAACCACACAACACGTCGCACAAGGTCAGCTCGGATCACCTGTGTCGTAGCCCCGGGAGGAGGGTACAAAGTTGGTTACTTTACTGGAGCGCTGCTGCTGCGGATTATTATTATTATTATTATTATTATTATTATTATTATTATTATTATTATTATTATTATTATTATTATTATTATTATTATTATTATTTGGAAGAATACCCGCAGCGCCATCTTAGGCATTGTTGAGGGGGATCCTACTGTTTTAAGTTAAAGCCATTCCTAAGAAGTCGTTGCCTTCGTTTTTTTTTTTCCTATATGCCTCATTTTCGTCCAACATGTGACTTCCGAGAAAGAAGAGAGCGTATTGGCTGAGATTGCTTGTATGGCTCCGTTACCGAAGTGTGTCAGCTTGGGCTAGTTGGTATGACGACACAGAGACAAGAAGGACACTTCGTGTCCTCCTAGTCTCTGTGTCGTCGTTTTGTTCTCGCGCTATAACTATCCACTACCGAGCTATATATAGCTTCTTCTACGCAGACCGCCCGCCCGCTTTGACATGGCCGACGAATTGCTGGATCGATACGTCTACAATGTTATACTCTTTTTTCTTCAATCGCCCGCTGCGGCTTCTTAAATCTCATTTCTCCTTGCTGTTACTGCAACGGCTGCTACCACTGTTCACCTACACTCGCTACTAATACTACGACTATACTGCTGCAGCCACGTATTCTACTGGTACACCTACCACTTCCTGTTTGGGGTTCGGTCGAGCGTGAGAAAGATATATAAAAGCGAGAGAACAACGCGGTAATGGATTAGATTCATGGTAGGAAGCTTGGTCGTCTGGTGACCGCACAAACGTGCACAAGTAGAAAGCCGTGCTGACACGTGGTACTCATGCGGGGCAAAATTACATGCTCTAAAAGCACGCGCAAACACACACACACACACACACACACACCACCGAGAGAGAGAGAGAAAGAGAGAGAGAGAGAGAGAGGAGAGAGAGAGAGGAGAGAGAGAGAGAGAGAGAGATGAGAGAGAGAGAGAGAGAGAGAGAGAGAGAGAGACGGAGCTGACTGCCGATACGAAAGCTTCCATTCCTTTCAACAAAACTTTGGTTTGCGCTATAGTGTGTTCTTTATCAAAGTATAGGGGGAGGGGGGCATGTGCCTAAGAAAAAACACAAACACACAGAAGAAGAAACAAGTTTTTGCGCGTTTTGAGTATACTCGATATTCCGTAGGCATTTTTCACTCTCTACCCTTTTCCTTGGACTACTTCGACGTGGAGATTATGGCTTAATCTCATCCGCATTGAACGCCTCCGATGAGGCCAGCTGATAAATGGCGAACAGGAACCGCGTTTCTAACACGAGTGCAGTATATATACCCGCACGCGCGGTCATCCGGCTTCTTACTCTTCTTTACATATTCATTTTTTTTCAGCAGGAATAAGAGGACACGGGCGATGCGTGCATGGGCTGCGCAACAGCACCTCCTGGACGTTGGCGTCTGCAGCAGCGCTCGGCAACATCTGATAGATGGAGCGCGTCGCAGCATATACGCGTGCGCCGACGCAGTACGCGATAAAGTGCGGCGGGACGGTGTTTACGAGACAAAGAGGTTACCGAACGATGCGCGGTATTGAGGCGCCCAGGAGCCGTAGCCAGGCGGTGACACACCGGGTACATGCCCCCCCCCCCCCTCCGCCTGAATTATTTTTCTCTATGACATAGAGAGCGTAAAATGGCCATTTTAAGGGTATTCCCCTCCCTAAATCAAAGTGGTTCCTCCCCCTCCCCTCGAAAAAAATTCCTGCCTACGGACCTGGAGGCACCGTCTAACCAAAAGGTTGCAGCTTCGTGTGGCCGGGGATAAAAAAATCAAACACAAAAAAAACAATTAAATAATGCAACGCATACTGAATTAAGGAACTATACCGATTATTTACAGCAGCAGTGAAGTAGAAAAAAAATCATGGTCCGCCATGCATTTGCCAACGACAATTCAAAGGCGAGGAGAGGAATCAGCGTGCACTGATAACGTCACATTGTCTGGCGAAGTGCGACGTCATGCTGACGTCATTACACATATTTTTGTATCCCTCGTGTCGACGCCTCCGACAGCCAGTTTTGGCGTTTGATGGGGACGTCAAACCTCATTAATTTTTTTTTTAATTTCGCGCACGTGTACCTATACGCGCACATATACAAACACACGCACGAACACATATAAACGGCGGTGAAACCCCCGAAAAAGTTTCTAAAAGGTTTCTGGATACGCTCCCGTATATGGGACACGTTCAGGAGACCTCGCAAAAGGAGCGGGGCGGTATACCACGGGCCGCGCGGGGCGTGCATCGTTCATCGAGCTCGAACTCACGGAAAGAAGAGGGGAAGGTTAAAAGTTTTGTGTGAGAGTGAGAGAGAGATAGCACATCATCATGCAGGAAGGCAACGGGTGCCGCTGTACAACGGTGCGCAACATAAGAACACAGAAGAGCTTCGCACGTCCACCCTCCTTCGTCCTTCTTTCGTCCGCGTTTTGTTCGTGCAGTTACGAAAAAGCCTTCGCGATTAAGAGAGAGGGCAATTGAACTGAGAGGGAGGTGTGTACACGGCGCGTATATGCCTCCTCAGGAGACCCCCCCCCCCCCCCTTCCCTCCCCTCACGATGACCATGCACGTCCGCGCACCGCGGTAGTGTGTGTGTCCAGCGTCCGACCCCGCTCGCAGCCGGAGCTCACGTCTTCTTGCGGTCAGGACCGGGGTCGTGTGCTGGCAATGTGGGTCCCGCTATACACATCGCCGTAATTACGCGAAAACAACAAAAGAGCGCGTGGTTGATGCCTATACCCTATAGCAGAAAGGGAATGGGGGAGGAGGGCGTCGTATATGGAGCTTAAGCCCCAGAATAACACGAGAGACCAAAACGAGGCAGGTGCGGGGAGCCTCGCAAGAACACGCCGGCAACCGACGACAGCGCCGCCTTTCCTTTCTCTTTTGCTCCTTCCATGTCCTGTATTTTTTTTCTGGTGTTGCGCTGTAAGTAAGTTCACGATGAACCGACGACAGTGCATGCAGTGACCGATCGGCTCTGCGCCTCGCCCTTGCGCTAATGAATCGAAGAGAGGAGAGAAAGAGAATTTAAGTCGAGTCACTCACTCACGTTTCTAAAGTGCGTAATTAACTTCTTGTAAAGTGTAGCATTCGCCGATAAATTCAAATTAAGTGCTCCGGACAACACTTAAATTTAAGTGCTCCACGCAGACAGCGCAGCAGAACAAAACAAAACAAAAGTCGCACATTTCGCGTCTAAATTTACGAGAAGGCGAGCTCATGATCCCATCTATAAGAACGCCGCATTCGATTCCGACGCTATCTTCGGCGTCATCCGGCTCGTTTCGCGAGACTTCACTCAAAAAGGTCCCCAAACTGCGTTGCCAGCGTCGCTGCCGCATTGCAAACAGCGGGCTACACGAGGTGTATATATACCGTATACACATATACACGCTTGTCTATACACGGCGCTACAAACTATGCTACCGCTATGTGGGGTTTAACGTCCCAAAAACCACCACATGATCACGAGAGACGCCGTATAGTGGAGGGCTCCGGAAATTTTCGACCACCCGCAGGGGTTCTTTAACGTGCACCCGTATCTGAGCACACGGGCCTATACAACATTTCCGCCTCCATCGAGAAATGCAGCCACCGCAGCCGGGATTCGATCCCGCGACCTGCGGGTCAACAGCCGAGTACCTTGGCCACTATAGACCACCGCGGCGGGGTGCGCTGCTACAAACGCAACGTGATGCGCGCGCGGCGCCGCAACGCAAAATGAGCTTATAAATAGATACCCCGGTGTAGTCGACGCGCTAAGCGGTTGTTTTGACGCCGCGCGGCGTGAGAGGAGATAGCATGCGCAGAAACGAAACCGGCGCAGCGAGCGGATAAATCGTGCGTCGGTGAATGAACCCGCATCAGACAGACAGAGTCTGACAGACAGACAGACAGACAGACAGAGACAGACAGACGGTCAGACAGACAGACAGACAGACAGACAGACAGACAGACAGACAGACGGACGGACAGGCGGACGGACGGACAGGCGGACGGACGGACAGACGGTCAGACAGACAGACGGACGGACGAACGGACAGACAGATAGACAGACAGGTGAACTTTACTTGCCTCTTGGGATGGAGGGCAGCACCAGCGTCGGGTACCAAAGGTAGATCGGAGAATATAAACGAAGAACAAAATTTACATAATCAAAAAGACCGCGCCCGCCAGGATTTAATTTAATCAATTACAAACGCGCCGACTCGGGTGTACATTGGAGAAAGGCCCAGGTGGTCAAAACTATAGTATTGGGAGGTCCTATAAAATAAGCACGCAAAACTCTCGAGTGTAAGTAATTTAATAGATAGAGTGGGAAAATCTTTTTAATGAATGGCTTTGATCTCCGATCGAATACCGCAACCGTGCCGCAACGAAATGACCGTCTGTGCGAGTGAAAATTGGCCCTTTCAAAGCTATCATATGGAATGCCTACACTGCAAGTGAAGTATATAGCGAACAACTCACTGTACGCCATAATTCCTCCGTTTGCGAATTGACTGCAGGTATACCCCAAGGAGGATTAAAGAAAAATTGCTGGAGTGGAAGCTCCCGCATTGCCTTGCCAGCAGAAGTGAAGCCAGCTTTTGCCACTGCCAAGATGGCGGAAACATGCTCTTTTCTGATAGTGCCCACATGGAGATCAAGTGGCTTTGATATGTTATATAAATGCTGTGTTAGTTCTATATTAAAAAAATAGTTGTTCCCGACGAAATAACATACAGAAACGAGTATGGATGAATGAATCTTCAAAGAACTTTGCCTCCCATTAGAGGCTCACTAAGAAAAACTAGTAACTGTAAGTCGCACTTGGAGCACTATGTGACCCGAGAAAGTTCCCACATTAAACTCGTTGGGCGTGCGAGGGTAAGGCCCCGTTTTTAATCACTGAACGGTGATGCTTTATCATGTCCCTAGTAAGATGGCCGCCACAGCCGCCATCTTGCCAGAGGAACGGCTTCACTTCTGCCCAACTATTTTCACTCCAGCAATTTTTTAAATCCTCCTTGGTATACCCCCGTCTATAGGCGTCCGCGCAAGGCAACACGCGAACCAATATCCACATCTGTTCACTTCGTCGGTGATGTTTTCAATGATGACGAATTATTAAACCTGCGAGCTTTGCAATTGGTGGGCTTTTTAAACCAATCACTCGTCGCTCGATTCACGTACTTTGACGTTCTGTGCGATTGTATACGCTTCTGCCACGCATTATTACCAAGCGTTACGAAGACTATCCTTGCGCCATATGCGTGAAATTCGTGTAGGGTTTTTTTTTTTTTTCGAATCAGTTTCAAGTATACTTTCGTGGCTCTGAGTACGTTGAAGATTCCTGTCTCCTCTCTTCCGACTGATTTTTCGCTCTAGGTTTTTCTTTTTCTTCCACATGCTTACAAGATGTCTATCAACAACTTCCTCATCGCCAGCGTCAATCTCTTCGGTAGCGTGCTGAACCGACTGGATCACTCCTTTACTCCAATCGTTAATATCATTTATGGGGTCTTGTTCCGACCTGATATTTCTAAATGTCACCCGATCTGTAGCATCCGCTTTATTCGCCGACGTCCTGTGTCCGATTTCCACTCAAAGCGAAGACTTTTCCTTTTAATTTTTCTTGTACGGAGTTTCGCTCCCAACCAACTATACGCCAGAATTTCTGAGCTCCCAAACGCAACAGCGCTAAAACTGCTCATTGACTGCGACAGCCTGGCAAGAATGCTTTCTGACGCAATCATTTTTTTTTTTGTAGGACTGTTCGCCAAAACTGAGCAAGCGAGCGGAAATGCCAACGTTTATAGAAAATGACTTGGGTACACATCACAGGCCCATCGCGCAAAATCGTTGGTTGGTTCCTCAACACCTTGGCGCAACCCACCTAGGGGGATAGGCCATGAATGGGACGGTGTCTTGCTTTTTAAATTACTTCACTTCTTGAAAGAGAGGGTTGGATTAATTAGGTAATATAGGTAATAATAAAAAGGTGTTAAATTTCTAAACAAAAACATAATAAACATACAAAAAGAAAAAATTATACATAAAACAACTGAAGTTACTTATTTTTAGCATTCCATAATTCTTTTAGATTCTCGTCAAAAATTTGTAACAGCGGTAAAAACGCTCCTGCGGCTGAATCCAAATGCGACTGCGCCAAATGAAAGAATCACCGGAAGTGTCAAGTTTAAGCCCAACTTTCGTAGGGGTTCTTCTATAGTAGATTTTTTCCCTTTGAGTTTTGAATTTTCGGCATGACAAAAAAGAAGTGCTCCAAAGATTCCCTCTCATTACAAAATCGTATTACAGAGACACAATCATCCTATATACGGTATAGTAATTAACTTCAAAACAAACGAATCGCACTTTTTTTTTCCCCTGAAAGTTTTGGGTTTCGATGTTCCGGTCGACAACGCATGCACACGCTGTAAAAGCGAGCACGGCGAACTCTGTCGCGCATGTGTTTCATCACACCACAGGAGTATAACAGCTGCGCGTTACAAAATAATAAGCCCTCCCGAGCACCGTTGAAACGTTTTAATAAACCGTCTGCGCAGCTCGAAAAAATTAATTTTCCATTTTTTTTTGTTTCTCCGCCGATCCCGCTACGGCAATGTAGCAAAATGTGCCTAAAAAAAAAAAAAAGCTTCGCACTCATTCAGAAAATCAAGTAGTACACAGTGCGCAGCTGCGCGCGTTTTGTAACGACACCGCGCTGTATGTAGTTGGAATTGAAACATCCTCGTCGTGTCACGTGGAAAAAAAGATCAGGGGCGAAGATTGCAAACCAGAACCTTTTTTCAAATCCGGTACAACCTGAACAGAGTGAATTCCAGACAATACCCACAAACAAGCTGTACCCTCTGCAAGCACGAACACGCAGATATGGTTCATATTCTATGGCAATGCACACAGGTCACAGTAATACACCGAGAGGACAATACAAAACCGGACCTTCTCGAGGAGCGTTGGCTAAGTGCGCTGACTAGCTCAGACGACCAAATGTGGGCAATCCAGCGGGCCCGGACAGCGGGGGAAAGGTTATACGCCTCACCGCACGAAACGTCGGGGTGGCCTGAGCCCGGGCCGGTAACCCTGCAGTGTTTCTTTTTTTTAAATAAAGTTTTTCCATCTGTCTGTCAGGGGCTCATGTCCAGTAGAAAAAAAAAAGAAAAATGCATGGTGGCTAGCGAAGATTCGCGTGTCCGCGACAGACGTACCACTTTTCGCATTGCGCAGTGCTCTCTCTTAACTTTTCCCCCTCCTCAATGCAGGGAATCGCAGCTTCATCCTCCTAAAGTGTAGTACTGTTCGGGGCGCTGAGCCAGCTGAGCCGTGGCCCCACAACGCCTTTTTTATGTCCCTCTTTTTCACAACCACACTCTATCTCTCCATTTGCATTGCACAATACTCCCTCTTAACTCTTTTTTTTTCTTTTCTACATGTCGGGGAATCGCACATTCATCCACGTGCAGTTGGAAGCCTACAAGAATATGTCTACTTAGGACAGGTAGTAACTGCGGAGCCGAACCATGAGAGTGAAGTAACTAGAAGGACGGGGTGGATCACATTCAGCATGCATTCTCAAATCATGACTGGTAATCTACCACTCATCCTCAAGAAGAAGGTACATAACAGCTACACCTTGCCGGTACTTACTTGCGGAGCAGAAACCTGGAGGCTTATACAAAGAGGTTTCAGCTTAAATTGAGGACGGCGCGGCGAGCGACGGAAAAGAAAATGGTAGGTGCAACCTTAATAGACAAGAACAGAGCAGAGTAGGCAGGATAACCGCTGGTCAGGTATAACTCACTGGATTCCCAGAGGAGGCGAACGCACGAAGGGAAGACAGAAATTTAGGTGGGCCGATGAGATTGAAAAGTTCGCAGCTATAACGTGGCAGCTGAAAGCACAGGATCGAGTTGACTGGCGGATCATGGGAGAGGCATTTGCCCTGCCATAGCCTCCTAGATTTCCCTTGCCTGCCGGATTATCGGCGGTCGTCGGAACTACGGTGGTGGCGCCACCTAAGTAGGGGGTGTCTTCAATTAAGTTTTTACATTTTCGAAGCTCATATGCAACAAAAATAACGTAAAAAGTTTTTAAAAGGCGTGAACGTAATTATAATTAACCCCACGTAAGTGACGCCGTTATAAATGACAGGCTTTTTGCGCTCATTCAGCAGCCTCTAAAATTAGTAGCAAACGCCAAAATTACCGATCTCAAAAGCCAAGTACAAAGACCCTTACCCCTACGTAGGTAGCGCCGCCATAGATGACGGGCGTTTCGCGCTCATTCGGCAGGCAAGGGAAATCTAGGAGGCGATGGCCCTGCAGTGGGCTTAGTCAGACCGATTATGATAATGATGGCGATTAGCAGAGCAACATTTTCAGCCTCAACAGGCAACAATAACGGCGGTCACAAGTCCGTACACAGGCAACAATGACACGCGACAACGTGAAAGGTATATGCACTCGGGAGAGAGAAAATATTTTTCTCGGGTTAGGAAACTACACTTTCACAATAGCGAAATTGTCACACCTGCCGCGAGGAGGCGCTTGCTGCTGCCATCTTGGACTGATAACGTTGCAGTTTAGTATTCGTATCAAATGAACAAACAGTGCTATACGGTGAGCTCACACGCACGAAATCACCTTGCCGGCACATTCGACGTTCCATGACCACAATCATTCCGTATTGTTACATAGAAAGAAAATCTACAAAACAAACGCTTATCAGTCCAAGATGGCAGCGCCCATAAGTCGAAAAGAAAATCATGTTATAAAGGGAACGGCAGCACATCGTCACCATCAACGCGCCAAAAACAAAATGCGGGTGGCGACTGAATTGGATTGGATAAACTTTTATTTGGTCCTCCAAAACACAGATCACTGTGTTGCGGGCAGCTCCCACGTGGGGACTGGAGATGCCAAGCTCCTCAGCCGCCTCGCGGGCTTGGTGGACAGCCCAGAGCTGATCTGCCAAGGACGAGCTGCGGATTGCCGCCTCCCATCTGGCAGAGGTGATGTGCGATAAATGAGCGAATTTGGTGCATTGCCAGAGCATGTGTTCTAATGAAGCTATTTCCCCACAATGTGGACAAAGATTACTTGGGTATAGGTCAGGGTACATGATGTGTAACATTTTCAAAGTAGGGTACATCCGCGTTTGCAAAAGCCTTATTGTAAGTGCTTGGGGCCGGGTTAGATTTTTGTGAGGTGAAGGGAAAATCCTTCTAGACAGGTAGAAATGTTTAGTGAGCTCGTTATATGTTGTAAGAATTTCCCGGTTATCCCCTTCACCGGTAGAACGCATCTCCGGGGAGGCGTGGTTGGAGAGTTCTCGCGCCGCCTCGTGTGCTGCTTCGTTGAGATTGGCAACGCCACCTTGAAATTGCAGCGCCAATCACAGTGACGTCATGGATTGCGACGATGTACACTAGGGCCTGGGTAGTTTTTAATCGGTAAAAATTAGGCGCATTGTCCTTTGAGGTGGCCAGAAGCTGAAGCATCCAAGTTTCAATTAATCTCGTTGAGCATATGTCGCCACAATACAAAAAAAAATTACTTTGTGACATCAAGAGCGAAATTTGGAGCGCGAAACTTTAAAAAATTAAACTTCGACCTTGGTTGTTCTCTTACATTCATACACCTATGATGGTGAAATCGTGACTGTGGTAAGAGTACAATCGATCTTTCCTGTTGAGCGTCTTTTCTGTCGTGTGTTGTGTCTTCCTCCGCGCTACCCGTGCAAGATGTCGAACCAATGTGCCCAACGAATCACCATTTTTTTTCAAGAACAGGACGATTTATCAATCTTAACTGATTCGTCGTGTAGCGTCCCTCAAACCGACAAGTGACTTCGATCGAAGATCAGACCATCGCCGTTTCAGAAACACTTAATCGATCGTCGACAAGCCCACGATACTCGAGAGAGGATCAAGTTATTTGGAAAACGGCGCGTACAGATACGCGCGTACGAAAGAACTCGCTCGCTGGGTTTTGTGCCGAACGGAACGGTTGCGTCGTCCGCGGTCTTCGACGCTAGCGTAGCTCTCGCCGATCGCAATCTCTTGGCGCCGTGTAGCTCTCGCCTATCGGTGCCACACCCTCCTTCAACGGTGTCCCTCCCACGTTTCCTCTCTCTTCTTCCTTCGCTCGTGTTGGGCAAAGGCTCCGTCTTATCTAACTCTCTCTTTTCTGCTATTTTTATCCCCTTCCCCTACCCGCAGGTCGCGAGATCGAACCCCGGTAGCGGCGGCCTCTATTTTCGATGGAGGCGAAAATGCACAAAGGAACGTGTGCTTAGATTTAACCCCGCCGGAGATCGAAACCTCCGGAGCCCTCCACTACACGGCGTCTCTCACAGTCATACGGTGGCTTTGGGACGTTAAACCCCAACAACTGTTGTTAGGGAGTTTTCGAATAGCGCACTGCGAGTTATAAAGCGTGGAAGCTTGGGCAAGTTGGTAGGACATAACTGAATTCAGGAACAGCGCAACCTACAAGTAGTTACTTCGTAACTACGGAAGCGAAAAAACAAGGACAGAAAAGAGCGCTGTAGTTACGAAGTAACTACTTGTAGGTTGCGCTGTTCCTGAATTCAGTTACGTACTGCGAGCCCTTGCACGCGGCGCAGTCGCTGCCACTGCGCATGCGTCGTAACGCGCGAGTCGCCGTTCGCGGCCCACCTGCAGAAAATCCGAAATCGCGGGCCGCGTGTGTGGCCCGCAAACGCTGGTTTCGATGCTACGGTGTCGCTGCGATTGTGCGTTGCGGTTTGCAGGAGGGCAAACGCTATTCTAAAGCTCGTATGGCACCCGCTACACCGGCCCCACCCGCAGCGCCTGCAAATGTTATGCTAAAGCTGCCTATTATTCCCTTTCCCGTCGCCTACAATGAAGTGAAGTGAACTTTAATTGGTCCTGGAGAACTGGTCAGACACCACCCTAAGAGAGGTCCACCGCAGTTACTGGCCGCGTCCACGCCGGGACTGGAAGAAGGTGGCCCACCACCCATTCGCAGGCCTCCTGGACTGCCGAGTATTGGACTTAAAGAGTTCGGGGCTTTTAAGAGCCCCCTGCCAGTCTTGAGACTAGTCGTGCCGCCATATTAGGCAGAGAAAACTTTGCTTCTGTTTTTCCTTCACTTCAGGAACCACTTACTATAGTATAACTATCAGTTAAAGCGCATAAAAACAGACAAAAAAAACAGGACAAGCGCATATCCAACTAGCCCAACTTTCAATTCTGTTGCAATCCACTTACTATAGTACTACTATACGAAAAGCCCACCTTCGAGGGAGTATACCATTTCTTTACGATCGCGGTCGCCACGTTTTGCGCGTAATACGACGCCAAAATCTGTGCGTTGCAACTACTTCGCCTGACATCTTTTCAACTGCGAATCGCACCATACGCCACGTGGATGCATGTATACACGACACGTGTGCGATATGTGCCTTGCAGTGACTTTTTCACGCCAACGGCGCACGTCAAGTGGTTTGTCGACGCAGACGTTACTAAGGGAAAATGCAAAGCGAGCGAAGAAAAATAACGGTTTTATCGGTCAGCCCGGCTTGCCACGCAAAAGGATAGGGTCAAGAGTTGCGCTCGAACGGCGCTATATGACCTTGAACGTGTACGGTCGATGACGCACGCGCGGAAGCAGAGATGTGTCTGAATATGACGTAATCACAGATTTGTTGTGTACAGTAAAATCCAGTTAGAGGGAACGCTTAACGAACTGGCTTTATAATTGAATACAGCTTGTGTACTGCACCATTCTAATGGAACCATAGCTGGTGCACTGCGCTGTCAGAACCAGAACTGTCAACGACCTTGTACTTATGCAAATCTATATTTGCAATAAAGCGGGAGTGTAGCCAGAAATCGTATTCCGGTTTCGGGGTGTCCAATTACGCTTAATTCGAGTTCTTGCGGGATTTCAAATGACAGCGTGCACATGCGAAACTTCGGGGAAAGTTTTGAACGCAACAAAGCCGAATTCAGACACGCCCTGCATGTATGTGTTCCCTCTAACAGTGGACCCGTCCGTACATCAAGCAGTTGAAAACAAAACGTATCAACAGTTGTCAAGTA
This sequence comes from Rhipicephalus microplus, assembly GCF_013339725.1. NCBI lineage: Eukaryota > Metazoa > Arthropoda > Arachnida > Ixodida > Ixodidae > Rhipicephalus > Rhipicephalus microplus. Next base: position 66,517,064 of record NC_051168.1, read on the forward strand.
GGTGCTTCAATACAGTTGCCTCCGTTTCAGAGGGGGTATGCATCAAGTTCACCATCATCAGCATCACCGATGGGCGTGTCGTAGGTGCACCAAGGCTCTGCCTACGTTGGCAGTTCCAATGTCATCACTCGCAACATTGCCTTGCGAAAACCGCGAGAAAAACAAGAGTTACGTTTGCGCATAGTTCACCGATTCAACCGCAACTGTTCCTCGTAGAAGCGGACTTTTCCTTAGTTTTTTGGTTAACGTAAAAAGTGAACAGTTCGTCAGAACTATACACGGGAACCGTTCTTGTTGCAGATGCGTCTTAGCGGGGAGACCTCAACACACGAAGTCGGGTATTTACGAAACTTACGCGCATATGTAGCGCGATTTAACGAAGCTATAGGAGCCGCGTTAATCGGTTCACAGAAGCGGGAGCGGCGTCGATTCGTCTTCAAAGCGACGCGGTCGGGACATGTGGCGAACACATGCTTCACAGACAGCGCGCGGGCGCGTTCACAAATCGCCCAAACGATGCGGACGCGATACGAAAGACGCGCAATTCATCCGTTCTTTCGCTTCCCGGAGCTTTCTTCCTTCTGCGATGTGCTAGACGCACAATTCACCGCGTCGCTAGGCTTCCGCGGGTCGTAATCACAGCGCAACGGGACCCTAATCGACGCGGTTTATAAGTTCGATACACTTGTCAAACACGGAAATCACACTTTAAACCTCTAAATAATACATTACAAGCTCGAATGCTCGGCTAAAGCGGATAGTACGGGCACTGAGGGGTTGTAACTGTGCCGTGAAAAGATGCGACCAATCGTAGCGCGGCAGATGAGGGTACCAGGTTTTTCACCCGAAGACGCAACTACCCTTCACAGCGAGCGGCGCGCCAGACACACCGTTTAGTAAAACTAGCAAAACCTAAACAGACGCTCACCTGTCGTAGAGACGGTTGTCAGCCTCGCAACGCTCGTCGCGACGCTCCATCCACTGCTTCCCGTGTCGACAGGTGGTGAGCAAAAGCACGTCCCGGCCGTTGTTCAGGTGGTGGAGCGCGTTGCGCGTGTCCGAACCGATGCCGTAAACGTAGCGCTTCCCTTTGAACACGAGCAGGTAACCCTTGTCGACGGGACCCGCGCTCTGGATGGCCGGCTTGCCGCCGCGCTCCGGATGAGCCTTGGGAAACAGCGGCAGCGCGATGTCAAACCCAGGCCTGAAAGCCGACTCCGGGATGCTGCTCTTGGCCAGCATCGCGAGCCCGATGTCGAGCCCGAGCTCTTCGCTGTAGTCGGGCCACGTGCCGGAGAAGAGGTTGAACACGAGGTGGTTCTGACCGCCGTTCCACAGCGGAGAGTCGGTCAGGCGCGCCGAGCGCGCGTAGTCCGGACTGAGCGGATCGCGATCCACCGTATCCACGGCCGGCACAAACACACACGCCTCCGAGGCGTCCGCGGTCGCGTAGCTAGACTGACGTATCACCCTCAGGATCCGCTGGTAGACCGGAGACACCGGCGGAGCGTCCGACTCCGAGGGATAGACGTACACCTTGAAGTCGCGCCCGCGACACCTGGAGAAGTCGAAACACGAGTGCATGCGGCAGAGACGAGCGTCCGGCGCCGCCGTAGACTCCGTCCCACCGACGCCGCTACGGAGAGCCTCGCGCAGTCGGCGCCGCGACACGGACAGGTCCTCGACGTCGCCGCCAGCGTCAGCGTACGATCGCAGGGAGCCGCTCTCGTACCTCTCGCGTCGTCCATGGGTGCTGAGTACGAGGTGTCGGTAGCCCAAGACGAGCAGGGCCGAAACACAGGCAGCCAGAAAGAGGAGCAGGTAACGCTTTTTGGCTTGCATCAGGCGCGAACACCGGGGTGGGCCCCCGGCGTCCCGGATCGCGGCACCCCAACACCGCAGGCGGCCCCGGCTCACGGCATCCCAGCTGTCAGCGGCAACCCGCACGGGCTCCAAGAGGTCCGAGACGACGCCGTCGGAGACGACGCAGCCATCTTGACGGCGCTGCTGCACCTCGCAGAGCGAGCGTTGCTGCCGCGCGCAGACGACAACGCCGCCGGCGCGGCCCGTGCGCGACGTTTTGCTCGCTCACCGCTAGGGGGCGACACCTTCGAGGCCGCAGCGCGCCACCACTGTTCGCAGCCTGATGAGCGCTGCTGCCGTTTGGCGTCAACCCGGCTTTTGAGTGGGTGTGAAATGCTCAGATCACGTCGATCAAGACACAAAGAGACGTTAGCGGCGCTAAATAAGCTTCTAGGGAGCCGCAAGGGCGAGTTCGGGAACTACAAAAAAAGAAACAGTCTCTTCTGGCGCGCACGTAGTCCCCGCTAATAAGCCGCGACTGCTCTGCGTCTCACAGCAGAGGCAGTACCACTTTTTTTTTTTTTTCTGTGCCCTTGAAGACGCCGGTGATCTTATGACGCCACTTTTCCTGTAGCCACTACACTGTACCTGCTGTGCGTTACCCGAGGTGTTTGACTCGGGTATCCTTTTGTCTCGGGAATGACAAAGATGGAAAGGAGAGATCACGAGTTTCCGCTCTTTGTGCCAAGTCGCGCAGTATCGGTTTCGTTCTGGACTACCTAGCATGCGCGTGGACCGCACTCGCACTACTATGCCGTGTACGATGTCAAGACAAGCACACTAATGACGCAGTTTGGTGACGCACTCCATTTATTCATCTTCTTTTGTCCCCCTCCCAAGTACAAAAGCCCTACGACTAGACCTTTTTTTTTTCTAACACACATGCAGACACATACACACATGTCCTTGACTTATATGTATGTACATGTAATCGACAATAGCAAAAATAAAACAAAGAGAGAGAGAGAGCACAGAACTTTGCCAGAGATCACATTGCTATGATATCACACACACCTATGGCACACGCATGAAATAGACTACATTGTAACAACGTGCTAAAAAAAGTGCTGCAAAATGGAGCAGGTATATGTCAACACTGATTATGCTGAAAACCACGCGCTACCTGTGCAAATCGAGTGTGTGGCCACAATTACTGTAAAGAGCACCATTTTTGACGTATTTGTTGATCAGCTTGCCAAGTCTTAGTCACGTGTTTTGTGAAGCGTTCCAAATTACAGCACACATTTGTTCACACACTACAAATGAGTTTATAATAGACGCACCCTTGTATAGAGCTAACGAATCAAATCTACAACATAGACTAATCACTAATGAAAACATTATTATATGGTAATGACTGCATTACAAGCACATTTTAGTACAACATCCATGACAGATATTGGCAGTTCAAACACTCGCATGATCTCCATACGTGATGCTAAATGTTTGATCCACAGTTGTTCAGTCAAAGGCAAGTGAAGTGACAAAGCTTAACAGGCATAAATAGGATAAACATAGGGGTTCATAAAGATGAACCGACCTGTCTCAAACAAATATTCTTGTTCTGATCGATAAGCTAAAACAAAGAGTAATTATCTATCAACAAAGTGTTTGCATAAAGCCTGCACTTATACTATACATGAAATGTACATACATGCACGATAATTCACAGACGTCACACAACAAGAATTGCAAAACTTTTATAAAACTGTAGGCCCAGCAGAATTATTAAATGCCTTCTTCGTAGAATGAAACTTATCTGTTATTGAAAGGAGTCGAGTTCACAATGACTGACAATGCTGAACGTATCGTCAGAAACTGCTACAACACAGCCATGTCATTTCTTAGTGAACTACAAAATCCACAAAATGCCGAAATAAGAAAAAGCAGAGCAGTAGAAACAGAGAGCAGAGATGTGGCACACAGGTCTCTGGTCTCTGTTTCTACTGCTCTGCTTTTTCTGATTTTATCATTTTGTGGCGTTTGTAGTTTACTAAATATGTAGCAGCTTGCCCAACAAGCAACCCTCCTGAACAACCAAGTCAGCATAAGAAAAAGCAAGTCATATTCAAATGCAAGTCATAGACAGTAGCCTAGAGCAAAAAGAAATCTGCATCAAACACACTGGTCAGACTGTAGGCACCACAGTGCGGGCATTGCTTTTCAGCACCTTTATCGACGACTCAATAAAATTTCAGAAAGGCAGTGTTGAACAGGAAGAAACCGAACAGCAAAAATGAAAACCACAGTTGCGTTTATTTGTTACCATGGTGTTGACAATATACTTTTGCCTTTTGTTTGAAACACTGCCTTCTGTCGGCGCATTCTTCAAATCTTTATCTGCCAAGTGACAAGACCACAAACACCAGAGCATTAGTTTATAACCTGTGCTATGAACCAGAGAATGAGCATACATTCCCTTAATCCTCCCGGGGCTACGTGCACTGCAGAAAAGCCAAGCAACTTAAGCTTCTAAGCAGGCCTCAGCGCAGTGAACCGAAGGTGTTTCTTATTAAAGGCACATCCACAAGTAATGCAACACTGCACAGAACTCGGAAAGAAAATGTGAGCATCCTAAATCAACGAGATACACCTATATTCACAACAAGGAAACACCTGCAACACCAGTGAAACACTAACCAGGCAATGCTAGAGCACGGAATTATTATTCAAGCGGGTCTAAAGAAAAGGCGTAGCTCAAAATGACACGTGCTACAGCAATTCTACAGCTGTAAGAATCCAGGCAGTGATGACTGACGTCTGGTAAAACTGTCGATAACTAAAGGGAATGTCAAGCAGCCTCCTGTGCCATGAAAGGAACTCAAATAAATGCTGAAGCGCGCTGCCCTTCCAAAAATATGCATATTGCAACATTTAACGCACCTATTGCAGCCGTACAACAAACATTTTTGGTGTTTCACAACCGACAAATCTCTACCGAAATAAAATATTCCATGTAGTGAGACGGCAATTCAATTGCAAACTGTACACAAATACACAGAAAAACTTAGTAAAGTCTGGAAGAGCAACAATGCTTCACCCAGAATACAAAGAAAAAGAAAGGCCTGACAGAAACACACCAAGCAAACGCTGTACGCATCAAACATCAAACAGTGCGGCAACATACACGCTTCAATACGAACCTAACTCTATAGAATTAAAGGAATTTTCACCATATGCACAAAATGCCATGCATTGTTGAGAAGCCTTGCTAAGGCAAGCAAACAGGTCAGCAGCACAAGGTGCACAACCCTTCTACACTAAACAATGCGCGACACGTGCTCAGTTATGGCCAAGCACACTGCTACGGACTTTGCGTCACGCCATTCTACAGACAGGAACAAGTGGCGCGACGTCAAGGTGGTACGTTTATCACACTAGTTTAAAGTCGCGAGCGGGCGTACCACACCGCTGGCATATTGGACTAGCTTTCGAGGTACACCCGTACTGCACACAACCTTTCGACCGTGGGGACAGCTAAAGCTTGCAATGTGCCACAAGTTCAGTGCATGGTCGGGCACTGTGGCACCACATCCAGATAAGATTGTTAGAAAGCTCAAAGCATACACCTCAATATATTGGCAGGACAGTTCGTGCTTAAATATTTCATATTATGACGCATGCAAACGTGGCATAAAAGTTTCGGTATCGTATGACCACTGTAGGACAAAAAGACGCGTGGGATAAAGGTTGGTAAAAAAAAAAAACGCCTTTGCCACTTGAGTCTCTTAAACAGGTTGAAATTGAGCGCAAAGGTCACGCACGTTTCCCAAATGATTACAGTAAAACATTGCCTGTTATCGGTGCAGCATAAATATGCACCGAATGATAGCATGCATAACTGGGATGTGCAACCTAACCTAACTGGTATGTACTATTAGCAAGGTTCGACTTCAAAAATAAGAATGCACAGCATTTATTATTCGTTACTTGTATGAATATTCAAATTTATTTGAGTAATCACCTTTTTAATTGCACACTGAGCCGTGGCTGAATATTCCAAAAAAATCTAAATATGCATTTTTCTAATTAAATATGTTTAGAATTTGAAAAATACTCTATTCTTGTTCAATATTTTGAATATTCGAACATCTCTATTTTTAATACATAAATACTCGATATTTCAAACATCCACACACCGCTATATTTTATAGTGAATCCTTACTCTGTCATAAGGTAACCAAAATAGAAGAATTGCGAGAAAAATTATTTCACGGCTCTGCTCCAAACATCGGAATAGTGAATTATGAAATATAACAAAGTTGAACTAAAATATTTTTGTCACTCCCAATACAGTGCAACGAAGAAATTACTATAATGAATGTCGGATGTGCAGAAACGAAAGTATCGCTGAATTTGCTATGCCTCGATTATAATGTTGTTCAAATGCATAAGAATTTCTTCACTACGAATAAACTTGTCAAGCGTAATGTGGCCTGTTTAAGTGTAAAGATGAGCATTTCATCTGTGACCATTGTTTCGTATGCTGGTCCTACGTAAGATATGCAACTACATTGCATGCACAACAATAGTGAGCCACAGTGCACTAACATTCTTAAAAACTAGCACATCGTTAAAGAACATACAAAATTGATGTTTTACAAGAGTCTAGCGCACCTAAAGTTGAGGGGACGCAAATAAGTGAGCATACAGGGGAACTCAAAGGGGTGTACCAAAGAACACAGTCTGGGTGCAGGGTTAATCGTCGTGCAGAGGTCCCGTCCTCAAAGACTACAACATCACGTGGCGTATGCTGTCACAATCGCAATAGGTATACCGAACTAAAAATGGTGAATAAAACAAAACAAACAACTAATGCAAGAACAAAGTGCCAACAGACTCTTGCAGTATCTTTCAAGTGCCTTGTTGAAGTGCACACTTCTGTCATTGCGTTATACAACCTAAACCACGCAATTGCTAGCGTTTTGATCTGGCTATATGTCATGGACAACTTTCAGTGGCACTTTTTGTCATGCTCCTCACAAGCTCAAACATGTCACAATTGTGACAAATAAACGAATGTCACAAGTGCACGAGAAGCGCGGCATCGTCACGCTTGTGGCAAGCACTTATTAGGGTGTTGACCACAATGTCTAACTTGTTGTTTTCTAATCTTTCACATGGTTCGCTGGGTGAAAAAACACGCCTATTAGAGCCATGGAATGAAACAGTTGAAAGTTAGCACTAGCTTCATAGTCATATTCCCTCAACTCAAGTTGCACTGAAATACCCGAGCATCTAATAACAAACATGAAATTAACAACAACAGCATCCCCAAAGGATAATTCGCAGCTTTCAAAATAGTTAACATGCATGTGTGACCCTAAAATAATGCAAAAAATGACAAACACACAGAGTCAAATGAGCGCATGTGTTAGCAGGCATGTTTTTCACACGAACAGCCTCGTCCATGGACCAGCAGACAAACTATATTTTTCTAGTCATCACTAGCCTCCACCTTTTCTTTCTTTTGTTTCTCCGTTTTTCTTTACACGAGGAAACTTGCAATAAAGCGCGACAGTCCGGCAATTTGTTAGAAAACATCTTTCTAGTGTTCCCACAACTTTGCAACATCGTGCAAAAGGTGAAGATGCTTAGAGCGAGAAAAGCAGGCTGGGAGCGAGAGGTTTCGTGCAAAAAACTTTCGCCTGGAAAACATTTTTGCGAAAAAGTTACCTTACAGATGTTTGCAAAAAGTGCAAGCCAGGGGGGTGCTCGCTATTTCACAAAGTGTCGATTCATAAGTCTAGACAAACTGAGTTTCACTTTCATCATCATCATCATCAGCATGACTACGTCCACTGCAGGACAAAGGCCTCTCCCATGTTCCGCTAGTCAACTCGGTCCTGAGCTTGCTGCTGCCAATTTATACTCGCAAGTTTCACTTTGGCGACCCTTTAAACTTACTCTTAGCTCTAGTCTGTTAAATGTGGCTGACTTCCCTCTTGGGCCCCCACAGTGCCCCACCAGTGTGCACCTCGGCTGGATTGGGGCGGGAGGGATTGGATTGGCTTCTTCTGGAAAGTCGGATGGGGGCGACCCAGCAGTTGTGCGTGCTTGCTTTCAGGTATGCACTCTGTTTTTCAGGCTTCCGTTGGACGTCCCCGTGCGGTGGTTTCCGGTGAGCGGCTTGACGGCCACCGATGGTCGAGGACGCGTCTCGAAGAGCGTGTCCGAATCCGAATCCGAAGCCATCAAGCTTGTCGTCAGCGTCTTGCCTGCACCGTATGATGCAAAAAGTCCCGAAAAGTTGTCATTGCACCGAAGTGTCATTTATCGAGAGCTAATGCTCGCTCTCTTACGTTATACAGTCAAACCTCAGTATAACGAAGTAGCATCGAGGCCATAAGTTAATTCATTACATCCAATATTCCCTGTAAGTGAAGTGATAATGATCGGCTCTAAATTGAAGATTTAACTCATACAAAAACTGTATATATATGAAACAAACTATTGTAAGCTTAAAACCAACTATAAACGAGCTAATCCTCACCTGTCTCCTAATGGAACTAATACGGTTCAGGTGGTACAACTGGTCAAACGCTCCTTCTTTTTGTGCTGAACGATAGTGAATTCTGTAACTTTGTAAACCATATTTCTGACCAAATTTTTAATGCCATGACTCAATCAATTCTTATGTCAAGTACGAATTCTCTCTCCAGAGTTATTTAGTTTTTTATGCTACATTTAAAGCACTGAGGTTTGTGCGAACGAAACATTTCTTAATTACTGCAGACATCGAGGCAGCTCTCCCATTACTGGCGCAATTATAAAATGCCAGTGAAATGAGGCGTTACCAACCAAATCTCTTCGCTATAACCGACGGTCTGCTATATCAGTGCCTGTGACAACAAGATTCAACTCTAATGACTACATAAGCCACATCATATCTCAATCCAATCCAATGGCAAAGTCATCTACCTATTTTCGTCAAACACTCAAATGACAGATGTTCTTTCACAAGTATACAATCGATAGCATACCTTTCGGTATGAGGTCGAGGCTGTCCTTTTCAATGTCGCGGGAATCCTTCAGCAGCGTGTAATTTCTCTTGATTCTGGGCCGCCGGAAATGCATTCTATCAGGGAAGAACAATGTATTCACGATTCAGCAAACTTTCTCAGTGTTGTACATTCTACTGTTTTTCCATCAACGGTTTTCAGCTATCATACCTCGCAGCGCAAATGACTGTCAACTGTGTTTACTTATAACAAACTCCTCCCAAAAGCACCATGTTTTAATGCGAAAGCCTCAGATGCCTAATCAAACACGAAAATTGACTGTCGGTGTCAGCGACACGAGAGATGCAAAACATCACGAGATAATGTCAGATGACATGATCATGACATCGAATAGTTTGACATCACACGACATCATCACAGGACATACAGAGCAATACAATTAGTGAGGAAAAAAATAAGCCCGTCTTCTAAGTTAAATGCATATTGACAGCGTGACTTTTTTTACAATAAATAAACATACAATAAGAAAGCTCGATTCATATCAAAACACATCCCGCCATGCTAGAAACAGCGTCACATCGCGCAAGGAATAGTGTCAAGGCCCGATAGGGAGAGCATCGAGTCACACTAGGGACCACATCGCGTCACGTTAGGTACACATCACGTCACGCTGAGCACAGCATCACGTCATGCTAACGACAGTGTCATGCACTCTCCTACAATGACATGAAGGCACGCGGCTCCGGCAGGAAAGTGGCACCATCTAAATTTCCTAACGATGCTGCCTCGGTGATGAGGTCGAGTGTGCACCTACCTCGAACAGAAGCAGGCCAGGCCCCACAGAGAAGTGGACAGGACACTCAGAAGCAGGAAGGCAATGATGATGACGTACAGTACACTCCAGTCTGCGAGGTGATAAAGAAGTCGAAGCAACTGTTTATGCAATATAATATAGAACAGAATTGTAAAATTTTATTACTCTGGACTCTCGTTAAACGAAACCTGGGGGGACCAAGAAAGATGTTCAGTTTAAATTGAGTCACCTTTACTGAGAGATTAACGGGGCTGTATCATTCAGGTATGAGACCAATAATATTAGAAGCAGTTTTACATGCCAAAACCATGATATTGAACAAATGTGAAATGATACACCAATCGAAATAGAACTGACGATTTACTTGACGATCACTCACGATCACCTGACGATTTACTCAGTTCTGCCTTGCTTACAATAAAACCCATTACAGAAAACCATGACACAATTATGAGGTATGCTGTAGTGGGGGACGCCATAGTGATTTGACCACAAGGGGTTCCTTAACTTGACCTTAAATACATGAGTGCAGGAGTGCGACAGCCGAGATAAAATTTGGAGCTCTTTTTGAAGCAGTTTGGAGCACTAAAATGCAAAGTTCGAGCAAGTTACAGAGAAAAAAGACATCTGCTTTTTTTATCACGAAAGATCAAATTTGGAGCAGTAAAAAAAAGCTTACATTTAGAAAAGAAAGTATTTAAAAACGATTCAACATCCCCTAAATCATGCAGAGCAGACATAAGCACAGTTATTTCAATAAAACTATAGTATTCTGAACCACCCCACTGAGCGAACAATGATAAAGTTCACATTAGCATTTGCTGCGTCTGTAAAACCTGTTGACAGACTCGGCGAATCCAAATGTGGATCGGCTAAGCTAGCGGCCTTAAAATTGAGGCGATTCATGAAACTGAGAAGTAGGGATGGCGAAAAAGAAGTAACTGGCGCAAAATGGCGACAGAAATGTCGTACACTGCTTTAAATGACTGCCAGTGTTTTTTTCAGACATCAGCAATCATACTACGCACAAAATTATGCAGCATATACATGCATGAGCAACTGCAAAAAATGCGTTGTGTCTCGTGACTATAGTGCTAACAGCCCCTTCACAATCATCCGCGACGAAGGTGGCTTTAGCAGTGGTCTGCACAAGTTAGAACGAGGCCAAGACATTTTCTAACTCAGTTACGCCCCCCTCCCCTCCTTTTTTTCACGGTGGAGTTAGGTTTAGAGCACAACTACTTGACTGGTTTGCAAGGCAGATGCTTGGGCTAGTTGGTGATTGGGAATCAACATATTTGCACAGCGCAAGACTACAAGTAGTTACGACATAACTACAGAAGAAGAAACAAGGACAGAAAACAGCACTCTTTCTGTCCTTGTCTCTTCTTCTGTAGTTATGTCGTAACTACTCGTAGTCTTGCGTTGTGCAAATACGTTGGTTTGCAAGGCATGTTCTATCACCAGATATTTATCGCTGGTACGACGCAGCTAATGCAACTTCGATAAAAATATGTTTTATGTGCCATTGCTATGGCAACCAACGCTGTTGCCAGCAATGATAGCATGTTGACTATGTTCACGTGTAGTAAACGTGGCATGCACTTCCAGTTCTAGTTTCTAACATGCCATAGCCACGCTTGCCGATTAAGAAGTTCACATTCCATTCACATTTCTCGCAAAGCGTTGACGGCTACGGCAACACATTTAAGTCTTTAAGTTGCCTCGTTCCGCCGATAGGTATTCGCTACGGTCAGCGGACCAACTAACAGCAATATATCTTTACCCCGTGATTTTGTTTGCACGTTTAAATTGATTGATAGCACAAACTGCAGGTGACTAACGTGGCCGCTATTTCTGCCTGAAATTAGTGAAAACTGGAAAAGTTTTGAGGCTGGTTGGACATATTGGCACAATTTCAGCAAATTTCATGATTTCGGCCCAGCTTGGAGCGAAAATAGGGAATTGTATCAAATTGGCGAAATCGGCACAACTGTTGCTCTCATGTGAGTATCCTTGCATTCCACCTCATCGAAATGCAGCCCCCAAGGCTGGAATCATAGATCTAATTTTTTGCACAATGCCTTTCTTAATTATTAAATAAGTAATTAAGAAAGACAGCATGCAATTGTTTATACTTCTACAGCAACATTGCATCAGCAATAAAGCGGGATATATTGGTTACTAGAACAACATCTCTCAGATTTACGCCTCACATTTATGCCTCAGGCCCCTCAGTATAAATCAAACGACGATATATAGATTCCTTATCATTATTTGTATAACTTCAATATTATTATATTTTGTCATGGGAAATCCACCCCTTAAGCCCATTTCAGCATACATAGCTTAAATATAACGCAAAATAAATGATACACTACACACCACAGTTGCTCTCACGGTCTCCTAGACTTGCACGAACGAAGTCCTCCATCCAAAAGGCTTCACAGACACAGCGCTTGCTGTACATGTCACACGTGCCATGCCCCGAGCACTCGTTCTGGCACACTGCAAGATCATCAGAAGGGCAAAGAGATGGGCATTAAGTGTGAAATGGTATGTAAAGATGAAATACTACATTGCAAAGATAATTTACTAAATGTTTAAATACTTCAATTTTTGTGCATGCGATACGGTACATCAGGACACTCTGTTACTGGTATTTATGTTTAGCCAACAAAGAAAAGGCCCTGCCTCGGTTGAACACCACCAAAAGGATTCAACTCTTGTACCAAAAAAATACAATATATCGTTTTGATGGTAATGTCATGTTCATGATAAGAATTGTTTACTTTTCTTAGAGCAATGCTAGAGGGCCACACAGTTCTTTTTCTTTTTTTTTTTTTTTTTTTTGCTTTTACTCCAAAGTGCTTCCTTTTATCGAGCTGTGAGACTGTGCAGAACAGGAACATTGACGCTAAGCATAGTTCTTGCCTTTTTTTTTCGTAAAAAACGTAACATTGGTTTATTCTTTTATAACAGCCAGACTAAGAATGCCTTAGTCCACATGGCCAGTTTTTGGCATGAATCTTTTCACTTGCTGAAAATGTGTCTAATAAAATCTCTAATAATAAAAAATAAAATAGTCAGACAAAGCTATCATCGTCAAAGTGCAGAGCGTGATATAATTGAACCATGCTTGGTCAGTGGTGTGAAAATATGCTAAGCATCTCAACATGCTAGCCTGAGAAAAGAAATTCTTTAAAACACTTAGCATCGTGGAAACGTGACGAGTGTCTGAATGCACTTTCGTACACGTGGGACACTGTTAAAGTCATACCACCAGTTGCATAGCGTTTAAAGCAACAAGTTTCTGTACTAGAGGCTTGGAGATTCAGAAAGTTAGGATTGATTGTTGCAATAAAATTTATGGAGAATTGATAAACTATACTACGAAGGTGCATCTAACACACAAGTCTTGTGGTGACAGTATTGTTTTGTAAATGTTAAGGGTCAAAAAAAAAAACAGACAAACACACACCTGTCACAAAAAGCCTGTACCCTTCCTTTACCTCCCTGTACCTGCATGCTCTCAGTGTTCAGCTTGAAGTACGAACTTCCGTTGGCTAAGAGTTTTGCCATAAGACGTGTCATGCCACGTAGCACCACTGACACGAGCACATAGTTGCCAACTCTTACCAACAGTGTCCACCGAGATCACATCCCAGTCGAGCAGTGCACTGTGCGTTCGTAGCCTCTGCTTCAGCCGGGCAACCATGAGGGGACCCCGACAAGGTAACCAAGAGCCCTTGGCGTCTTCTTTCTCGGCCACAAAGATGATTCGGACCCTGGTATGAACGATGATGTGAGGCAGACAGAGCCAGTATCAATCAATCAGCCAATCGATCAATCAATCAATCAATCAGTAGACAGGCAGGTGAAACTGAAAAACCACACTTGTAAGCAAATAATGAGCATCGAACGGAGCATTATCCAATTTTTTACACTAGAGTTGCATAAAAGTATAACCCTGCACACAAGTACGTATACCAAGATGCATTAATTTTAATTTAATACCTTCGGGAATCTTGTTGGTAGTTCAGGTCCACCAAGTGAACCCTCAGTGACTCTCCGTCGTGCAACAGCAATTCGAGCTGCTTCAACACTGTGTCCTGCAAGGTAAAAAAAAAGCTTCTTTGTCTATCACATGCATCCCACTGAACACACAGGAGTTCAAGAGAGTTGCCATGTTTTTTTAAAACTGTTCGTTCTAACATCCGTGACTGACGGCACAATTCTTACCACCGCTGCAAAGTGATGTTCATCATATTGTCACGGGTATAGAAAGGTACCTCAGACACGGGTGCCGAAATGACAAGAAGGAATGAAGACGACGATACTGTTGTGGGGCTGTGTGCTGCCCTGTTGTCCTGCACCCTTGCACGCTGTGTGCCGTATTAGCCCAACCGGCATTAACTTATTAAATACTCCTCGTTACAATATATTTACAAGCCTTGCGAACTACATTTCTTTATGCCATTAATCTCTGCATGCTTACAAGGTACAAATATAAGAGCATACAAGTAAATATCGCTGCTCGTTCAAACATATTTGAAGATAAAACATACAACCTTCCACCACAGCCGGTTAAACCCCGGCACATGTGCAGATGCTTGAAGGTGAACTTCGCCTGCTTTTACACGCAGACTGTGCCTAAGGCACCAAGCCAATGGTTGACATTGGTCACTGTTCAACTTACCAACATCAACCCTTGTTGACACGAGTGTATGTACTTTGTCGCCACTGTGGACCTAATGAATTTAAGTCATTTCATGCGACACTGCCATTCTAATGAAGTTGCACTGAGCGAAAAGCACGAAAGACCTGCACAAAAAGAACAGGACAAATTTGTGTATTGTCTTGTTTTCCTTGCCCTTCATCCTTCGTGCCTTTTGCTTGGTACAGGTACATCAGAACTCCCTATTAACTAGCCTAAGTTGAAGCTGTGCTGACAATAATGCCACGTTCCATTTCCCAGGTTTTGTTATCGCCCCAAAACACTACAAAATTCTCAGCGCAAACCGCACCTGCAGTTTTCGAGAAGCTTCCGGACTGTAGTAGATCATTTTGATAAGATCACGCCTACTCTGCGAACTGTACAGATTATTCTGGAACCTACGCCACCGCCAGCAATAACGCTAGAACATTCGATGGCAAGAGTATAAATGCTGACGCGCTTCGCCGCTTGCAAGTAGTTGATCGACGGCCGACGCTCCGTTCGCCGCTATCAGTTCAAAGGCTGCTACTGTAGTTCGACTTTCCGTTTACTGGGCACAGGTTCGCCCAAATAAACAATTTATTATTCGACTCGCAGTGTGCTCCATTTGTCCCCGTCATGACCCCGTGACAATATCATGCTTAAAAAAAAAAAAAAAAGAACGATGCCAAGATTGGGTTACCGGCCTGTATTCAAAGTGAATAGAAACTAAAGCTCTACACTTTTAGAGGCATTTACCGTATTTATTTTAATGTAGGTCTGCATATGTGTGTGTGTGCATGCGTGTGTGTGTTCGGAAATGTCACCCATAATTGGCTATTAATGTAAATTTGTGATTGCATTTAGGAAACGCATCAAGCTAATACAGTTGCACTCTCACTCTCAATGTTTTCCAAGCGGCACCAACTACACTGGTTAACTATTTGTATTTGCGGTTTATCTTCACAACACAAAATAAAAATGTAAACTCCACTAGAAACTCTAATAGAAGTGCCTGAAGATCATTGAGAATGTTGCCTAATACAGTTCTGACTTGGCCGCCGTAGCCGCGCACCCTGGTACACTCAGCCAAGATATTATGTCGGTGGATAAAAACCAGGGAAATAAGAATGGCGTAATCCCACAGAGCAATGAACGCTGTATGTACTTTCTTTCCACCACTAGTTGAGAAAATGCAGACTTCAGAAGCCACGCTTTCGCTTGCGGGAACCTGACATGTCGTGGGATTTGTACATGCTTAGCACAAATATTATTGCATGCTTATTGTGTGATGTTTTCATTTTTCCATTTCCCAAAAAGTATGGGTTCACCTATATTCGAATAATTTTTTAATACATTTCTTGATTAGAACAATACAGATGTGTCAACCTATATTCAAGTAGATGCAGAAGACTTATGGTAAAGTTTGAAGAACTTCGTTTAGTGATCCTGAGAAGTGCAAACCCTTACGATGACACCATGGGGCTCCCACATGGAGATGGTACACTTAATGACACTTAATAGTTAAACAGGTCATCTTTCATTCCAGTGATTGTACAGTATTTTTATATCTTCAAGCTGTTGGTATAAGATACTGAGGCTAGACAAAAGGAACAGGGATAAATGGGGGTTTAAGTTACAAAGTGCAACAAATCAGCGCAGAGGACAACACGGAGCCTGGCACAGAGAACAGCGATAGAAGGATAAGTAAATGCTAAGACACACATTTTGCATGCTTTTGACAAGTGAGCCACAAAAAACTCAACGCACTAGCAAACACTAACCAGTTGCTCTTGAGTGAAGGTCTCAATGTCGACATCCAACAGCAGCTCCACCTGTTGCACCAGGCTGGGCATCGGCTTCACGATGAGGGACGCGGTGTCCTGCCCCGTCGCACCTTGGGCGTCGGACACGGTCAGCGTGAACATGTACCGGCCCGGGATCAACTCCGACAGACGAAGGATAGGCGAGAAGCTCGAGTTCTCCAGAATGCGCTGCAGCGAAAAGGCGGCACGTCCTCAGCATGGGCGAAAAACTACGACATCCCGAAATTGTGGACATCACCAGAGCACCCGGTTAAACGAGTCCGCCAGCTTCGAAAACGTTTAAATTTGTTCTGCCGCTGCTGCCTCCTGCCGTAACCACTTTTGCTACTTCTTTCTACACAATTAACAAATGAAGAGAATGCATTCCATCTTGCCAGACTGTTGAGCTTTCATTTCTTGTTTCGAGTTCAAGTTATGCATGCAAAACACAGAAAAGAAACAGTTTGCACCTGTTCAAGTCGTTGTTTCAGGAGATACACCAGCAGAAACTACATAAATGAACAAACTGACAGCGGCTGTGGCGGATTCACCCAGCTTTCCAAAAGCAAAATACCATCTGCTAAATTAAAGTATTCTAGGCAATCTTAATACAAACCATGCTCTAAAGCAACACATCCTTGTAGAAGTCATGAGTTTTGTCGTGCACCACAGGTAGTTTGCTACTTCACTGATCAGAATCACCTTAGACTCCTTGGCCGCCACTTTGAATTTATGGCCACAGGTTCACAAAGTGTGGTTCACATGCTAGTGTAGCCAATGCATCCCTTTCTGTGAAGCAGGAAGGGGTTCTGGCATGGCATGCCGGAAAAATCTCTTTTGGACCGATTTTTCCCGTCGGGCTCGCTGCTTGGTTTTCTAGCCACTCTGGTGACAAGGCGAGAGGAGTTTTGGTGAGTTTTGAAGCTTTCAACCCCTTCGAGACCAAATGTAAAGTGCCTCAAAGCAAACTATTAGGTTTTGTTACATTGATTTCTCGCCTCCGTTGGAGTATAGTATCACCTGCTTCCTGTGCACCGTTAAACAAACTTTTTACGGCGAAAACCACTGCCAAAGGTCCCTGGTGCTGTTGCTCAATTTCAAGTGTCCGCACCGACCCAAGAACATGACGCCACCACCTCGGCTGCCAATTTATGTGACTCGGAGGGTGTCCGAGATCTCCATGACCGCAATATGTATCAACAACTCTGGCTTACTGCACATTTATTTATTGCCATAATATATATAAATCTCTTTTCACCTGTAAGCCATTTAGCAAACACAATAGAGCATCTCATGTTGTTTACTGAGATAACCACAGACCAAGGCTGAGGACACTACTCCAATTTCTCGGTTTTGTTATTTCCTGACTCGAACATACTGTTCTTGCCAGGAATGGTGTATTGATTAATGCACAAGCCTAATCGTTCGATCTAGCTCAACTTACTAGTTTCCTTCAGTGTCTCTCAAATGTTTCAGCCTCTGCAGCTATCCAACAAAAAGAAATGTCATGCATTCAGAAAACAAAAGTTCTCATTTGTCATGGAGCCCATATCCTCTAAGCATTTGTCGTTAGGTGTACGTGTGCATGCGGCAAACAATTTTTTTGTCCTTTAAGAGGGTACAGTCCAGTCACATAAACATTGCAATAACTCAAGTAAACGCTTCCTTTTTTTAAAGCCAAAAGCCTAGTGGCTTCTTCTTAGACATGCTTTGACACGCAGCGTCAATGATAGGATTGTAACGCATCCTGCGTAAGGAAGCAGCACTGTGGACGTATAGTTCTAAGCATAAAGCACCTTTTAAAAAAACACTACGTAAAAATGGCAAATACATGTTACATCTGGTTTAACACGATTTAACAAGAGTAAAAACAATTCTAAAAAAGTGGTATAAAAAGCGGCAGATTTCAGTAACACATGCTGCCGAGGTGAGTTGGCGAGTCAAGATGACAAGTTTCGATGTTTTCGGTTGCCACCCCATAGTTACCGAACGAGCTCGAGGCCGGATTAAATCCAATGTTCTCACCCCTGCTGCCAGAGATGAAGGATCTCGTGTCCAGTGCCACGAAACAATCTCCACGTCATCCGACGACCGTGATCCATTCAGAGAGACTACGTCCACAGGGAGGAACACCGTCCGGTCACCACCGGCATCAGCCTTGGGCGGGGCGTTCTTATCTGTGGATGAGCGACGGCTTATACCAAAGGCAGCTCTGACTAGCAGTTTCAAAAGGTAGCAATAAATTAAAAGCAAGACCAAAACGACGGCCTGGCAAACATAAACATGAAAAGCAATGCAAATGTCATCAAAATCTGGCATCCTGTTTTTTTTCATGACTAAAGAAATTGTCATTTCGCCCTGGCGATGATGCTGATACTTTTCTTCCCATTGCCACGGCACTTGCGGCGATCAAGAAACTCGGAAAGGGTGTCTATAAAGGGACACTAAAGAGAAACAATGACTTGGTTGATATTGAAAAATTGCACTGTGACAACTCTAATGTTGCTTTCGTAAGTTTATTATTAGTGGAGAAAACCAAGGCTCAAGTTTACTTTTGAAATTTCGTGCCGAAATCTCTGCACTCAACATCAGAATTAAAAAATTGTATTTCTCGTATTTCAACAACATTGGCTCTATGAAATTTTGTGAAACTTGGTATGCAAAGTTTATGGCACCAACAGATGACAATGTACTTCAATTTCATCTATTAGAGGCTACATAAGACCCAGTAGACGCATCCAAATTTTTTTGACGTCATGGTGTTTTTTTGCAAGAAACTCAAAGTGATGTCTCCAACCACATTTTTTTTCGGCACGCTTTCTCGCTTGCCAAGCGTCATGTCAAGGTAAGAGGGGTGTTTTCGGGATCGTGAAATTGAACTTTACTAATACGCAATAAGTCATTTTGCTCTTTAGTGTTTTTTTTTAATATAAAGCTTTCGCATGACGTCAACTCATGCTATTCTGTACAGTTCCCTGCTATCACAGTGCTTATAGATAAAGCACAGCTTTTGCCTGTGCTAGACCCATAACAAAACAGCAACCACATTTATGGAGGTATATGTACCTCCTACAGAACTTGTAGCAATCGAGTATTCGAAACTTCCTTACTTTGGGTGACGATGATGGAGACGTTGTCAGAGCTGGTCAGATTGTTGGCGTCCACGACATCCAATTTGAACACGTACTCTCCCGGCACAAGGTTCGACACTCTTGTGGTCGAACTGTTTGGTTCTTCGACTCGGCTTGGCTTGGGACCCCTGACAACATGGAACAGTAGTTGAAGCTTGACGACGAAAAGCACGTCCTTGGGCTTCCACGCAATGCTATGTTACACACAAACAGCTCATACAGTGTGGTCTGAGACGCTCAAATGGACACTAAGAAATTACAGTAAGCCACTTTAGACAGCAATTGATTACTTTGTAGACTTATTTTCTTCCTTTTTTTATTTTGTTAAAAAAAAGCTTGATGAATGTTTTTTTTTTGTTGTTGTTTTAAACTGGTTGAAAAATTTTCAGCCATTGCCGGAGAAAAATGAGGGTCAGTTCCTGCTGCTGTGATATCCATGCAAAAAGTATTGGCAGCCATGTGCACCACAGGCATACAGCAAGGCTGAACAAAACGTGCACTTGCCAATTAAAAAAGAAACCCAGAACGAAATGGCTTGCATTAATGGCGGATCAAATCTGCCCACCTTAGCATGCAGCGAAGTTTAACAAATGCCAGACTTCAAAGTGCACCAAAGCCTCCTCCACTGAATCCCTTATAATCAAAAGGCAGTTCAAAGACGAGGTATGTGAGAGAGGGGAGGGTGTGTTCTGTACTAGATGGGGTCGGGGTGGGGGAATTCCTTTTACTACAACAGTGCTTGCTATCAGAACGCAGCAGAACAAGAAATTAGGGTGGGCCATCATCCATCTGTGCACGTATATGCCGAGAATCAAATACGTGCTTCGGGCAGCACAGCACCGCAACCACAAAGCCAACAATGGCAGGCAACCCCACACAGTTACAAGCCCACAAGACAAGAATCCACAGCTTGGCCTTACTGAATCTGGCTCCAGTGCCACGACGTGATGCCAACGTCGTCCGTGCTGTGGCTGCCGTCCAGCATGATCGGCTTGTCGATGGGCAGCGAAACGCGCACGTCCTTCCCAGCATCGGCCGTCGGGGCCTGGTTGGACGCTGGCTTAACGAACACGTGCACCTCGGCAGTTGCAGTTTGGTCGGCCGTGTCGGTGACCTTCAGGAGAAACTTGTACACGCCCACTTCCATGTTTGACAGGTGCAGGTATGGACTGGTCGTTCCCTGTGCGAACCACAAGGCGCTTATGAGTTAAGACGCAGATGGTAACAGAAAGCAAACAAGTCTGACATTGTGAGAAACATTTGGCATGATTCCCATTTGCTCGTGCTGTCAAAAGTTATGTGTACTTTTTAGGCACTGTTCAGAAGACCATACAGCCAAAAATCTTGGCATTTCCTAGTTGGTGTATTCTTCTATTTTACAGTCACCGTCCAACTTTTAATATTTCCTAATAGCCCTGAAACTGTCCAAATGGTTCGGTAGTCCAGAAAAACAAGTACACTTGAGCCCCTTTACAAGAGACACTGATGCAACAGACATTTCTGTGGACGTGAAATTGGCGTGCATACATTAGGGTGGGTTGACAAGAAAATAAAAGTGTGTTATGAGAGACATCTCATAAAAAAAGACAAAAAATGCTTTCTGATGCAAGTCTTTTATAAAAGGTTCACCTGTAGTTAGAACTGTAACAAAACCTTATTTTTATGAAGTTAACAATCTTAACGTGAAATTTTAATCCAACGGCACGTAACCATAGGCTTCAATGTTGTCATTAACACGAATTGAACTTGGCTACCAAACATGATTTAACATGGTCTTTTCTGAAATAATTGACCAAAAAAGCAGTTATTTGCATCCAATTTTGGCACAGCTGGATCGTTCTTTGAGTGTACAATTTATTGTTATCGTGTTAAAATATCTGTGTCCCACTCATGGCCATAGCTTTTTTTTTTTTTTAATAAGCCACATGCCAAGCCTATGCACGGTGCAACAGACTTGGCAGTAGGTACCAGTTTTACTATGTTGGCAGTTTAGCTCGAACAAACGCAATCATTCAAAAATAGCAGAATTTGCACACTGAACAAAGCAGTTATGGTGCAGATAAGTCTAACCACCGACTCTGTAAGCAGACAAGAGTCGAAAAACCTCGAAGAACTTAGCTACATAAGATCCGCTGCGGTGGTCTTAATCATATTTCAAACATATCAATCAATCAAATCAAATTGAAGTTAGCTGCACAAGGAACATACCTCCATGTCAACATGCTTGTCCGTGTCGGGGCTTTTGGTCCACTCCCAGCTTTTTATGCCCTTGTCATCAGGTGCTCAGGTTTCCGTTCAGCGTCACTTCGTTGTTGGGCATGTACACAACAGACTGGGGCCCCGCATTGGCTGTTGGTGGGTAATCCATCTCTGCGACCAATGGCTTGTTTGTTAGCATCATGCACTCACTAGTATGCCTGAATGTAGAATAGATAGTAACAGGTAGCAGCTAATATCGGAGACTGAAATTGTAAGACCTGAAGTGATAGTGCTGCATTTTGACTTCATGTACTACCGCTATGTGTGTGTGTGTGTGATACGTCGCCTGATACAATGCCAATTAACACCTAAATTCATCAATTTTCACTACACTGAGGAGCAGAAAAACAAAATGGGTCGGGCTGGCTAACTTTACTGTGACAGCACACTGGTTTGACCGAAGTCTACATTTTTATAGTAGAAAACTGAAAAAAAAGCATGCCGTTTCATTTCAAGCTTTCCTTATTTTGTTGCCTTTAAACTCAGCCAATAAATAGCATAATAACACAGTTGCTCATATAAATACTATTATATACTACATTAATCACTTTTCAATGCCACTACACACAGGTCTTTTAAAACACATCAGAAGTTCACATATAGCCATTGTTGTACATATCTGTGTGAAGTAACATGCAAAACGTAATTGACAAGTGTAATCCAGATTACCCTTTGCCAATGACGCGATCCAAAATACTAAAATCTACACATGCAGTCTTCGTCCTTGTACTAAAAGTTGTCAGTCTTTCTGTTCATCAAATTAACAAGGCTCTCTTTTACTGCTTCTCACAGATTAGAACACATCATCAATATCTCAGGGTCTAAATCCACAAGCATTAAAAACAGTCCAGCAGGAAAATGCGGTGTATTCTTATCTGTTACGCAGTGCGACGTACCTTTAAGAACAGTCACATTTGCACTGGTGGTGTTTGTGACACCGTCAGAGTCTGTCACCTTGAGCCTGAAAAAATGTAATATACATGAATATCCATAGTTGAGTGCAATCCGCCTTTTAGATAACATTAGTTATGCATCATAAACACGCTTCTTGACACATAACAGTTGCCTTCAATATTAAAGATCACGAAAGAAACTCGTGGTACTAGCAACACTGAAGGCTTATGATAATTTGTTTACATAGATATTTCCTTACCTGTAATTATTATAGTTACATACTATCCCAATGCGTACTTTCCGAGTATCACATGTGTCTTCTTTTAAACCCTTCATTCCTCTACAGGATCTGCTGAACTATCTTTTCATCTTGTTTTTTGGGGTCATTTTGCAGTTTTTTTTTTATATGTTATGTGCATATATCCTCTTCAGGTGCTGCGCGTTATAGTGTACACATAAACTTCAGAGGCGCGTCACTCACCGCTTCCACTCAAACCTCGATATAACGAGCCGGGATACAAATAAATGTAAGTTATAACGAAGTGAAGTAAAAATTGTCTTGCGATGGATATAGCGTTAGAAATATACCTTCATAACAATTTTTCGGATGTAACAAGCTCACTTTCTGGTAAGATGCAACGTTATTGTAAAAAGGTTTGAGTGTATTTCTTAGTCGAAGCTTTTACGTCTGCGGGCTGTCACAAAGCGTAAACAGGTAGGTGCCGCTAGTGAAGAATCCCCCCACTTGCCACTACGCCCACTACCACTACTGCCACTCCTCGTACTTCATTGCACTTCATTCAATGCCAGTTCATTCAAATCGCACTTAATTACCAGCTAAAATAATTGGCAAAGCGAAAGCTTCTTTGTCAGCCAACGGCATCGCTTTTTCGTCAATGTCCGCTAAATGCAGATGCTTGAATTTTTTTTCTAGGAAGTAAAGCATGGTCTGTTTTTTTTTTTATTGCACTGATGGTTTAAAAGGTAGTAGAATTAAAAAAAAGAGCAGGTGCATACATGAACTGGTAGAACCCAGGAATGAGGTCTTTCAGCTGGACTGTCGGTGTGTCATTCAGTTTGGGGCTGTAGCCGATTGGAATGGTGATCGGCTCCCAGTGGTACTGCACTATTTTGTCATCGTCTGTGCTGACTGCACAAGAACACGAAAATATATATACGTATATTACGCAGAACGAGACCCAAGAAACAAATGGACCAGGAAAAGCCGCTCGGTAACCAATGTGCTGCGAAACCAGCTTTTCAGGCAGAGTACGTAAGTGAGATGTACGTGTACTACGAATGATTCCACAGTGCTCTCGGTCTTAATAGGCAACGAGAATCATTTACTGATCCTGTTAACTGTCCAAGAACAGCCGAGTGTGCCTCAGACCACAGTTAAATAAATTCTTCTCTCGTAGTACTGAGGAATCACTAGATAAAGGTTGTTGATAAATGAAACATTTAGAAATGTGAAGAAGTCGACAATTGGCACGTACTGTTAATATTTCAGCAATGGACACCAAGCATGCACTATAAGGTAACAGGCAGCCAATCATAAATGTCCATCAAGATTGTAATCCAGCTATCACGAGCCAGACATTACACTACAAAGTGAAACCCCATGTATACAGTCCTGTTAAATGGATTTTATCCTCTGCTGGATAAACGTTTCACGGTCGGGTGTTTCTGGCCTAGACGTACCCCCCAGCGTTGCCATGGTTTCAGTGATATCAAAGAAGCTTGAAACGCACAGAAATGTCGCGTCATCAATAAAGTTGTTGGGTAGGGTGGAAAGAGGATACTACAACCTGATTCGCTGCCGATAGCAGTGTGCAATGCCGCAGTCATGAGAGAAAGTTTTCCCACATTCACCCGGTACTGTTTGAGTCTATTGGAGAGATAACAGCGCAGCCCTGTCAACATGACGCGTCTTAGCAGATATGGCAACAGAATACCAAAAATAAACAACAACGAAAAATGGCAAATCCGTGGAAGATGGCAGAACAACCCTTGTGCCCGTAATCACATGCACGCCACTGGTCGCTCAGCCTAAGGGTAGTTCGCGCGAAATGACCACGCTCCCCCAGCAAAGAAGATGGGTGTGGTTGCTTCTGACTCTTCAATACACGCACCAATGCAGCAAGGGACGAAATTAAGTGCTTCTAGAAAGATTATACAGATGGCGCAACCAGCAGAATCACACTAGATCATGCAAGCTATGTGAAAACGGTGCGAATTTCGGAACAAACAATGGTGAATGTACCGATGCGTCAGTGCCACTGCAAAGGAACAAACGCGAAAACATAGCGGTACATCAGTGGCAGCAAAAGGTTTAACGAATGTGTGCTTTTAGGATCCGCATTGCATCTACAATGGGGTTTATTTAATGATTTTTTGGCTGCATATATATACATACACGAAAACATACAAACACACACAAACATACATACAGAACAAATTTCTGGATGTACTCCTGCTACACAGCTGCCGTAGCCCAGCCACTTACAAGAGCCATCCAAGACAGTGTCCTTGCTGGGAAGCTTGACCGTAACGTTGTCTGGCTGAATGATGGCCACAGGTGGTTTGTTGATTCGTTTTGCTGAACAAAAAAAAGAACAAAAAAAAAGAGAGATAAAAGGCTCATATTTGAATCGAAGTCAACATGGTTTCCACAGACGCTACACTTGGCTGCTAAAGCTTAACCATTAAAGCTAAACATGAAATGGAAGCTAAACAGGAACTGAAAGCAACTATTTATTAGAAGTGTGCTTGAGAAGTATTAGTATAAATGCTGTTAAGGTAGTATTTCTTGCAAAGCAAGTCAATAAAAGATGAAGCAGTGCTTTGGAATTTAAAGTAAGACACCACTACAAAGCCGACATAGCCTTTAGTAGTGCATATGCTACTTGGTGCCAAAAATCTTTTAATTCTGCATGAGACAACTGAAGCAAAAATATGCACCGAAAGTGTTTAGTTGCTCCCTTAGCATGGTCACTTGACATTCAAACATGAAAGCCTATGCAACTCACGAGGCAGAACCGTCACGTTGGTCGTGGCTTCGCCGTAGGAGTTGTTTCCCGTCACAGCGACTCGAAAGGTGTAGAGTCCCTCCCGCAGGTGCGACAGCTTCAGTGCCTGGGTGTTCTGGTCCTGCATGACGCCTGTCTCCTCGCCGTCGGGGTGAGACACCAGCGTCCACTGGTACTGGAACTTGTTCCCTGAAACATAAAATCATTGCCATGACAATCCCATGCATCCAGTTTTTTTAGGCTTGGATGAATATTCGAGGACTTCGAATATTTGAGCGAATATTATAGTACTTGAATTCTTTGCAACACGAACATAAAATATTCTAAATTTAGAAGTATTCTAAATCAACAATAAAATATATACAAACAGCATGCAACCTCCTGTAAAGATGGTTTCACTGCAATGAACAAAGGCTATGCCGTGAAGACACATATCCAAGGCAAGTCTTCATTGCCTCGAAGCCCCCCCCTTTCAAGGTTACAGGAACATATCCTCGCATCAATTCATCATTTTATCAGTATAAAAGCTTGTTGTACCGGCTTATATGCCTTATGTATAGCAAATTTCCAAACTTATTTTACAGGTTATCACTTGCATTCCACCGAAAGTCAAATCCTGCTACTATTCAAAGTTGCTTCCGTTTCCTTTTGAACCAAAAAAGAATTACATTTACGTGTGCCTTAGTTCAATTTTGAATATTGTGCAGGTTAGCTGGGTCATGACAAATATGCTTATTTTTCTTCATAATATGCAATATATACTATCTGAATATAATTAAAAATTATTTGACGAAATCACTACTCATTTTAAATCTAAAGTTGACTAATTGCACAGGATTAACTTTTTTCCAATGCTGGCATTAATTATATCACCCCTGCTATCAAGTTTTTGCACCAGACCAACACCTTCAAAATGTCTTGAACTGAATTTCTCCGAATTTCTGGATCTTTTATCCTTGTTAAATTTAAATCGATAACCACCTGTTTGTATATTAAAGCCATGAGCAAATGGTAGAGCAACTGTTCCGGGAAAGCGCTGGTCCCCGGGTTCAATCCCCAGGTCAGGATGAATTTTTCGACAATTAAAAAGCTGAGAAATCTGTATGGGTTCCCTTGTGGTTTTGTACCACGAACAGGTGGGTGTCTGTTTCCCTATCTTGATTTTTTTTTTCCCCACACCTTGCAATATTCTGCAGAAGCAATTTACATTGTTTTGTTGCTTATTCTACAAAAATTAGGCATTCTTCACCGACAAATTTACTTAGAGTAGCTCAAGCGCACTGCCTCAGAGATTTGATATGTGGTGTTTAACGTCCCAAAACCATTACATGATTATTAAAAACGCTGTAGTGGAGGGCTCTGGATATTTTGACCACGTGCACACAAATCTGAGCACATAGGCCTACAGTATTTTCACCTGCATTCAAAATAAATGCAGCCACAGGGATTCGATTCCGTGACCTGCAAGTCAGCAGCCACTAGACTACCAAGGCTGGGCACACTGCTACAGAGATGTTTCACAGTCCTCTTATCTCTAAGGTCATGCCAAGGGGCCGTGCGCTCTAGCTTGCGCTCTTATCACCAGTGGTGCTGACGAACAGTATTAGCAGCATTTCTTTTCATTTGTTCCTTTTTCTTGTCGAAGCCTACCATAAAAACTGCCATTCTTGCAAGCTTCCTTGGTTGTTTCCACTCGCATTTCAAACCGATACTCTACTAAGTGCACACTATATGAAACAAGGTGTTTTAAACCATCTAAAATGCTGCCACAGTAAGCCCTTAATGATTATTTCTGCAGAATTACATTTCTACGGCAACTTGCAGCGACACTTGCGACTTGCAGTCACTCACCGTCTCCTCCCCCCTTGAGGGCATATGCCGACAGAACCACTTCGTTCTCGGGAAGGTGCAGTTCCTTGTTTTCTCCGGCCGACACAATCAAAGGATAGGGTGTCGTCGTAGTTGGCGAGGCGGCTGCCGCGGCTTTCGTCGAGGACGATGACAATGGAGCTGCAGTGGGCACAGCCTGTGGGTGCACCCAGTGGCACAACGCACAAGACATGACTTAATTTGCAAAGGTCTCATATTTTAACTAAAAATGAAAAAATCTTACTGCAATGTAGTCTCTGTTGAAAACAGTAAAGCTTAAAAAATACCAATATATCCAAACCTGAATTTGTTAGTACAATGAAAAGCTTGTGAACAGAGTATTGTGGCATATCAATATGTCAAATACGAGTTTCAGTAGATATGACGGAAGAATGTAAGCACATTAAAATAAAATATAAAATGTAAAACTATGCAGTTTTACGTGCCAAATGGACAAGATAATTACAAGGCACTAAAACAGTTGAGGGGACTTGGGTCAATTTGAACTACATGCATAAGCGTGCGCACGAGAAAGCAGGGGGAGCCACCCTTTCTATTAACCTATGAGGAGTATGGGGAGTGAAATCTGCCCCATCATTCATTGACTGAGTAGGCAGGGGGGTGCTGCAATGAACCTTGGCGCTCCCCGACGAGAAACCTTGCACACTCCCGTGGCTACATGGGGTTGTTTCATGCGCTTAAAAATCTAAGTACAGTAGATTTTCATTGAATGGAACCTGAAGGGAACCAGGAAAAATATTTCTCGTTCAACAGGCATTCCGTTTACTGAAGATGACCCAGGGTGCAGCTTTGAAGTGTGGAACCCCTCGTATTAGGGCCAACTGTTCCACTTAAGCAGCAACTCCATTGAAGAGATTTTCTTTTCATAGTGTCTGTACCGTATATGAATGTTTCAGCTTTCTGCCCGCACTGAAGTGCAGCTGCCACGTCCAGGAATCAAACCCTGGTAGTTGAGCTTAGTAGTCCAACAATTTAGCCGTTAGGCTGCCTCGCACTTTTTTCAATCTTTATTGTCTTTCTTTCTGGGTCGATCTCACGCTAAACCTATGAAGGTGAGATCATTGATGATAGAGCTCTCAAAAAGTGATTTATCTTGATAAATCTTAATAAGAGTAATTGTTCATTTGTATGACTGTCTCAATGTAGCGTCTCACAAAGAGTAGCCATCCACGTGACTGAACTTTCGAAGGTTCACCAGAAGACGCACCTGGCTGCTAAGGGAGGCATTCTGGGGTCCCGTGCAGGACCCCGAAACCGGGTCCTTGGTGAAGCCCTGCCGGCAGCGGCACGTGCCCGTGCGCCGCCGTGGACCCGACGTGACACACTCCTCGTTCTTAAGGCACTGTTGCACTATCCCGTAGACGCACGTGCGCCCGGTGTCACCCACCACCACCTGATTGGCAGGCACCTTCTGGTTGGCATGCAAAACATGCACGTAGAAGTGAGACTAACCAGATCCACTGAAGTGACGCAACAACTCTTCAATATCTGAAGGTAATATCCCAGCATGTGCTCACTTACACATTCTCCAGATGGAAGAATGACTATTCAGTGGCACTTGAATAGATTGACCCTTTGATCTCAGAAAGAACAACACATGGTTTGTTAGAGCTTCTAATGTGTACCTAGAGAGCTACCAAGCTTTTCATATTCTTACTGCGTTATCACAAAACATTGAAGCTGCAGGCAAGACTACACATAAAAACAGCACGATATGCCAATTAAAGAGTTATGCAGCCGCCATTTTACCGGCCCACTTCAAACCACCGAGATTAACTTCAAGAAGTGTAGGTTAGGTCGTTCGCATGTTTTCTCTATTGCCAGTTATACCTCATAAGCGAGTTCAACATTTCAGAATGAACACTGCTTCATTTGAATGCATAGTTGAAAACACAGTGCAAACTATTCAATCCAAGAAGATAAAGGACAAGTGAATCGTAGAGTTTCGTACCATTTAAATTTTATCCATGCCCCACCTCTGCAGCGCTGGCTAAGTTCGCCATAGGTTCTCACCATGTCTAACCCCGTAAAAAAGCCAACCAAAATGGCTCAGAAACCAACAGTCAAAAAAGTCCACAAAGAACAAAACAAAACCAATTTTTACCAATATACTAGAGCTGTTCAGCGCTTCTTCGGATGAATCCCCATTTCCTTTGGTGTTTTTCCAACCGTGCAAGCTCGGTAACCTGAGAAAATGAGAAATATCGAAGCACCAGTGAGCAAACAAACACCTTCGTTTAATCGCAGAATACTGGTCAAGCCAGCCACTGCAGCAGATTGCACACGGCACGTGCACATTCCGGTGCCCATAAACAACACGGAAAGACGAAAAACCGGAAGTCAAGTAAGTACATAACTTACGTGTCTTCATTCGAGTTTGGCGCTGAGTGGCTAGACCATTCATGTGAAGAGTCGGATGAGCCTTTTTCTTGAAAAGAATGGAAAAAAGATACAAGGATAAATGTTGCAAAGTCTCGAGTATTTGAAGTATCAAAGAACCATCTGGAATCATGACTAGACTCATCATCTTGTGAATGAGCTTTCTAATAAACGCCTTTGCAAGTGTAATAAACAACTAAGTATTAAGAAGACCAGAGAAACAAAAACAAACTAGAATATAAATACAAGCACATGCTATTCTGTAATTCTTGTGCAGATAATCAAGCAAGAAAATTTCATTAACAATCGCCGTGCTAGTCCTCGGAAAACATTTACAACTACTAGAAAACAGCAGACGTCATTCAGTGACCCAACAAATAAAATATTGCAAGGAATCTCCAAAACCAGATGACACACGCATATTTGTACTGTTAAGTTAACAGATGGCAAGACTGAATCTTAGATCTTTTGAGCAGTAGCAGCAAGATAATTGACCAAAAAGAGCATATTACACATACTCGCTCATACATATATATAAATATATATACATGTTTAGACACAAGAAACTGGAAATAAGTATTAAAAAAATATAAAGCTTGTGAGTACCTTACATCAGAGCTCACCAAGAAAAGCAAGCCAAACGGTAATTCACGTGAGGAAGAACCAAGATGAAATGTGCGAGCAGCTCGAAACAAGCCTAAAGACCACAAAACAACCAACCTGAACATGGAGGCAAACAACAACAAAAAAAGAAGTCAACGAAATAATGCAGGAATGTAGGTTCCGCAAGCAAGTCGTGCCAAAGGTCGAACAAAATGGATTGGGTGTAACCGAAAAAAAGGATGTGAAAATAAATCCAAAAAGCAGTGATGCCTGTCACCGAAATGAGGGCCAAATCAGCCGACTCAACGGTGCAGCAAATCAACGAAAGTGACAGCCAAATCAACGGAGAGTGGCAATTCTGTACACAAGTACCTCGTACCGTGAAATGTACCGCAGGTAACAGAACAGACCGAAATAATAAATCAAGAAATGCACCGAAGATCCAACAAATAAATTATTACTACGGTACAACAAGGACACATGCAAAGAATGTCAAACCAGGATAAAAATCCAGCACGGAGATAACATGAAGTGAAGATGTCAACACAGATAAAAAGAAAGCATGCTTTCGATGACAGTGAACGTGTGCAAGCAATGCAATGCAAAGCATAATATTGCTGAATCAATAAAGAACAATGTAAACAAGGAGAAGGAAAACGTGCAAGTTGAAACTGGCCACAAACAAATCGACCCAAGATGAGAAAACCGTGTGGAGTGATTGCCAAAGGTTTCAAAGCCACTGTGCGGTAAGCTACCTCCAAGTGAGGCAAATTTAGTGGTTTACAACAAGAAACATTCTAATGAATAAATAAGAAGTACCGTGTACAAAAAGCATCATATACTTTTGTTATTGTGTTCTTTTTTTAATTTAAAACACAAAAGAGAGGAGACAACATTATACAGGAATTCGCTGTTAGCACTACCGAGATCGGTTGTCCGTCATGCTATACAACCAAAAAGTGTGAATTATAAAGGAATACAAACAAGTCTTTTAATGAGGTGTAGAAAACTTGTTTCTCTATCCAACACAGATATGCCAGGACATATGAACACCTTTTGCTGTCACATCGCAAAATACTGATTAGTGCAAACACGAAAAAAAAACACAAAGGCACATATGAAAGAGTTTTGCAGGGAGTGTACCTTTTTCTGTTTTTTCCCTCTCTCTCTATCCTTTTATTCAATTCCGTGCTGTTTGACAAGATGTACCACCTGGCAGGCACAAATGGACGTGCTGTTAACGCTTTGTGAATTTTTCCTGCATTTTTGCAGCCAAAGTGCATGTCGTTTATCCAAATGGTGTTCAGACTACCAGACAACAGTCTCAGAACTATGCGACAGTGGCTTCCAAACATTCGACCAAGCTCCGCCCACACACGACTGCCATGGAGACTTACGCGGAGGCCGCACTATCACCATAAAGCTAGAGTCAAACTTGGTGCTGGGCCGGCGCTGCGGTTGGCACAGGGCCGCCGAGCGGCACCGGACGAGGAAGCACGAACTGCCGTGCAGGAAAACGAGGTTGCACAAGGCACCCTGCTCGCAGCACGCCTTGGTGCAGTCCATAAGGCTCGAGGCGTGCGCGACCTTGGTGAAGCGGCCCGCGCTGGCGTTGCCCCGCGGAGTCACGTGCCGCAGCAGCGTGAGCTTCGGGAACAGCGAGTCGGGACAGAACCCGCCGCCGTCACCGCCACCGAATTCGTCCTCCTCATCATCCTCCTCTTCCGCGGCCACGTCTTCATCATCAGGGTCGTCTAAAGTCGGGTATGACGATGCACGACAGGGAAAGGAAAAGCAATGGCAAAGTCACCAGCCAGAACATGCTCCTGTGGCGAGCTATGAATTCTGTCGGCACATACATGGAAGCGTTCTGGACCATTGAACAAATCCATGAAAGGTATCAGGAGCATCAGTATTTTTTTTTCATTCAACTGAAAGAAATGAATGAACTAGGAATAGAGTTGTAGCAATACTGTTTGTTTGACAGTTTCTCATCACTAAAGGCAACCATCTTCCCTTAACTTATGTCTCATTTAGAATTCAACTGACACGGTAATTAGAAGAACACTAAAGTGAGACACTCAATCGGACTAGAACGACAATTTATTCTTCGATGACTCTACCATAACTTTGTTAGCATATGTTTATTATCACAAGACAAAATAAAGGCCAATATTGTATATCTTGAAATTACGGCTGAAATTTTGGGCCGGAACTGCAACGCCAGGATGCGACCATGACGTCACAAATTTCAGTTGTTTTTTTTTTTTTTTTCTTTCTGGCCAAGTCGCTCTCAATAAAGGTTGCAAGGTTTGCTGTGTTTTTGAAGCTTGCCATGTCCGACTTATTATCCACTTTTGCTGAATAAAGAAAAATCTGAGTACAATGCAGGGGACACTGTAAAAATCTATGACAAAGCAAGCTGGTGCGAAAACTTCGAGGCAGGGCTGCCGCCAGCCCTTTATTCTTGTGCCTTTCCTTTTTGCACTTTGTCTTCTCCCTTCAGGGGTATTGTTTTTTGTACAGTGTAAGGATGATCTAGTTATACAAGTGGAAACACTAGTGTCTCTTCAGAAGACTGATAATCCTGTGTACTGCAAGCATGCATTTTATTAGCTTGTTAGCGCTGTGCACATTCTCTTGTTTACACAAACACACACGAGTTTACAAAACAGAAGTAACATGTCAGCAATGTTTTCCCGTCGATAGCCCGTGGGTGCAAATACCATAATTCAAATATTTGTTCATAAAAATTGACGACATATTTCACACAACACGTAAGACAGGGAAACGAAGATGACAGGTAAATGAAAATTAAATACTTACTCGCCAAGCTGTCAAATATCAAGATTAGAGATATAAGCAGATGCTTGGGTGAACACTAAGAGAAATATAGATTTACTAAGCGAAGTTAATTTGCTTACATCGCGAGAAGCCATAGAATATGTATAGAGAAGTTGGGAACCAAACAGTACTGAAAATGAAACAAACTGAAATGAAGACGTATTTTCTGCTCCCTGTTTTTCCATCTGTTGCTCATCTTATCTGGTTATGATTATTTCTGCGAATCGTTAATTTCATGTCATCCATCTTTTATGAATGCGAAATTTCACACATTTTATTCATTGATGTTACTGGTTCCTGGGTACATAATTTCGTGTGCTTACATTACATGGGCTTGAACTCATAAATTGTAATGGGGCCAAATGGTTTTGTCACCAATTTTTGTGTGCGTCGTCGTAAAGGAATAGACTGAACTGATTGAGTGGCCAATTCAAGTAATACGACATGCACATCACAGGCAGATCCACCCATTTGACAGTGAAAAAAAAAAGTGCTAGAAAATTAATCATTATAATACATGATTCTTGTTGTTTAAATCCATATTAAATAATTGGAGTGCTTTCTGGGTACAATCTATGTCTTGCATGTGTCCTGCATGAAGCTACTATGTCATTCATTGGAGACTGCATACACATTCAAAATTCTGGCAATGACAAAGCACAGGAGGGAGCTCAGATGTCTTATTTACTGTGAATTGAGAGCATTAATAACTAGAGATGACCCAGTAGATTATTCAAGCTAGCTAGAAAAACCAATGCCTCACTCGCATCTCTACTTAGAGAAGCTTCCAAATACGATTATTTTTACTGTATTAATAATCTTAAAATGGTGTCATGCTTGAGATAAATTTCGCACAAGAAATGTGAAGCACTAGACCGGTGCCTAGAAGTTTAATCGAATGATACGGGACGGCACAGTTAAGAATATTGGAATCTTCGAGAATGAATTGTAAATCAGGTACGTACGTCATGCGACGTGCATGAAAAACGGATCAGAAACTTCGCGGCGATTCACTAATTACGCGGGCAGGGTAGATACATGCGACAAAACCGCAGAGATGCGTTGCAATCAATACACTCACTGTCCAGAGCAATGCTGGCGACAAGCAGAGACGATAGCCAGACAATCTGTAGAAGTCTGCTCCGGCACCTCATGTTCGCCTTGGTCTTGCTAGTGAAAGTTCACATCGAAGTTGACGACATCGAAGCGCTGCAGTAACTCATCAAGTGAGCTCTCTGTTTTGTTCTTTCTGGACAAACGAACGTCCTGCAAGGCAAATCAAGAGCACGTTTAATGAGCGAAGTGTATACTACGTAATCTTAGACAAGCGTAATCAACTTCAACACTCGGGAACTTAACAGCAACGAGACGCCGCAGAGCAATTCTATAAATAGGCACTTTCAAACTGAAACTTTACAACGAACGCCTGCAAAGTCCACTATAAGGTCCACTGTTAAATGAACGAAATGTACACACACGCAATGCAGGACATGCACATTCAATCTCAAGAGACACAGCAACTCAACATAAAGGAAACCCTGCAGAGCATATCCAGACGTTCGTTAAAACTGAAACTTGGGTGTAGAAAAACGAAAACAGAATTGCGTCCGTTTCCTTTGCATTGCGAAAAAAACAAGGGAACATCAATGTGTTCGTTAAACATCACCGAAAAAAAAAATACTTAAGAAGCACTGAAATAACAAAAATACCCACATTTCAAACCATATGGAAATCGGGCGCGCACGCGAAAAGTGTACCAAGGACACGAGCAATCGCACCATTTTCGACACCGCGAGTCATTTTAATTGCGGCAGCCGGGAGCTCGACAACAAACCTCGGATATATGTAGAAGCGGCGCCTCGTTTAAGACAAACGCAGGTTCAATGGTTCAGTTCGCTACGCACGAAGTAAAACAGCGCGATGCAAAAACTGATACGGCGGTGCTACGGTTCACAGGGCTGCTGCGATAAGTGTCAGTCAACGAGAGCGACCAAAAACACTCGAAAAAACAGGCGACAGCAACGATTTATTTCGCGCTGCGTTGCAGCGCTACACACGCGTTAACGCGTCTGCCGTGCAATAGTTTAACCTGAAATCGTTCAACTCACTCGTTATGGCTTAGGGAGCTGAAGAAAGTTCTAGCTGCGAATCATTGAGCTTGACAGAAAAGCGCAGCAGCAGAACACACAGCACGGCGCAGCGCAATCTCTACA
Organism: Rhipicephalus microplus; assembly: GCF_013339725.1. Taxonomy (NCBI): domain Eukaryota; kingdom Metazoa; phylum Arthropoda; class Arachnida; order Ixodida; family Ixodidae; genus Rhipicephalus; species Rhipicephalus microplus. Next base: position 66,552,446 of record NC_051168.1, read on the forward strand.
GTGAAGGCTTTCCCGCAAAGCTTCTAGCGGCGAATTTTTTCATGATCAAGAGAAGCCAAAATTTCACATTCCTTGATTAGCTGCGGAGCGTGCATTAACGTTGAAAAGGCCCAATTTTTTTTTATTTTATGAGTTAGTGCTCTAAAGCACATCCTAACCATTCCGAGCTTTAATTACGTGTCTCGGAGGTTATGCTTGAATGGTTTGGTGACGTCAAGAGCAATCACGGCTGCCATGCTTTATTTTGACTGAGAACACTTTCAGTGGCATCGACAGCAACATTAGGCAACATGGCAGCCTCCACAAAAGTCTGAACAGCCGCAAGCATTCACACGAAGCGATTGCATTCTTTAGTTACGCGCTTTTTAAAACGCCGGAATAAACACGAAGCCTCTAATCTAATCGCCCAGCATGACTGAGACGTCGGACAGCGAGTTTACAGGTCACTACGCACGAGAGCTCACTCGAGAAGAAGCGGCCAAGCTCGCCAAGGATACGGTTTTGGTTTCAGAGTTCAAGAGGCTCAAACTGGAAGCCGAAGCCCAGAGAAACTGGGACCTCTTCTACAAAAGAAACAAGACTCGCTTCTTCAAGGACAGACACTGGACCAAGCGCGAGTTTGAGGAACTAGCAGCAGCCGGCGATTCGGATTCGCCGGGCGACGGGACTTCGGTGCTACTGGAAGTCGGCTGCGGTGTCGGCAACTTCGCGTTCCCGCTCATCGAGGAAAAGACGGGTTACTACATATACGCCTGCGATTTCTCGCCGCGCGCCGTTCAGTTCGTGAAGTCGCACCCCTTGTACGACGAGAGTGTCATCGCTGCTTTCCAGTGCGACATCACCAAGGACCGCCTCGTTCACAAGTTCCCCACGAGGGCGTCGACGTGGTCACCATGATATTCGTCCTGTCCGCCATTCAACCCGACAAGATGATCGAAGCTCTGAAAAACGTGCACGAAACGCTCAAACCCGGAGGCCTCGTCCTCTTCCGGGACTACGGTTTGTTCGATCAGGCGATGCTGAGATTCGCGCCGGGCCACAAGATAGACACCAATTTCTACGTGCGCCAAGACGGCACGAGGGCGTTCTACTTTTCGGAGCAGTGTCTGGAAAGATTGTTCCTAGACGCCGGCTACGAGGTCGTGAGCAACGAATACGTGTGTCGCGAGACGGTGAACAAGAAGGAAGGGATATGTGTGCCTCGGATATTTGTGCAGGGAAAGTTCAGGAAGCCGAGGAGCCAGCCGAAAGAAAGAATTTTCAACGGAGCCAGCAGCTGATGCTTGTGCACTTTTAATTCTACGGGAATACAAGCACATCAGAGGGTTCGTGCAACGACATTTATTGAATCATAACAAAATACCTGACGTGTCAACACTAAAATTTGATGCGCGGATGTTGATGTGAAACTAATCGCCAGTATTGGTGTCGGCAAAGAAGTGGGTGACCACATCTACTGCAGGAACTACACAAATGAGCACAATCACAGCTGCTCGATATAAAAAAGAGAAGAAAAAAAGTACAGTCGGTTGCATGCCCAGAAAACAGCGGGAGCTGCCCGAGACAACTTATTGCAACTGTGGCACCACAAGACTAGTTGCACCAAGGTGGTTCAAAGAACGCACAGGTGTCTGTGCTCTGGTTTTTTTCAAGGAACCTTGAATTCTTGGCGAATACTATTTGGGACCATCAACACTCTTCTGTATGCACTGTTTTCTTGGGAAACAACACTTTATCATGCGAACTTTCAACAGCAGTCAAGTGTCGCATGGAAATTTATGGTACCCAATGTTAACATCCTTTATTGCAGTCCAAAAACTCCACGAAATGCAGAGGTTCCTCAGCACTCTGGGATACAATGTCTCGCACGTGCCGCAATCCTGTCTTCTCATCTCTTTTTTGTTCTAAATACGCATGACTGTTCGTCAACTCCCCGCTGCAGTGGTCTAGTGACTAAGGTACTCGGCTGCTGACCCACAGGTCGCGGGATCAAGTTCTGGCTGCGACGGCTGCATTTTTGATCGAGGTGAAAATGCTGTAGGCCCGTGTGCATAGATTTGGGCGCACGTTGAAGAACCCCAGGTGGTCGCATTTTCCGGAGCCCTCCAATACGGCATCTCTCATAATCATATGGTGGTTTTGGGATGTTAAACCCCACATATCAATCTATCAATCTTTTCATCGACTAACATCAGCACAGATGGAACTGTCAACACAGCGTTCATGCTTATTCTCATGTGTTTCAGCACGGCACAAGAGGCAACACCTTTGTTTCTTTATATTGAGTAGCCACGGCACAACTGTGACATAAAAGTATCAATGTCTTTTTCATAAGACAAATCAGTACAATAAAAATATATGGACTAGTACTCTAGCCAACAGTCATCGTCTGGCAATAGGCACTGTCCTAACTAGCGCCTTGGCAACAGTACTCACTGTCTACGGCATCGTGTTTTGTTTTCCACCTATTCCAGCTACATTGTTGCTGCTTGTTACTAGAGCAATTGTTATCTACAAAGCATGGGTGACCTAGATGAGTTTGCAGACATTAGCACAATTAAAGGTGCCAGTCTGAATATCTGTGACAGAAAACAATCATTGCATGTCTCTTTCTTTGAACATCACACCAAGTACAAGAAAAAGTAGACTAGGAAGCGGCCATTTTTTAGCATTCACAGTGACTCAAAATGAGCTCACAAACAAACATATGTGAGCAAGTTCACTGGTCCTGCGGCTTGGCAAGATCGCTCGGCTAGTTGGTTGTAAGCTTGAATACTAGGGCGCGATTCTCAACGCATCTGTTTCGCGACTTATCCACTTCAGTGAAGCAAGTACAGTTTCTAAAAACTAAAAAAAAAAGTGAGTCGTTGTGTCATGGAGTTTATGAACACATTGACCCACCAAACCAGCCAGCACATTCCCAGCGTGGAGAGAAAAAAAGTGGATTAAATGTACAGTAACGGGACACTTCAACCTTGCAAGCCTAGACATGCATATGAACATGTTCACATGTTTCAGAACAATGCATAAAATGCATACAGACCTTCCAGGTGGGTGGCTTTGTTAAACCTAATTCAAGGACTAACGTGATTAGTTCATGCACGGCCTTCAGGACGTGCATTCAAAAGTGGATCCCCGGAGGCAGCATCCGTTGCTGTGAAACACATTCCATATTTTTCGTTTTTGTCGAGAGTTGTGAAAGCTTCGCGACGTCAAAAATGACGTTGAGGAAGAAGGATGGGAAACAAAGGGCAGCTCCAGCCAATCAGTAGAGGCCAGTGGATGATCCAGAGGTGGACGCATCGAGAATCATGCACCTGGATGGTGTGGATTCAACAAAGTACGAAGGAGCGCAGATGCATAGGGCAAGCACTTGTTCTGTGCGTCTGTGTTCTTCCTCTGTGCAGTGCCAAATCAATGCCATCCAGTGTTTTAATTCACTGGGCTTTATATAAACTGTATATATTAATCTTTTCTTTCTCTTTTTTGGACAATCGTCAGAGTACATTCTTGAAAAAAAAAAAAAAAGAAACTGTAAACTTAAGGGCTCCTTTTTTTTGTTAGACACAATAATAATAACTAACAAACAATAATGCCGGGGAAAGTATGGGGGATGTTATTATAAGTAATTGTAATGTAAATGTGAAGAAAGAAAAGCGGACGTAAAGGTAACTTGCCACTGGCAGGATCCGAACCTACAACCTTCGAACAACGCGATCGATACTACACCATTGAGCTATGGTGGCACTCATTCCCCCATCCACTTTGAAGGGCATATATGTGCATTTAAACGTGGGCGCGCCAGTCAGCGCCACCTGTTGCCATTACGGTGAGTGTATGTGTTTGTATATTTGGCGTTATGTAGTACGTCATATTATTACGAGGTGGTAACTGACAAACATTCATTTGCATACCACCTCAAGACATCAAGTCTTGGAGAGCAAGTATTATGCTATGAATAAAAGAAACTGTTCTTGAAAAAAAAGGGGGGGACTACTGCACCAGCACGCTGTCATCTCAGTGCATTTCCCGCCAGAGCAGCGCAACACTTTCCCAGAAACTCCAATGTGGCACTGTCACCGGAATTACCGTATCTAATTTTCCTAAACGCTTCGGCAATGTCACTCTGCAAGAACCGCACACCACGTATACCGTCACGTATCACAGACAGCAGTTCTCGGTTGCGGAGGCTCGGCGTTACGCGTATGTCCTCCAACAGCCCGTGGTAACTCGTGAGTGCTACTTTCACTACTGCGTTCAGCCCCAAGGCATCGCCAAGATCGAGCGAACTAGCCTGTGAAGCAGGAAGCGAGAAACTTTCAAAATGGTAAACTTTGGCGTTTTTCCGAATATCCAATTCCACGTCTGGAGCTTCTCGCACATGGCATCGATTCCTGGGAAGTGTTCTTCTGCGGGATCGACTGAATGTACGCCTTGGTTCGATCTTGTGTCTTCGTCTTGGTGCTGGCGTACGAACCTGGCGGCGAGTGAAGCAGACAGGGATTCCACGGTCAGACGAGGGCAAAGCTCTTTGAGGTTCATGACGGACGCTCGTACACTTGGACTTGCCTTGCTGTCATGTTACTCTGAAACAAACAGCGCACAAGAAAGGTTGCACAGTCTTTCACAGTGTGCGGGAAATATCCAATTTTAGAAAGTCTCTTCATCCTACATCACCAGTGCATTGCGTTTTACAATTACAGCTTTCGTGACTGTATTACAGTCGCTCTATAGAATGATGCTGTTTAATATTCCTCAGTGCACTCGATTGCAAATTAATAAATGTGCAGTATCTCTGAGTAATAGCACGGAAGTCTCAAGAGTTGCGTGCACCATTCAGTCAAACCACAATACAATAAGCACTGATATAACGAATTTCCAGTTCTAAGGAAATAAACATTTGCCTAATTACTTTTTATCTGACAAACACATGCTTATAGTGAACGTTGATCACAGGGACTTGCTTTATATTCGTTAATATCTGTGCACAATATTACTTAACATACCTGTTGCCTCTTATGAGCTGACAATGCCTTTCAGCAAAGTTAACGAACATTTAGGTTGGCACGAGACGGTCACACAACATCCAGATTCATCAAAGGAAGGGGGATAGGAATGAAAGAGGAATATTAGACAGCAGGCGAAGGAAAACGCGGTAATCAACAACATTACTATGCCAGAAATGATCACGGACGTTTTGGCGCCACAGACATAGCACATCTGCAAGAATACAAAAACCGGCCAAGCTATCTTATGAATGGCGAATAAAATACAGTGCTGCACCTCTAGTTGCCTATGGAGCTTTCCAGTGGGCTCACAAATATGACATGCAGCAAAATAACTTTTGCTCAACAATGAAGTTTATAGTGCATGAACTGAGACTAAGATGGTGCTGTAAACCTCATCATGTCACACCAACATGCCCATAACTCTACGTTGCTGATCTTGCTCAATATTATGCTGTAGTGCATGCGTCGTGTCGTAAAAAAACTAAACACATGCCAAAACGACTTACATAGCGCCCTCCCAGTACTTGGTGGAGCACAGTGGTGTTAACATCGACGAGCACTGTGCAGTGGTGGTACGCCTTCAGGTGACCTAGTTTGGCAGCTGTGCCAGATATCTGTAGGAAGCGTGGAAACATGGCCACCGTGATGAACAATTCACAACTGAACATCAAGAGGTGCGCGAGATCAAGCCATGCCAGTCTCTGTAAAGAGCACTTGTTTATTCTGCGGTCCTAAACGGTGGCACGTCGTTTTTTCATTCGACTTCCGTACATCACATAATTATGCAACTTCCAATGAACGACTACAAGTAATGCCTCAGTGCACTTTTCTTGTAATATGGCTGCCTGACACTAAAGAGAAACAATGACTTCGTTTAGATTGACAAACTGCACTCTGAGAACTCCAATTCCATATGTTCCGCTATCAGAAGTTAATATTAGCGGAGAAAATCAAGCTTAAAGTTTCATTTTTAAATCTCGCACCAAAATCTTTGGGTGTGATGCAAGAAACTTCAAAACACAATTTCGCTGACATTGGCTCGATAAAATTTTCTGAAATTTCGTATGCTAACTTTATGGCACCCACAGATTACAATGTATTTCATTTTTATCGATTGGAAAACACGTAGGAACCAGTAGAGACCTTCAAAATTTCATACGTCACGGTGTTTGGTGCAAGAATCTCGGTGCCATTGCCTACCTATATTTACTTATCGGATGTTTTTTCGCTACCAAGTGCCGTGTCACGGTTAGGGTGGTATTTTTGGGATTGCAGAATTGTACTTCACTAATACGCGAAAAATAGTTTTGCTCTTTGGTGTCCTTTAACAAAAATGGGCTCCCTATGATACCTTGCTTATTTGCGCTCAGAGAGGTGGCCCTAGAATAATTAGGAAAGTATGAAAAGCCAACATATATTCAAACTCAAATACCCAGCTGTACATCAAAAGGTGCATTTGAGAACCGCAAAAATGTGCAACTTTTATGCATATCATTCCCTACCCAAGGAGCTATTGAGTGAAACCTTGTTCATTTGCTGGTAAGGTTTCTATCTTACAGTCGCCAGACAGTTTTTATACGAACTCCTTTACATTTTAGCTCGTGTTTTCAAATAGTATTCAGGTGACAAAAAAAATTAAATAGTGCTGATTTCAGCACTATTTTCTTACTGTTCTGTTGTTTTCCGAGTCGAATCTGCGCTGCACACACCAAAAAACTTACGGTTCGAACGACACAAAGTTGAGCTAGCTTGTAAGGAAAATAAGGACATGAAAATAAGGTCGTGAAAATAAGGACATGAGAGAAGATAAGACAAAATAAACGCGCATGTATTTGTAGACCTTTTCACAGAAGGCTCCCTGAGCACTACCGGAACCTCCTCTGGGATGCGGCAAAGAGGCATGACCCAAAAACACTGTCCAGGCAGTGGCATTGGCCTTTGTGCAACCAGGCCACAGCTCAAAAGGATGTGTTCATTCTCTCCTGTGAAAAGGTTCATTGTCTTGTTCTCTTGTGTACATCTTTTCATGACTTTATTTTCCATTATGAGAAAAAGTGATGGTTGCAGATGACGAGGAAAGCTCAAGAGCACGGCCAAACCCAAGTCACCTTGAAGGCATTTTGTACTAACACGTTATCTCAGCAGTTAACGGTGCACTGCACACCCCACATTGCCTTGAGGGTGTTGGCGATAAACTGAAGGTTCGCCTTGCAGTCGCAGTTTCGCTTGTCTCCCATGATGCAACAGTTTCGGTTGCCGAGAGCAGCTCCGCTATGTTTTTATCGGCATAATATAAGAGTGTCTACACCCCACCCCCAACCCCTACTATATAAATTCACTTTTGTTCAGTTCTATCACGATAGACATTCGGCCCTAAAATAACTAGCTAAGCGTGCAAAGTCAACATATATTCAAGCTCTAATGTCTTGTTGCAGTACACCAAAAGGTACATATAAAAACCCCAAACATGTGGATTTTTTATGCGTGGTTGCTACCCACGTAGTTATACAATGAAACATTTCGTTCATTTCGCTGCTAAGGTTTGTGTCTCGCATTCGTCGGATTTTCTACCGTACTGGCTACAAACATTGTCAGCTCGCGTTTACCAGCAATGCTAAGGTGACGAAGAAGATTTAAATAGCGCTGATATCAGCAATATTTTCATCATGTGCAGTGATTTTCCAAGGCGACTCTGAGCTGCCTCCGCAAACATCTTGCACCATGAAAGCGACGGTCGCGTATGACGAGGAAAGGTCGTCAGGCTGATACGGGTCAAACCGCGTCACCTTGAAGGCGTTCTGTACGAGCACGTCGTCTCTAGCGTTGATCATGCACTGTACGCCCCACACTGCCTTCAGCGTGTCGGCGATGAACTGCAGGTTCGCCTTGCGCCGGTAGTCCCGCTTGTGTCCCATGAAGCAGCAGTTCAGGTTGCCGGCGTCGTGGTACACCGTGCCGCCCCCGCTGTTACGCCTGGCCACGGCGACACCGAGCTTGGAGGCCGCGCTCAGGCTGCACTCGACCCACGGGTTCTGGTGACGCCCGATGACCACCGCGGGCGCGTTCCACCACATGAGCAACAAGCCCGGCGATCCGGCCGTGAACGCGGACATTTTCGTAGAGCCACTGTTCCAGCGCTAGGTTGCGGTAGATGCAACGCGAGGTGGACACGAGAGCCCTGCCTTGCTTGCCGTCGCCGCTAAGGAACGCCGGCGACTTGGAGGATGAAGAAGAGCGCCTGATAACGAGAACGACCGGCGCCGGAGTCCTCATATTTGGCAATGAGCCGACCGCTAGTGAACCGTCCAAAGTTGGCGATAGCAGCGAGCGTGGTCGCCCTCCTGGGCGCGGCCATTTTGGTTCGACCTTGAAACAGGCCACGTGATACGTGTAGCTAAAAAGGGTGTTTTTTTTTCTTCTCGCACGAGTTTATTCACCCGCAACACAACAAAAAAAAAAATGTCACACACGTTTTTATTCTTTTAAAATACTAAGCTGTTTTTGCTTTACAACTAAGCTGAATGGATGGTTGAATGGATGTAGGTGGCTGTACCCTTTAGATTGGGCCGTAATACTTAGTGAACTAATCCCTAGATTTATCTTTTTTTTTTTTTTCCTTTAAATAGTAAAGTTGGACGGGTACTTTGCAGTGAAGGGTTTAATTTTCACTCGTGCCTTGACTTTAGTCACCAATCAGATAACCTCCTTCTAGTTAAGTCTACCCGCTTAAAGTCTATCTTGCCCTCCCTGTGCCTCAACCCGTGATTAGCTTGTATGGCTAATTGATTGATTGATTTGTGGGGTTTAACGTCCCCAAACCACCATATGATTATGAGGGACGCCGTAGAGGAGGGCTCCGGAAATTTTGACCACCTGGGGTTCTTTAACGTGCACCCAAATCTGAGCACACGGGCCTACAACATTTCCGCCTCCATCGGAAATGCAGCCGGGATTCGAACCCGCGACCTGCGGGTCAGCAGCCGAGTGCCTTAGCCACTAGACCACCACGGAGTATGGCTAATTGAACCACCTAGCGGACATACTGAACAACAACTTGACGCGGAGTGTTTCAACTTTTAACAGCTGTGCGGTTGGATGGAAGGTACTTAATGTGACGAAAGTGCCTGGTGCTACAAGTGGTCACCAGCCACTTTATGAAGGTCCCAACATTTTGTGACCAGTTCGTTCCCTTCCTCGGGGGTTAACTATAACTCAGCCAATAAAATTCTTGCTTCCCTCATTTCGTTTTGCATATCTGTTTTGTAATGCTTTGAATTGCTGTGATGCAAGTTTAGTTCAAGTATGTGCAGTGGCGGCGCAAGGATTCTTCTACTCTGTGAGGGTCAGGAAGGTGGGGAAGTGGTTTGCTCTAGGGGGCTACAGCACCCCCATGTACCCCACTGGCCCTGCTTATGTGCATATTTAGTGCTTAGCACTGCTCTGGTGCCCAAGCTTTTGTAGCAAGAGCAGCAGGAGGTTAGCGTATAGCTGACCACTTGCTAAAAGTTCTTAGCACAAGCAAGAAGTGTTTAGCGTATGGCAATGTTCTTTTAACTTGTCTTCCATTTCAACAAGTGACTAACCTACTTTTTTTTTAAATTTCAGTGCAGCTACTGAATGCCATGCAAGACACTCTGGGGGGCAGTTTCATTTGCACAATGAAAACTAGGACAAAACTATGACTACGGATGTTGCCTGCAGTTGCTTGCCCGATCGACAAGGCAATGGTGTTGCGTGAAACTTCAGTTTTTCCAACGATAGTACCATCAATTGTGTCACAATAGGAAAAGCTGGCCATTCACAGGAGGTGGAAAATAGCCCATGCAACAGCCAAAAATTCTTTTACAGTGTAAACCAATTTCCACAAAATGGGTGGTGCTTGATTAATGCACTCCAAGGATGAACTATTTTTGTGTGATAACCTGCCTGTTCAAGTAAAGAATGGTTGTCAGTATAAATACACTTGACCTTTTGCAAGTGTGTAAATGTGCAAATCTTACTTGTAAACCTATTATTTTGCAAATCAGGTTTTTTCTCAGCACAGCACTGTAGCAAAGCCAGACTCTTCTGTGCGGGCCTAACTATGGAACTAAGGGCAGCACTATTGGGGGAATAGGGGAAGAAGAGGCACTTCCTTCCCGAATTTTCAGCTGCACTCCCTTTGGCTCCCCAAAAGCAGTCAAAACAAAATGCATATGTCCTCTGCCTCATCTCCTCCGCCCCTTTTGTATGAACTTGCTTGTTGTGGGCGCCCCCCCAAGTAAAAAAATCCTGTGGCCCCCTCAGTTTAGAACACTAAGCAAGAAAAAGACACACAATGTCATGCTGCAATCGAATTTATTCTCACCTTCTTCGCATAGATGTGACAGGCACACCTGACGCACCAAGAGCACAGACTGACGGGCCAAACAAAGTTTTGGTATGCACTGATCGCTAAACATTGGCAGGATGCCGAATTATAAAATTCGTTCCTAATCACGAAAGAGGTAACTTCTGCCTGGATTATAATCTTTTCCAGATTGTCATCAGGGTCCTTCACGTTAAATTAGTATTTAATACCGTGGGCACACTCTTCACAATCTTGTGTAATTATTTATCTCCCAAAGCTAGCTCACTACAACCAAACACTGGTCAACGTAGAGGGCTCGTCGACAAGTAGACGAAGTGCAGCCGTGTTGTTAACAGCGGCTTTGATAATGTAAAAACAAAAAAATAATCTAAAAACAGAAGTGGGTCGTGACAAGCTATGCTACACCGGATGAAAATGTCTTTTTTTCAATATCATTCTTTCACCGGGAACCACACCAATGTGTTGGGCAAGTGAGCACCTTATATTCCACTTAAAGCCACAACATTCAACGATCCGTTCATTTCATTCACCAAGACATGCCTGATCCTGTTGGACGTTAACATATGAGCAAGTTCTGATATTCAGAATGTACACCGAATCTGAAGTAATGTAAACGATCATAAGATCAGAAAGGTTCAAACAACACGGATTACGACATAAACATAAAAAATGAGCTTGAAGGACCATAATTGTCGTAGGAGTTCCAGAGGCCAGCAGACTGTGCAATCCCAGTTGTTTGTAGATTATTAAGACGTTATGTTAAATGTTTCGTCTTGCATCTTGAAGATGAGAGGCCAACTATCTTCGGCTCTTACTCAAATATTGGCACAAACTGCATAATAACAGCTTCGTGGGCATCCAAGGTGAACTCGTTGAGCTTGACCTTCGACTGCACCACTTTGGTGGAGTTGGAGCTCTTCACTTCTATGTGTCCGGACTCGGGAACGTGAACTGCTTGCATCCGCAAGGTTTACCGTCACCTGCACGGAGGACACAGGAGACTTATTTGGACGTTCCCAAATAAGAAAAAATATCGCTTCGATTCTCAAAGATCAAGAATTTCAATGCAGAACAAGAAAACTGAACTATTCGTCTTTTGACAATCATGATGGTATGGTGTCACCACCGATGATAGATTTGAACTACCAAAAGCTACAGGGCCTTCATGCTATTGCTTGAAAGAAGCAAAAACATATTCTTGTCTATTTCAGAATGTTCCTAAGCTTACAAGATTGCAATTTCATTATTATGGTGCATATCCTCCCTTATCACCAGCCTGTTTATATGTTCACTGTGGAAGGAACACTCTTCCAAGTGGTTTAACATATATAACCTGCTATATTTCCTATCAAACGTATATCAAGGTATCTTGCAACACGAGAGAGAGAGTACACCTACTCCTCCTGTCTGAAAGTATGTGGTCAAGCAGCCATATAGGTAGTAGACCAGCAACATCAAGTTGACAAACCATTAATTCGAAAAGACTTATAGCCGATCCTACATGGAACAAAGACCTTTTAACGTTCTCCTGGTCTCGGAGGCGTTTGATGTGACACACAAACATGGCTGCCACAATCGACAAGCTGCGGGTGCCGTACCTGCTCGTGGTCCCCGTTGACCACGACCATGTAGCCCGGAGTGCCCTTGCGCACCCGGAGCATGACGAACACCGTGCTGTTGGCACCCAGCACAGACGGTCACCGTGGTGCCCAGCCTGACGGCGAGCTTGTCCCGCAGTTCTGTCGAATGGCGCACCACTTCCAGGTGCGAACTGTTGCTCGACAGCGCCTACAAAAGCAAGACAGGTGGCGTGCTTAGTGACCGCATCCGCAACACTATGCGCCCACTTTGAAATGAGCTTGCAGAGCAACTTTGAAATGTCCCTGACCTAACACAGTGTAGCATATCTACACGATTGCAGGTCGACCTAGAATGGAAAACTGGTTTCGGTTGCAACGTCATTCCTGAAAATAATCTCCGCGTACTCTCCGCAAAGCTAGTTTTTCTGCATAGCTTTCAAGCACTGCTGTGAAGCCGCCGTGGCACATCAAAATATCACTTTGGCTTGTTCAGACTTCGTAAATAAATTTCTTTTTTCTTAATATGTGCTCATGAAGCTTTTTCTTTCCCACGACATTTGGGTCGTCTGACAATCATGTAAATATGGTACATGTTTTGCATACCAAAGCAACAGCTCGCCTATGAGACATTCTCATCGTCATCCTCATCCGTCCATGAAACACAGTCCTCTGCCAATGATCTCCAATTTACCCTATACAGTTGAACCCCTTTATAAGAGACACTGATATAAGAGACAAATGAGTATAAGAGACACCAGTGAGCCTACAGTAAAATATGAATTCACGAGAAAATGCATGCCAGGTACCCTGCTTATAAGAGACAAGAACTGCTGCCCAGAGCACGCCTCTCATAAAGAAGTTCAACTGCATTTTACATGCCAAATAAATTTTTATGTCACTCCATTCAATTTGCTGCTGTCTTTTGTCTGCATTTTCCATCCCTCGGCAAACTTTTTTATCATTCAGTGACTTGTTACAGTCAAACTCCGCAACAAGGAACGACGCTTCAACAAAATTTCCGCTACAAGGAAAAATTCACAATTCCCCGTCAGCAGTCCATAAGAGTCGATGCATAAATATTGTCGCCACAACGAACAATTTTTCTTATGTCGTACCGCTTCAACGAAATTTCACGATGCAATTCCAGGCTCAGATACTTACTGCTATGCAATAAACCCGATCTTTAACGTTTCGATGCATTTTCAGAGCCTGAAAATGCGTCAACAAAGTCTAAAACACGCATTGGCCCCATCAGAAACTGCCGCTGTTCAGCAAGCATGGGTGCCGCCATTGCTTGATAGCGATGACAATGAGACTGCCATGCTTTTGTTTTGCCACTGGCTTGCTTTTGAGCTGCAGACAATCCGAAGCTGAAGCTCAGTCGCTCAGTTCATGTTTTTTTTTCACGCAGCTGCTGGGTGCAACCGCAGAACAATGCCTTTTCTGATGCTTTTCATTATGTTCGCACTTGGCCAGTGTGGCAACTCATCAGAACGGCTGTTCTTCCGCATTATCAACAAAATCAGCTCGCCGTGAGTGATAGATGATAAGAACAGCATAGAAGTCGGCGCTTCAGGATACCCTGCCTCTATTTCGGCGTTGCCGGATACTTCTGACGGCGGACAGCTGCTGGTGTTAACGTGTTAATGCAACTGTTTCATTTGTTCATGAAGGCGGTTTTAGGCATTGTTTTAGCGTGCTTTTCATCATGGCCTCGCCATGCATGGGTGAGAACCATGTCGTGACGCTGCTGGAAAAAAATAGGAAGCAGCGGACACTTTTTGAATTATGAGAATAAACACTCCTTTGTTTTGCTAGCTCAGATCAGCTATATTTTTTCGATTTCACTACACCGAAATTTTTCCCGCACCCCATCAGTTTTGTTGTAGCGGGGTTCGACTGTATTTATGCTCAACTGTGAGCCTATGCAGATGATACTTAAGCATTACTAAAAAGCCGATCTTCAGTAGTATCCTTAGCAAGTCTTACCTGCGCACCGACGACAGGATTGTCTGCTCCTTCCTCAGCCCACGGCATTACACATTGTTTGGCCTGTTGGAAACGAAATTAAGCACTGTTAACAAGGCGCACATCAGATTTCATTCTGCTGAGGAACTGTACACTCAGCTGAACAGGCATAAAACCTCAGCTGTGGTCATTTACCATGGCAGCCAACGTAATGGATATCGATCAAACAAAACATGTTTCTTGTTTACTATGAACGAGACGGAAATGCCTGTTCACTTTACGAAAGCGAATACTTGCGAAAAACTTTAGTTTTCCCAGCAGCAGGACACCAATGTAAAAAATGAAAAAGAAAAAAAACTTGCACATTGCTTAGCACTTCTCTACAATTTGCAGCAATAATTGATACATAACGAACTCGCATGTCACACAAAGATAACTTCATCGCATCCAGAAATATCGCAAGTGCTCCCCTCCATTATTGGAGGCATGTATTTGCAATAAGCGTGAACATCCCCCACCCTCACTTCTTGCCATTTTCGCTCTTTCATCCCCATTTTGGTAACAGTCGGTGTATGGGTACTCAATAATGCATTTCAATAGAAACACGAAAGTGCTTTTTTATTTTTAAGCGCTCTTGTGCTGCCATCTTTGAGTTTTGCTCCATGACCAGGCGAGGGGCCGCCCTGCAAATGTTGTTGAATCATCTTTCATCGTAAAGAGGGCGCTTGTACAGGATTTTATGGTACACAGTCGTCGACCGTCTATTCAGATGCTGAAAATTCGGACATGACCATTTATTCGGGTACCTTTGCGGCACCGCCACTTGTCCCATCGAATGAATGTAAACTCGCGACTGAAATTCGCGTGCCCCATTGTGTGCCGTTTTATTTTTCAGACTCCAGATCGATGATCGAGTGCGGCCACATGACTGAGATTAAATGCCATGACCAGCTGTCGGCAATGTTTACAATATCTTTTTTCACTACAATGCCAGCACTGAAAGGTTGGTATGGCTATGGCTGGAGATTGCATCAGTGTAAAAATGCAAAAATTGCACTTGCCAATCTCTAGGGGTGCGTTTTGGCTACCCGTAATGGCTATTTTTTGGCTTTAGTCAGCAGAGTATCCAGTGAATACATGCTACAGCCAAACCCACTAGTCAAGCCACAGTTGAAGTCTGCTCGGTGTGATGTTTGAAATTCCTGTGCATATGGTACGGACGAAGAAAGGACAGAATCTCGAGTGCTGGGACATGAACTAGCTCAACGTTGTTCCCTTTCGGCATATGAGAGTTTGCTTGTCAGATGTTTCTGCGGCTAGGCCTAATCTGTGTCTTGCTCTCATGCTTGTTGCTTGACAGGCAAAGCCTGATCTACTGAGACGGCTCCGCCGCGACTCCTTCCAGCCATCCATCGAATTGAGGACGGAGAAAACAAGCTAAAATAATTCGCCAGATCGAAGGCCGCCGACCTCATTCCAATGGTGCACGTGAGTTATTGCCGAGCTGGGCAATGATGAGGGTCGGTCAGATATCTGAACCAGTGCAGGTGAACAGCGACTCCGATGAAGCGCTGCCGACGGACACCTCTGTTATCACATGCGGATTAGGCACAGGCCATAACAGCGCCACCACCTACAGCTATAGCGAAACACTGGCTGAAATACAGGCCGACTTGGTCGTCAGCTATCATGCTTGTATGCAGACCCACATTAACAAATTTTTCCGGTCAATGGGCCAAAGAAGATGTTCTTTTCTTCTTTTTTTCTGGTGAATCTTTCTTTTTTCCTGACTCTCGATTATTAGGACCCTTTGCCAGTTCCCGCCGAGTACGAATATACAATCGGTGACTATATTTGTAACACTGTATCTGTAACAGGGCTATTCTTCGTTTAGTTCGTTGTAACAACTAATTTGTCACACCCGTGTTCGTAATATCGAGGTTTAACTGATTTACATTCTTTCCTCAGAATCTATTAACACTATTAATGTCACGTACAGGAAAACGCATTACAGTGAAATCTCGATCCAACAAATCTCAAGGGACCGCTAAAGATTATTTGTTATTTTGAAAAGTCGTAGTGAAATTATTAAAAATTTGCACGAAAATCGTAAACGCAAGCACGTGAGTAGCCTACCTGTGCTGTGTATATATTCGCGATCGCGTCAGGCTCTAATAAGCAAGAAACAACAAGCTCGAAATATTACGGAACCTGTGCGCGTTTATTAAGGAAGAGCGCGATCTCTCCTGATGTGGGCAGCTAGACAGACTGCTGAAAAACGAACACTTAAACGCGCGCATCCTTCTTATGAACTGCGAAGTATTGGCGTTAAATACCAATTCTTCACATCTGATCGCGCGCATTGTTTCAACACTGTCTTCGCACTCACCGCCGTTTCCTTGTCACGGCAAATGGCAAGGATTATTTGGGTCGTCAGCTAAGCTCACATGCATGCTTCGTTGTTACACTGTTGTGTAGTGTTCGAGGGCTATTGAAACATACACAAGTAGTCATCGGTGACTTCATCCCACAGGTCACTCGCGTCGCACTTTTCACTGTTGTAGCATTCCTTTAGTGCTGGTTGTGGAGCTCATCTTGCACGTTCCACCACCAACCAAAGGCTAGAAAACAGCCGTGTAACAAGCGGGCAGGTAAACCTGCCCGACGAAAGCAAAGGCAACAGGGCGAAGCCCAAGGCAAAAAACAATTACCAGGTGATGATTACTGTGATAGGGATATCGCAGAGTTGAGTAGGGCGGGCAGATAAGAACATGTGCAGGCATTCTGATGATGCCGATGATAGTGGCGGGTACGGAGCTGGGCATTACTTTTACAGTGTCGAGTAACTTATTAAAATTGCTATTCGTTATTTTGAAGAGTAGAGGAGATATAAGGGGAATAAAATTCAATACGTTATTCTGAAATATTTGGTATTCTAAAATTTGTAGTAGTAAAATATTTTTACATTAAACAAATGGACATTTGGAGAGGTATTTTTGAAGAAATCATTAGTTTGAGGAAATCGTTAATCTGAGGTTCGCTATAACGAGATTTGACTGTAGTAAAAGAGGTAATAATGCAACACAAGGTGAAGGAACAAGAGGTACACAAAAGAGCGTCCCTGTGCCTTTTGACGGAAACGATGCTCTTTTCTGTACCCCTTGCTTCATACTGTCCGAAACGTGACACATTTTGCACAGTATGAACTAAGTAGCCCCACAGCATGTTTGAGTAACCTGACACGTTAGCATGCTTGTCCTGCACCTTAACCCCACTGCCAGTTAGAGTGCTTGCGCAAGCCGTTTCAAGATTAAAAAAACGCTTACGGGGCACTCTAGAGCGAGCTCGTCTCCGTTGTAGAAGACAGGCGTGCCTTGTACCAGGGCGGCCACCATGTGAAGGCCATCCAGAAGCATGCCTGCACGCTCCTTGAGACGGGAGGAGCTGGCGCTACCCAACTGCACAGACACAGCGCAAACCACCAAACAGTTTCAAGTCTATGTTTATTTACATCGTGTAGATGTGGGCAACCTAGGGTAAAAAGTGAAACACTTTGCTTGAGGAAAGCCCAAGCCCCAGATACAAAGTATACAGTAGACATCATCATCATCAGCAGCAGCAGACAGACTGCACCCACAACAGGTAACCTTTTAAAAAAATATACATACGAAAAAATAAAAGCTGTTTGGTCGTTCGAGTGCACATTTTTAAGAATGAGTCCATACACAGTAGAATCTCGATGATACAATTACGGTTGATCCGAGTTTCACGATGATACGAATTTTAAGGTTGTTTCGGACAGACTGCGTTATATAGAATGCACTGTGATTTGGTGTTATACGAACGGTTTCCCAGACACCGGAGATGATACGAAGGCGCCATTGGCCGCTGCACGCGGGCAGCGCAACGCAGTTGGACTGTGGGAGGAAGGCCCGTTTTCACACTTGGTCTCGAAGTGAGTGAATGCAGCAAAACTCACCACAATTCCCTTCGTTTCGCCGCCTAAAAGTAACCGGAAAACTACATTGCGAGGCCACCGCGAAAAAAAAATTGATCTGAGACCGATTCCGCTTCACGGCTTTGACTGTACCAGCTCAAACCACGTGACCTAAACAACCGGCCGCCAATACAACATGGTGGCAAAAGCTTCGACGGTGGCTCGCTTGAGCGCAATCGGAAACTACTCGTGCTGCACGACAAAGCAACCGTGCTCGACAAGGACGCGTTCATCGAGAGCCTGGTTTCGGTAACGATCGCCGAGAATACCGGAAGTAGAAAGTGTAACCGCAGTGAGTCGGCATGCCCTAAGGTGGCTCGCCTTAGCACAGCCAGCTGAATCTATTGCCGCTCGGACTGTTTCTTTTCAGAGCTTTGCATCAATAACTTGAACTCAGCATGAACTTTAATGCTCAGGAAAATGGTAAAATGCAATGAATTGTTAAAGCGGCGACATGTTACGCGGCGCACAACGAATGTGTACATTTACTACGCGTATGGACGTGGATTTCAGGATGCTCTGGCGTTTTCGCTTCGCTTCACAAGTGTGAATGTTCCAGGACAGATTTTTTTATCATGCCAACTTCGCAGCGCGGTTTTCCAGCTGTGTAGGCAGCGAAGCAAGTGAACTTTTTTTTGAGTAATTTTGTTGCTTTCACTCCCTTTGAGGCCAAGTGTGAACACACCTTAAGAGAGGAGCATGAGCGAGGAAACAGCGGCACGACTTCATCCTTTCAAGCGGCTTTCGTGAGACCGCGAAGACAGAAAAGTTTAAAACAACAAAAAATAATGGACTTTTTAACAAGAACCAGTAGACCCCAATAAATTTCTTATTTATTGTCGTGACCAGCTTAACTTGTTTTGGTTCATGCAAATTTAGTATGATACGAATATTTTGTGTGCTCCCTACAAATTCGTATCATCGAAGTTCTTACAACGAACTACTGATAACAGCCACTTATTGCGCCACTTCCTAGTTTGTTGTAAACGGCTTTGACTGTACTGCTATGAGGAGGAAGACAACAACACAGGGTAGACTAAGGCAGTTGCACTGTTTAAAAAAAACAAAAAAACAAAGAACAAATATCTCACCACAAACGATGGCCACATGCCCTCTGGTGTTACGTCCAGGGTCTCCTGCACGAACCCTCGTAGACTGGCGGCGCCAGGCTTGCCGACGAGCTGTTCGAAAGGCTTGCTGAGCACCAAATCCGCTGCAAGTTCGTCGGAAGATCCGTACAATGGCTTGGCTTCGGATGCCACCTTGTCCACTCGTACACCGAGCACCCTGGGGAGGTCAAAGGAATGAAATATTGTATGTGCAAAGGGAAACACTCGTTTGATAGATGGATTCAACAGTGGGGTGGAAAGCGGGGCCAGCGTTGGGCACATACTGTATCACACAGTAAGGTTTATTCACTCAGACTAGTCTTACACCACTAACGTCACTAATCCTACATCTTCACCAAGCTTCCTGCCCTCAATCAGCACCGCAATACCGCAAGATTATGGTTTTTACAGTGTTGAATCTACCGCAGGAAAACAGGTACGAAATGCCATGCAGGGACAAGACACGCGAACAAACGAGCGCAGGGTGGGGCAGCATGTCAGCCTGATATAAAGAGAAGGACAATGTGTACAAACAGAGCAACACCGGGTGTCGGTCTCTTCTCTGTCACAACATATTGGTGCCAAAACCCGGTACCAATACGTTAATGACTGCGTTTTCCCACGGTAGATTCTATATAAAGTGAATGCTGTTATTAAATCACAAGAAAGGCCGATTCTGGCACCGTAGCTGCCCGCCACCGATGTCCCTAACCACTAGTGCATGAAATTAAAAAAAAAAAAAGACTGAAATGAATAAAAAAATATCGAGGTCAGAATGGGATAAACTTGGGTCCTCTGGATGGCAGCCCAGTGATCTACCAGTGAGCCACACCGGTGCTTAAAACTCCGTTGCAAACTGGCCCTGTGCAGGCTTCATGACGGGTAAGGAATTGCGCTAACATGTGTGATGAATCGTTTTAAAGCAGTACACAATCAGCCGTCACACAGTGCAAATAGTTTGTAACGTTCGGGTGTTTGAATGCTTCAACCCATCACAAAAACCTCAAGCATAATTCATCGTCATCAGCATAAAAAAAGTACACGTTATGCTTTACGAGTTTGTAGAGGGTGCCAGGCTTTTCTGAAGAGTGCAAATAATGGCATAGTGGTTGCTTCGCTACTACACAAAAATTATGATTTATGGTGTACTGGCTACCATGCAAGCGGGCTTGTAGTAATTGCCCCAAGAGTGTTCAAAAAGGGCTCTATTAAGCCACTCATTGAGGAAGAGGAGAATTGAAAGAGGAAGGACAGGGAGGTTAGCCAGTTCTCAGAACGGCTGGCTACCCCACCCATTGAGCTTTTGCTGTGACTATGCCGAGTGTTCCGCGCAGACCTGGCAGTTAGTTTTTTTTTTCCCCTTAAGGGGAGACACGGGTCTTGAAGGCCGAAAAATTTCCGAAAAATCAATTTCTTGAAGTATTTTTTCTAATAATATACAGGGTCTGAAGAAGGTGTTCCTAAAATGCTATTGCCATGTAATGCATATTTGTCGAGTAATTCGG
This sequence comes from Rhipicephalus microplus, assembly GCF_013339725.1. NCBI lineage: Eukaryota > Metazoa > Arthropoda > Arachnida > Ixodida > Ixodidae > Rhipicephalus > Rhipicephalus microplus. The sequence continues at coordinate 66,572,964 of NC_051168.1, forward strand.
TCTTAAAGTCAGTTTGGTGACCATTACCACTCGCGAAACCACCCCAAAAATGGTCATATTCGACGCTGCCGCATCTGAGAACAACGCCAAGTAGCGCTGCCATTTTGGTCTCATTTGAAAGACGCATTCTTCTTTTGTCTGTTCCTAGAGGAAAGACGCTTTTCGTCCAGCAAAATGCAGCTATTGCGAATAAAGAAAAAACAAATACTCGCACATTATTGGTGTGTTTCTATTACATGGGGCAGTTCCCGGTTCCCAATTGAATGTCGAGAGATTCGTCTGCTAGACAGTGGAGTGCAATCCACAATTTTGTGACGAGGCCTAAGAAGCGACGGCTGCGCGATCGGTGCGATTGCAGGCGGTCATCGAAAGTTCCATACTGCTCATGCATCGGAAAGAAACGAAAGCGGTGTCTGAGAGCATGCAATGTCTTATCAGCAAAACCTTCTGCCGCCAAGAACACGAAAAAACCTGGCTGTGCCAACACTATTACAAACGTGGCTCCCCGATCACGGACGCAATAGCCGGGGCCAACAATCACACGCGAGATCTGCGCGTCAGCACTCACTTGGTTTCCAACACTGAAAAAGTGGCCCTTGAGTGTCGTGCGAGTGACATTCAGAGAGACCTTTCGTTGACATCAGCCACACGACGCGAGCGGTCTGTTTTTCGAGACTCGGAAGCGACCGTGCCGCGACTACTGGAACGCCCTTCATCGTCATAAGCTTAGCGATAATGAATGAACTGCGTCAGTGTATGAAGTGCGGTGTTTGTGGCAGGCCTGGGAGCATTTTGAAGAAAGCTCGTGAATATGGCATCGCCACGAAACTTGTGCTGACGTGTGATGAGTGCGGGGAATCGAAAACTGTATGAAGCTTGCCATGAGCAGGGGGGGATGCAGCGCGTGGTCTGTTTCGAGATCGACGTGCTTGTGGTTCGCGCGAGACCGCAAACGAACAAACTGCGTTGAATTGCATTTTCTTTTCAATTCAAATGTTTCACAGAGATGCATGTACACAAATACATATAAAGGTTACGTGAAAGTGGAAATTATTTTTGCTTCGCAGAAGGCTGCCGGGCAGGTTACTGACGACTGCACGAGCAACGTCAAAAGGCGGTATGACGATCTGAACTATGAAAACCCTGATAACATCTGGCGTGCAATGAAAGAGAAAGTACATGAAAAATGATGATGACTATACTCCTCATGACTTCTAGCATTGTTACTGCACTGATTTACACCTTTGCCTGTCAAATATACATGCTCACTGTGTCCCCCCCCCTCACCCCCCCCCCCAACTACTCTTCTCGTTTTCTCAAAACGTCTTTTATCACGTTTGAGGACATTGCCCACAGTATCTTTTGATATAGTGGTTGGATTTAGATAACTTTTGCAACATTTGAAAGCTTATACAATGATGAGTGCAACAAAACCAAAATATTATGATGTTTATTAAGAACAGTGCTTTACTTAGTAATATAATTAAGATACAGTTTCAGATTTCTGATGAGTCTACTTGCTCAGGCCATAACTCTTGAACCAATGAAGCTAAAAATAAAATTATGGTTTCCTTGCACTCCCTGTTCCTTACAGAACACTGTGATAGCTAATTTGCAGCAATCTTTTATGAGGAAGCTGTCTAAACAGTGGGCAGAATGTGAGTTTATGAAACGGTCAATATTATAAAATTTGGTAGTGACAGCTGAAAACTAATGGCATATTTGTTTCCAGCTGTGAAAAATGGATATACTATAAAAGTTCCATCTCTAAATACTCAAAATTAAAGCACGTTTTTAAGACCAGTGTCTCTCCTTAAAGAGGTCCTGTAGCGCCTTTCCGTGTAATCATTGAAAAATCTCAGTATTGGAGCTTTATAGCCTCAGGAATAGATTGTTGCAAATGTTTGTGAACACGTTAAGAAGAAGCAAAGTTACAGATTTGTTGCGCGCTTTAAGTGATCTCTCTTCTCTCGATTGGACAGGCAGGCTGGAAGCTACACAGGGAGGGACGCCAAGGAAAAAAGAACAACCATTCTAGCACGCTGCTGTGTGCAGACTGCACATTCACCTGTGCTCGGTCTCGTGGGTGCTGGAGTAGTTGCCGAGAACCTGTCGCCACTCCTTCAGCACGCCCAGCACGTCTTGCTCCGTGGCGAAGGTAGCCTGCTTGAGAACCTGAGAAAGAAGCACATACCCCCACGTGAGCGCTTCTCTGTGTTCTCGTTAAAACTGTAAAAATAAAGGCTCAATGAAACTTTCGTTTCATTTAAAAAACTGGTTTGTGACTTTTACGAAGGGGGAACCGATACTCTCGGCCATGTACACGAGCTTCCAAAGTGCCTTGGCTCGCGTATAAAGTGCCCGTAGCAATTTTCTCGTACTGAGTCTTTAAGGGAGGACGTGGCACTTAGAAGTCGAAAATCGGCCTAAAAATTTCATTTTTTCTCTCTCATCATTTTCACGTTCCCGATGCCCTTCCGCACCTATCAGCAAAATTGGACTTCGAAATTCCACTCATTTCTCAAGCTATAACCCATAAAGAGAGCAACTTCGCCCAAGCAGACCTTAAATTGAAGTGTAAACTAGCCGTACTTCAACTACGCACTCCACCAGCGCCATTTTGGTCTTGTTGGAAAGGTCGCGTTTCTAGCTTTTTGTTTTTCTTTGCCAGTAGACAACTATGCACTCTCACGAAAACAAAAAAAAGCAAAGTCAAAATCACGCACAGCGCGTGATTCCGTTGGTTGCTTGACGCACGTGACTAATATGGCGCTTTCCGATTGGCCAGGAAAACTTGCTGGCAGTGTTTGCCGTCATTTTGAAAGCGTATCGCCTTTGCAAAGGTTTCGTGACTCGTAGCGCTTGTGCGTCTCGCTATGCCCGGCGGTGCGAAAAAGTTACGACCGCAGCATCACTTTCGCCGTTCACGGAAGACAGGCAGAAATCCCATTGGTGTTGCTACTGTGTCGCGGGAGCAAACGCCGACGTTACTTGACAATGCTGTCTTGATAACGCTGGCCGCCCGTGTACTGAAGATGTTATCGAGGAGGAATGTGCAAGACTGCTTCCCCGAATAGCCGAAGCTCTGTGAATTATGACCGCGCCGATGCCATTGGCAACGGTGAAGTGCGTGAACACACGAGCCTTCCTGACAGTGCATGCTATGTCGACTCCGGCAGTGTGCGGGTAGACCCTGATGTGATAAATGCCAGTGAGGTTTGCGATGCGCGCGCCCGTGAGACAACCACGACGCTTGATGGTCTTTCGTCGGTGTCGGCAATAGCGCGAAAAATTGAGCGCTTTTCGGAGTCGAGTGGTGCGGCAGCATGGCAACATGCCAGCAAGGCAAGACTCAGAATTCACACGAAAGCCTCCAATCCAGGATTTGGAGTTTGGTATCAAAGGAGCGGCACCCTTCTCTTTTTGCTGTGCAAGCTGCTGCTACAGAAGCTGTGCTGTGCTTCAACACGGGCAATGCCAATACATTTGCTACAATTCTAGAGCAGCTGGACATCACGATATTCAGCAGCACATCCCTGAGGGCTAGGAAAGATTTACGTCAAGTGCAACATCAAATGAAGAGAAGCGTCCCAAAGTCAGAGAAAGCTGGTCAAAAAGAGGCATAAGCATGGGATGCATCCAGATTATGCCCCTGGTGCATTATCATAGGAACTTCTTAGTATTTTTTCAATAAAGGTGTTTTGAAACGTTTTTTTCTCGTTTTCTCAAAGCACCAATTTTAGCACATTTGCCACGTTGGAGGGAAAATAACTTCTGTTCCATTCGAGCTATCAGAATAATTCTTTTTTTGCCAGAAAGATAAATGCATGCAGTATGCAATATGCCTATTTTTAAGGCAATATACACATAAAAAAACTTTTAGTTGGGTTACATGCCTGACAGGTGAAGGTGGCTTGTTTTTCAACTCCTGTTGAAATTGGCCCAGCAAATTGATTTATAGCATATTGCACTCCTTAAACATCTTACATTGTTTCTACACTGCCGCTAATGTTTTGGTGCTTTCTGCTTAGATGCTAATTAGGCTGCAAACAAAGGACCCCCAGGTTTTACATTGATTGTGGAGTACAGTCGACTCCCGTTAATGCGAAGTTCTTGGGAACCGCAAAAAACTTCGAATTAAACGAACTTCGAATTAAGCAAAAAGCACTAAAAACGGCACTTTTATTAGTTTAAAAGCGCGACAGTTTTGAGGAAAAATAGTCTGTCATCTTCTTCTGCTTGCCGAGTCTGGCTGCGGCTAGCAAGTTTTGTAAGAAATACACGTGTCGAAGTGCTTCTTCGGCGTTGTGTTCTTCAACAAAAAACCGCTGCGCAAGAGCAAGACCCGCAGCTACATCGGCAGCCCTCGGTGGTGGCTCATTTCCGATGTCGTCGTCATCATCGCCATTTTCAGGAATGCAGTCATGGGGCCGAACCATCTGCACGATTTCGCTGTCGGTTAGTGGACCGCATGTTTCGACGTTGCTGTCCACAGCGACATACTCGTCAAAACGGACGCCACCGAGAGCGGCGCGAAAGCTGCCGTCGTCGAGCTCATTTGTTTGCACTTCCACTGGCGCACAAGGAGAAGCATCCCCCGAGTTTTCCATGAAACCACAGGCCCGGAAACAATTGGCGATGGTTTCTTCTTTCACGCGGGTCCAAGCTCGCGCTAGCATGTTGATGGCACTAAGCAAACTCACCTCGTATTGCGACGAGTTGTCCATGCACAAAAGCATGCACTCGACGAGATGCTGCCTATACAATACCTTCACATTTTTTATTATGCCCTGGTCCATGGGTTGCAACACGGACGTCGAGTTTGCAGGCAGGTACACAAGACGGATGGCGCTCAAGGCAGGTACGTTCATGTGGGCACTACATTGGTCCACAAGGAACAACACCTTACGGCTTGATTGCGCGAACTTGCGGTCGAGTTTGGTGATCCAGTCCTTAAATATATCGGATGTCATCCACGCTTTTCTGTTCGAGGCATAATCCACAGGAAGCGTCTTCACGCCTTTAAAGCACCTAGGCTTGGCAGCCTTCCCGACCACAAGCAGGCGACACCGTTCTGTGCCAGTCATGTTCGCCGTGACTAGCACTGACACTCTCTCTTTGCTTCTTTTGCCTCCAGAACAGTCGTCGTCTTTAAATGCCAGGGTCTTGTCCGGTAGCAGCCGATAAAAAAGCGCAGTCTCGTCTGCATTAAAAATGTCTGCCGGCTGGTATTCTTCGAGGTACTCGCGAAGCTTGCCCGCTTTCCATGTCAGGCACGTTTCCTCATCGACTGACGCCTTCTCCCCACACACGCTTTTAAAAATCAAGTCGTGGCGATGTTTGAAACGCGTAAGCCACCCATCCGAAGCAGCGAAGTCGTTGATGCCCAACATTTCAGCAAGCGATGACGCTTTTGCCGTGACGACTTCACCACTGAGAGGAAGTTTGTTGTTTCGTGCCTCTCTGATCCAAATCAGCAGTGCTTCCTCCAACTCGGGGTAGGCGCCGGTGCGCATCCGCTTCCGCGATGTCTTGAATTTTTCACTTTTAAACGCACCCAATATTGAGCGCTTATTCTTTATGAAAGTCGACAGCGTGTTAGGCTTAATGCCGTACTTTCTTGCAATGTCTTGTTTGGCGGTGCCTCCCTGGTCAACTTCCTTCAAGACTTTGACTTTCGTCGCTAGGTCTAGCGTTCGGTAAGGGCCACGAGTTGCCATTATCAAACGTACGTCACTACCACAACACTCAAAATCAGAAGCGCGGAAACACGTGTGGAATCAACCCAGCGCGCGGGTGACGCGGTGACACACTCGAGTCTCGACAAAAGTCAACTAAAGAGTCAGTCGATGCCGCCGATGCGATTCGCCAGCGTTAAAAAGATTGCCGCTTCAAGATCTGTGGCGCTGTGGACAGTAGTGATGGCGAAGACACCAGCGCGGTCCGGCAGATGTTTTGGCATATGAAAAGTTCCCCATTTTACTGTAAAATTACGGTCGCGACGAGACTGTCGATTGAAAAAACTTCTAATTAACCAATATTATGGGTTTTTAACTTCGAATTATCGAGCATTTTTTTCTATACGATTGCATGCAAAACTGATGGGACCACTTGCTCATTTCTAATTAACCGAAACTTCCAATTAAGCGACTTCGAATTACCGGGAGTCGACTGTATCTTGGAAACTACTTGATCTATAAAAAAAGTAATTAAAATTTCAAAATCTGCACATCTAAATACACAAACTGTGAAAATTTCGTTCAGATTTCTACATAAATAAAAAAAAGTCGCACATCAAGTGTAGCCTCCCCCATTAATGCAGTCAAACCAGGACATAACAAGCATCAAGGAATTCCTAAAACAGCTCCATATGTTGAGAATTCCAAGTTTTCTCTACAGACATGTAGAAGTCGTAAAATGTTTACCTAAGTCATCATTTTTATTCCACACTTTTTCGTGGAATGTGTATATCTGATCGTAAGCCTTTAGCCTTCTTGAAGGTCTTTCATCTCAGAAAAAAATGGTTGGAGATTCTACAATTTGCCGCAAGACGACTACTTTTCTCTTGGCTGTTGAAGAGTTCCTTACCGCATTGTACAGCTGTGTTTGGCGAATCATACTGAAGTGACCCCCTCTTGATTCGTCCAGCCAAAAACATTGCTAGTGTAACTTACGCCTGCTATTGCAGGAGAGAAGTTTAGAGATTAGCATAAAATACGCTATTGAGATCACATTTAACGTTTTATTCACAAAAGTTTGCAAATTTAAGCTCGAACTGTCATTTGGCATGTCACTTTGCCATTAAACAATTTTTTTTATGCGGGTGTGACTGAGAAAGAAATCTCTTTCTCGGAGTATGAGCATTAGAGTATGACCACAAGCATTTCAACTTATTAAGTATCTTTAAAAATTTTATTCCATCCCAAGTTTGTTGCCACATAACTAACAGGTATGCAGTAGAAGTGCAGGCAATTATTATTGTGCCTAGAGTGGTGTGCTGTTTCTGTTCCCTGAAGTTCATTTGGCAACACAGAACACAAGCAAATGTAGTCAATAAAATAAACACAAAATGTTAAAATTTTCATAACCCAAACTTACAGGCGCATGGTCCAGGTAGGTGTGGCTCACAAGGAAACCACTGACGCCTCGTTCGAGCCAGAAACGCAACACACCCTGCAAGGGCAAACAAAACGCAGCAAGCTTTCCGTTGTGCTGAGGCATTCCTCATCTGCACATTCCGATTAGACACGCACAGATCACAAAAGCAACGCTAAAGGCATCGCCAGCGACGACAAGCACAGCGAAAATGATTACCAGTCGTAGCTACCAAGAACAAGATTCGAAGCTATGCATTGCGATGGTGCCGGGTGAGCATAACGAAAGGTGCAGTAGATTGGTTTCATTCCAATGGGGTTGTTTACAGGGTACATGAGTTTAAGAAAATGGCAGCTATCATTAAAAAAAATTTTTTTTGCTGCCACCCCAGCTACACTAAAACCTCATTATAACAAAGTCACACCTGCCAATAAAATACTTACTTGTTATATATAGAAATTCGTTATAACCATACATTCTTCACTCAGTATCGATGAAAAAAATATTCTTCACTTACTTTGCTATAACCGATAATTCATTGTATCCAGGTTCGTTCTATCGAAGTTTGAGTGTATACTTAAATGATAAAAGTCAATATTCCTATTCCAACCCACCAAAATGAGGTTACTGCAGAAACATATGTTGATCTGTGTTCGTTAATGCAGCAACACTACAAAACACGAATGAAGAACAGCATCCTTTTATCTTCGTACAGTAACTTCACTAAGTTAAGGGGGGGCGCGGCAAGTAAAGTGCCGATTTTGGTCAAAATATGCGATTTTCTGATTTATTTTTTTTCGTAATCTTCAGACCTTCAACTTCCTTGTTCTAAAATATTACAGCGAAACGTGCGCTACAAATCCCGCAAATAGTGTTTTTGCCGAGGCTAGTCGCCGAAAAGTGCAAAAAAAAAGCCCCTGAAACGGTGTTGTTCACGCCGCACAAACGCGCCAAGTTGTTGACCGTGGGCCGCCATTTTGGTAGCTTTGGAAAGAGGAGAAAGCCGGCTTCCCGATGGTCGCGGTCTCGTATTTCGCCGAGTGAAAATAAAAGCGCGAGGAGCAAGTAAAAAAACGAAAACGAAGAACGGCAATTGGCTGCGCGGGTCACGTGGTAGCAGGCGCGACCTCTTACTGGTCAAAGCTGCGCCGCGCACCTTGGCAACCTTGGAAGCGCGAGCGCATCTGCGGCCGCCGAGTCGAGAATCATCCGGCGTGCGCTTCGTTTTTTGCCAGTTGGCTGTTTTTGTGATAGTTCGCGTGCTTTTTTTACCAAGCTTTGTTTACATCAGTGGTCTCTTCTGAGTGCTTGCTCATACTGCGGTGCTATGTTGTCGCAAAAAAAGTTCCGGAGCGTCCACAAGTACGGCAAGCGTCGGAAAGCTTGGAACAAAGGGCAGACGACTGCGGCTGCCGTCCCAGTCGCAGTTCCGAACGGAGCATGCTCTTCAAGCGTCACGGAGCCTCTACTCAGACCCTTCGCTGATTGTTGTGAGGCCGAGAGTGTGGAATGTGCCACATCGTCGTATGTCAGACCGCCGGATGCCGTCGACCGTGATGGACGCTCTCGCGAACCCGATTGCGGTGGCACCGCGTCGGCAGCCGTTGCAACTCCGGGCGTGCGCGCGTCGAACATTCTATCGCGAGTTTCGGCCCAGATTCCGAGCAGTGAAGAAATCGCGCAGCGGGCGCAGACAAGGCGGGATGTTTTGGATGCCGTAGCATCGAAGTCCGCTTCAAAGCGGAAGCTCGAGCTTCTGAACGAAGGCTGCGACGAAAATGACGGCGGTAAGGACTCCACATTCTTCATTGTAAATAAGAAGATGCTGAACGGTCTGCTTTCGTCAGTAAAGTGCAACAAGTGCGACGAAGGGTCGATACGCCTCGAGACTACGCACTGCCTTGGACTCGCGGCGAGGATGGAACTTTTTTGTGACAATTGTGGCATAGTGAACAGTGCGTGGTCGTCCCCGAGGTGCTCCGGGCAACAAAAAACGAACCCCTTTGAGGTAAACGTGCGTGCTTTGAGGGCTGTGCAGTCAGTTGGCAGAAAACAATCTGCCATAAATGACATTTTTTCTGCGATGGACATTTCGCATCGAGCACTGCACCACAAGTCCTACCAGAGACTGCAAAGGAAGTACAGCCACCCTGCCACCACATCAGCTGCCACCCGCATTGAAGCAGAAAGTGCACAGAAGGTGCATGACATTTACAAGGACCTAGGAGGAGTGCCAGGCAACATTGACGTCATTTACGACGGCACGTGGATGACGAGGGGGCACAGAAGTCATATTGGCGTGGGCTGTGTAATCGAGCTGTACACAGGCTTGGTCTTGGACCACTGTGTCCTGTCCAACTACTGCCAAGGCTGTGCTGTTGGCCCCAAGCCTGGTGACGACAACTATGAGGAGTGGCTTGAGAAACACAAGCCACAGTGCCAAAAGAACACCGATGCTAATGCAGGCCAAATGGAAGTAGAAGCAGCGAGGATCATGTTTGAAAGATCGTTTACCAAGTACAAGCTTCGATACATCAATGTGCTCTGCGACGGTGACAGCCGTACGTACCTTGCCCTCACGCAAGACAAGGTGTATGGCTACATGTTGATTAAGAAACAGGAGTGTGTGAACCATGTGAAAAAAAGAATGGGCACTTCCTTGCGCAACCTTCTTGATGAGCACAAATCCAAAGGCCGAGGACTGAGCATGGGTGGCAAAGGCCGGCTGACGCAGGGCCTTATAAAGAAGTTGACGAATTATTATGGCTGGGCCATTAAGAGCCACCCCAACGATGTTCCTGGCATGGAGAGGGCCATCATGGCCACTTATTACCATGTAACATCCACAGACCAGGATCCACACCACGACCTGTGCCCAAGTGGGACTGACTCCTGGTGCCCGCACAATCAGGCATTGGCCAAGGGAGAGCCGCTGCCGCCTCACAAACATAAACTGCCCCCTCACGTGCGAGTGGCACTGCTGCCAATCTACAAGCGCCTCTCGAACAAAGAGCTCCTTGAAAGGTGTGCGCAGGGAAAAACCCAGAACGCTGTGGAGAGTATGAACAGCCTCATTTGGTCACTCCAGTCCAAGAGCCAGTTCGCCTCCCTTCGAAGTGTGGAAAGTGCAGTTGCAGATGCAGTCTGCCGTTTCAATGGTGGCTGCAAGAGTGCGCTGCAAGAGATCACTGCTCAACTGGGCTTCAATCCAGGAGACTGCTCTTTGCGGCGAGCAGCCGAAAAGGATGCCAAAAGGGTGAAGAGGGCTCAAAAGGCGCATTGTTCCACGACAAAGAAGCGCAAAACTGGGTTGCGCTCTACAGAGGCCAAGGCCACAGCATCTCAGGATTACTGCCCAGGAGGATTCTGAGTGTTTTAGGCATGTTGTGAACTTCCAAACAAGAGTGAACTTTCAAAGTCAGTTTTCTCAACTCTTGATTTTCGCCTATGTGCCTTCGCTAGAACATCTGTCATTTTTTAACAAAGACTGATAGAGTCGTTCCGTTTTTTGCACTAGGCTCAGGAGGCCTTTAGCAGTGCAATAAAGCTTTATCTCTCTTCTTACTCATCATTTAAAATTTTTAGAACACATTTTATAATTACTGCGATGTGTGCGCAAAACAACATCCATGTTTTGGAAATTTTATTTATGGTTACAAGAACTAGAAAAATCAACTAATAGCTTCTTTGCACAAGTTGATGCTTTGGGAACATAATAATATGAAAAAATAATTTCATTTAGCAATAATTATCTCTTTAAGTGTGAAGAGCATTAATTAGTATAATTATGCTTGTAACTCAAAAAGTACAAGAGGTATTTGAAAACGGTTTTCATATTTGGAATCCTCACAATCATCCACATACACACACCAAATTTCATCACAAACAGTACATTAATAAAAAAATTAGTTTTACTTGCCACGTCCCCCCTTAAGCTGAACGAAGTTCTTTTCATTTGAAACAGGTCATGAAACAGTGAATTGGTAGCTCTAAACATGCACCTCATATCTTACGCTCACTGTTAGATTCGCTGGAATAAGTAAATGTATGCTCGAAAAAAGAGCAGAAGAGAACAGTCAATTAAGTTTCTAAAACACAAATGAGAAAGCAAGTTTTGTTCATGCCAGTGCAAGAAATGTACTCATTGCTTATGAATTGTGACACTGTTTCTGCGATTCTCTACACGGAAAGATTTTACAAGCTATAATTAACTGACTAAAAGTATGTGTGCCATGATATTTTTCACTAGAAACAGCAAAATAAAGTTGTAACAGTATTTTTCTCAAAGCACAAATTTTGACCACTTTCTTTCGCTTGTTCTGTAAAAGTGGACCTAGGACAGCTAGATCTGTAATTGTTTTTGCACAATGTAGCTAAATGTGCACAAAAAACAATGCTGAAGCTGATTTTACTGAGCAGCTTCATTTTTAAAAATTTTAATATGAAAATGTTTGTTTTTGGTTACATACAGTTAACTTAATTGTGCTGTAATTAGAGAAGTACTCGTTCAATTCTCCATCAGCTTGCAGCGTTGCACTCCTTAGGCTTTCTAGTATCTATACACATGTTAACGACTATGTAATTCTAAGTACATAGATTTTTACGGTTAAGAATGATAGAATTATTTGTTTTCTTGATTTTTCTGAAAATGGCAATTTTGTACACCCTGCATAAAAATTCCTGCAATATATCGGAAACTATTACAGATAGCAAAATTCTTTTTACAGCATGAAGCTATATGTTTGGAGCACAAATTATAGGAAGCAGATTTTGATTTCTCTTGATGCAAGCTTTTAAAATTGGTCTTTTGTGTGACCACACAATGGCCACATTCAGAGCTATGAAGTTTAGTGTTTTGTAAAGTAAAACATGACCCAATCAAAAAAGTGCTGTCTACGTTCTGTAGCTTGTGCTTTCTGGTGTTGATCCCTATGCTATTTGTAAACTTCTGACTGGTTGTTATTTTTATATTGTAGTAGGAACAATACATAGTTATTCTAATTAAATAATGAACTAATGAAGCCACAGAAAAAATAACTACATCTTTGAATCGGGAGAACAAACCGAGTAAGCATGCCAACTTTTGTCACATTTGGTGCAAAAATAGATAAGAGAGCCTTAATACCCATGTCCCCCTTTAAACTGCTGTAGGGTGCCAATATATCATTCAGCTTAGAAAGCACCACAGCTCAGAGAAGGCAGAACACCACATTCTCCTCACACAGCATTGCCGTGTGTTTTAGCCGTTCTATTATGAGTCGGTTGCTTTTTAAGTCTACTAGCAAATAAGAAAGATTATGGAAGCTTTCCTAATCAAGAAAAATTACAACTGCATCAGCCAACGCTTCATCACTAGAAAATGAGCTCTGTCTGAGGCACAAATCTGGAATCAAACTCCAAACGAATTTTAATGTTGCAGCAGGCACAAAGTGATCAGCGCTATACTAACTTTAGCTGTTTTTTTTCCTCTCTCCATTGAGTAATAAGTACCATTTTGAAATCAACATTTGCCTGCCTTTACTGTTCTACCTTCTTGGACACTGTGCACCTATTTCAAGATGTGCAGAGTTGAAACAGTTCTTTTTGCCGCTGCACTTACGGTGAAAAGCTCCAGAGCTTTGGGACTTTTCCAGTTGATATCGGCCGAGTCCAAGGAGGTCTGATGCAGGTAGAACGCCTTAAGTGCAGCATTGTAGGTCCATGCCGACTCGCCAGATGCCATCTGCGTTGTATCATCAGTTTTCAAGCCTTCGCATTGCATAGGCACTTGACTGCCAGAATACACAACGGCATAACGCTAGTGACACCCTGTAAATCAGCATTTGAAACATCATGTCCACGCATGTGTAAATATACGTAGAGCACAGTAGGAGCAGGGCTCGTGTAACTGCAAGCAAAATAATAATGGCACACAGTGTTGCCCAGCCTGTGTCGTTCCTACATAACACAGGTAGCCCAGGCAGCAAGCAAGAGCTCTGGACTCTCTGCCCTAGATAAAGTGTAACCTTGTTACAAAAAAGTGGTTGTAGTGAAGCAAACCGCATACATTGTCATTTTCCTCCGTAACGCCGCTAGTAACTTCTCCCGACTGGTAGTTAACTCCAACTGTCTGCAACTTGTCCAAATGCCAAGCAGCTGTTGGTACTAAGGAATTGGTGGCAGAGCCTTCACTGTACCCATCACCACCTTGTAATGTCTTCTCGTGAGCTCTGTAACACGGCACTCTGTATCTAAAGCAAAGCACATGTAGGTTTTTTTGGGTATGTGAGCCATCCGCATCCCTAATCAAAAGCTCCCCAGGGCTGCCACACTACGTCAGCGGCAGAGACAGATTAACATATTCGCCACAACAGCTATGTAAGAGAAACAGATGGTCCCCTGTTGAGGACACAGCAGAGAGCAATCCATCACGGCCCTACGGAAACATGAAGGAAGGGAAAAGAAAACATTTAGCCTTGGCGTGCCAACCCATTTTGAAGCCAGCAGTGTCGACCCAACACGTGACCTTTTGGGGCGAGATCACGCAATGAACGAAATTTGCCGAGACTTTGGTGTACGGCACCGAGTAGCTCCTAATCGAAGCGCATTCGCTCGGTACAGTTTAGGCCGGGTGACTGATGCAGTTCAAAATCGGCACTTAAGTGAGAACACTAAAACATACCACACGCCCCAGCGTCTTGCTCACCTGTTGGGCCAACGCGAGAAGCTCGCAGCTTTGTAGTGTATTAAAAGACAAGGACAAGCGTAGACGAAGCAACAACAATGTGAAGCCAAAACTCACAACGCCATCCGGGGGTGAAGCCTCGTCACCCTGCTCCCAGATATAAATGTCTTGGAACCCGTCTTTGCCCTCGCTGCTGTCTAGGAACCACTGGTGGTCCGTGCTAGTGTAGGCCGGGTTGATCTCCAAGACCACGTGGAGGTCTGCAACCAGAGTGATGCCATGTCAACACTGTGGAAAGTGTGGTTGAGCAACACAAGGGGCACCCTGAATGATAAAATGGAATTTTTTTTTTCTTTGGCACACTTGTTCGCCTGTCAGACACGACTAAATGAATCCAATAAACAATCAGGAAAGGAAAAGCATAAGATAGACTAATTGCTGTCCGTAACCGAAATGTAGGAGTAATGACGCAGACTGAAATGAATTGCACTACCAGATTAAAAAACCGTGCTTTCCTTTTGTGGGATCCGAACCCACAACCTTCAAATTTAGGCAAGAATTTCATGCCCTGCTTCAAACCTTCAGTTGTTACACAGGCATCTTTTGGTACACTTGTGATTCCTGCATTAGTATATCTCGGATGGGAAACCTCATGCGCTCAACTAGCCAAACTTTCGCCTCAAAACTCATGCTTACGTTCTGCAACATTGCCCAGCACTTAGAGTCCTATGCGCAATTTTTTGGTGCAGTATGGCAGGAACGTCACAAACACAAGCTCAGAGACAGCATCAAGTAGTTGATTTCAGCTCTTCACATATTTTGCATTATTTTTGTAATTAACAGTACCAAAAAAAATTTGTCAATTCTATACCATGAAAACTCAACGATGACGATCAAAATTACTTTTATATATCTCATTTCTGTAGAACGAATCGATGGGACACAAGAAACACACACAATGCAGAGCAGCCTGTTGTGTGAGTGCATGTCCTGTTGAATCGTTGCGCTATACAATGTACTGTGATGCTACACCATCACAACTAGTCTTCAACCTTAGGAAGTCATCATCATTTCATTATATTCATTTAAAAAAAGCATCATCATTTTGTTTTATCTATTGCTTTATTTACTACCTCCTCTGGTCATGTTACCTATGCGACAAATACTACCACTACTGCTACCACAATCACTACTACTTCTGCTACTAGTGATACTACTGCGACTACTACTACTACGGCAACGGCACATGGTTTAACTATGACAGCTTTGGTGTAAAATGGGCAAACGTATAAAGACTGGGAATAAGAACAGCTAAACAAACCTTTCTCCTTGGTAGAGTTCAGCAAAGCTTCCACGTCGGCTAATGTGCCAAGGCTGGAGCGCACTTCCAGATAGTCCGTTATGGCGCCACTTGCGTCCTTGGCGAATATGTCACTCAGCAAGAGAGTGCGCATTCCCAGCTGCTTGATGTACTCCAGCTTGGATGTTAGTCCTGAAGCACACAAGAAATCACCGCACCTTTCTATGTAAAATGCTGCAACAAATGGGGGCAATCGAAACTTAAAAGGGCAAAAAGAGAAACAATGACTTTGTTCAGGTTGGCAAACTGCACCTTACAAGCTCTAATGCCATGTTTCACGATCGTAAGTTCATTATTAGCACAGAAAACTAAGGGTGACATTCCATATTTAAATTTCGGGCTCAAATTTCCACGCGCGATGTCAGAAATTTCATTTTCTTTTTCTTTTTTGTGACATTGGCTCGATGAATTTACTGAAACTTCGTATGCTAGGTCTATAGATGCCCCTGCAGGTGACAATGTGCTTCATTTTTATCACTTAGAAGCTACACAAGAGCCAGTAGACGCCTTCAAAATCTATGACACTGACAGTGTTTGCTGAGAAAAGGTCAAGGTGGCGTCTCCACACGCATTTTTTTCGTGCGTTTTCCCACTTACAAATTGTCGTGTCATGGTAAGGGTGGTGTTTTCGGGATTGTGAAATTATACTTTACTAATACACGGATAATTCGTTATGCACTTCAGTGTCCCTTTAAATACTACATACAATTAATTTTGATTTACATTAAAAGGGTACTGAAATCAAAATTTTCAGTCGATAATTTCTGCGTCAGATGAAAGACCAGGTCCTTAAGAGCCTAGAAGATAGGCTGATAAGCTTAAGCGTGGCCTTAAAAATAGATTACAACACATTTTAAAAGTTAGTTTCGGTTTCTACTGTACCTTGACATTACAATGTAGTACGAGCATTTCGTCACGTGCTCGTGCAAGATATCGTGGCATTTCCACGGCCGCTCTGCTCCGTGGCTTCGTTGCTAATGCACAAGCGGCCATTGTGTTATGTTTTGGTGGTCAACATCACACATCATCACAATTGGTGCTTGAAGTCACCAAACTTTGTACGGTAGCCAGATGTCAAGCTGGTGCAGATGTTAGTAGGTGCAGCATGTGAAAATTGACTTTCAAGTCAAAATAATGTATTTTATCAACATGTGCTGCACTTCACACTTGGTCAGAGCTGTCTTTGTATACAGGAGATTTGGGCGACGGAGTATAATCAGCTTTGAACATTGCTATAAGTACCCTCTTAGGTCACTTCACATTTTTTTTTTTTCATTTTGTTGAGCACTAGCCCGAGAGACGGAATGTGAGAAGAGGACGTGAGGTAGAGTAGCGACCTGCACCAGCGTTCTGTCGCAGGTGAGTGTTAGTGACAAATGGTTTGCATGTTTTGAGAGCCAAATTACCGGGGTAAATTCTCATTTTATTTTTTTATCCCTAAGCAATTACGTAAAGGAATAACCTCATTATATTTATGACTAGACAAAATATTCCAATTAATTTCACCTCTTTATTGGATAACTTGCTGCATGTACTGCAATATCTGTTCTTCAAAAATAAATATGAATGTTAGTAAGAAATCATGGCCGCAATTAGGTCCAGTGCTATATTCTCTGGTGCATATAACAGCTGCGGCTGCCCAAGATTTAATACAGCCTAGAACACCACAAAACTGCTGCTAAATACTATATAATGCTGAGCAAGCGCTCCCCTTACAGTGAAGAATACTCCGATCAGATTTAGAAGGGGGGTACGCTTGCTCAACTGGGGGCGTTTGCTCTACGTTTTACGGTAAGCTTTGCCTGCTTGTACAAGTTCCCAAATGTGAGTCAGTTTCGAACACTTGGCTTCGAAGTTCTTTGTGTACATGCAAATGTTTTTTTTCTTTTTAGGAAACACTAAAGGAAAATACTACTTCATTTGTTTCAATAAATTACCCATCTGCAATGCCCAAAACACCAATCTCTTCACAATCACATGCTTAGCAAGCCAGGAAGTGACAAAAAGAAAATAAATGCAGTTGTGCTGCTTCTTATTAGGAGTTCATGCATCAACCTGCCATAACATCACAGGTTTTGACCCAGTCTGCTAAGAATTAAGCAAATTTTGACAACTGTACTGTGTTCAAACAATGCAAGTTACTAGAATTATTGTTGGACAAATGTGGCCAAAAAATGATTTTGAAGCTTGTTAATCACCTCAACGTTAAGGTGCAGTGGTTTCAGCATGAAGCTCAGAAATAGAACATTATATTCTTTTAATAATCAACCTGTAATTGTGACACTTATTACTGTTAATAATGTTTTCAGAAAACAATTCATCAGCCTAAATTGATTTAATGTTTCACTTGACTGTCCCTTTAAGGGATTACGGCTAGAAAATGCTAGCACACCAATCATTGCATATGCGAACTAGCTAGCGCCCATACTCTTCCGAGTTAACCAGAATACTCTGGCCACTGTTCCTATGCTGCTAACAACCCTGCTACCTTTTTTATAGCATTGCTTTACCATCTACCTTTGCACACCATGGTAGACGTTCTGCAGAACATTTCCCCATGTGTTCCTGCCCGCCGTCATGCCGTGAGAACACAACACTCTGCATGCTGCATACTTGTAGTGCAACTTGTTCGACAAGAAAACACACGGTTGCCCGCGACGTCGCATTTGTTCCTGCCTCGTCCCGAGCTATCATGGCCATGCTGTCCTTGCCGCCGTGCGACGGCAGGACCCGGCCCGACTCACCCGCGATGTCTCCGCGACCGTCCCCGTTGCTGTCGGAGTACGTGTCCACGTCCACACTGTAGACGGGTGAGCTCTGCCACCATGCCAGGCGTGGTGGTGGAGCGCACCGCGGCGTCAGCACTATGATGGCGACGGCGCCCACCAGCATGGCCAGCCAGAGGACCCAGAAGAGCACAAACAGGGTCATGCGCAGCCGCACCCAGAAAGGGTCGTTGGCGTACTTCATGAGCTCCTCCTTGCTCAGGCCAACAAACTGGCTCTGCATGTGAAGGAACGAGGTCAAGTCAAGATACAGGCCTAATGCCTATATACAGGTGGCTGTCTCATTCAACGGGCACAAAGATATCCAAACAGCATTGAGCTACGGCAGGGCCCTGCTTGGCCTGCATGCAGGCTGAATATATAAAGATAAATCTATATGCAAACAGGGACGAATACTCAATTTGAGGTTCGAAGCAAATAGTGATTAGGTCGAATAACTTAAAATTGAATAGTTCCAATAGTATACCACATATCATTAAGAGAAATTAGCATTTCTGTGATGACCCATCTAGCTTGCACAATATTTTTGAGAACTGAAACTAGGCATGTGCATTTGCCACTGTTTTGGTTTGAGGAAGTGGAAGTGAAATTGAACTGTAGAACGATTCCCATAGCAACGGGATGCTAATATGGTACAGTATGGTACGTTTTAAAAGTTACTACAGTCACATAAGCAAATATAACATTCTTTTAAACTTCATAAGTAATTAAATGAGTGGAAGGTAACATGTACATTTAGCCTCGAAGTCTAGCTTTACGGCAGCTCAGACTTCACCTGGGTTGTTGGCTTAGTGGCACGGCACCCTTACAGTGCAGTGGAATCACCTTTACGGAAAAGGGGGGGGGGAGGGAAGGGGTAAACATGAGGTGAAATTACATATAATGGTCCATTGCAAATACTTCCAAGCTTTGAATTCTATTGTGATATTCATTCAAGTATTTTCCAATCCAAACAACAAATGCAGCTAGCTGTCTCATATCTCTGCCATTACAAATTATTCGACAATTAGAAAAAAAATTAAGGAAAAATTGACAAATTTTCGAGTGCCGTGTAAGGGGTCATCGTATGATGCAATTGTATCAAGATCTCGAACAGAAAGCTGACAAGGGCATCCCCACCTCGACACCTTTGATGTCAATCTTGGCATCGCCATTGCGATCCTTCCCATCAGCCTTGCTGTTGGTGAAGGTGATCTTGGTGCCGTCACTCTGGGCCACCAGCTTTTCGGTGACCGCTTCGTCCCTCTCGAGGCCATCCTCGTTGACGTGGGTTGGCTTGTTCTCCATCTCAACAGCTTCCATGGTGCCCGCTTTTTCTCACCAGTTTCCCAAGAAGTATTTGCTGCGAGAAAGAAGCCCGCAAACAGAGGGGAAGCGTTTACACTTGCCGTGTAAGCGTACGAAACAGCGAGGCTGGTTCATCTTGGGAACTCAATGTAGCCTTCTAGGCTGATGATAGGTCTTTCCTTGGCGTATAGAAAAAAAAGAGTCGAACCACAGCCTGTCGCAGACCATTCCAGAATGTCCATGCTCCAGCACCAGAACTAACGTGCAAAGCCAGCTGTGGCCCTTAGTCGCTTGTAATCGGCTTGCACCGCGCCAGGAAACTCAGCGGGGCAGTTGTGCGGACTGTTTCCATGGGTGGGCGTGGCTGATAAGCAATAGCGCGGAGGGTTTTTTTGTTTAAGAGGTTCACTTTTAAGAGTTTTAAGAGCTTCACTTTTAAAGAGAAGCAGATATTTACTGAAATTCTCACAATGAAGCCTTAAGCAATTATCACTTGGAAGAGAGTTCAAGTATCTCGGCACTTGTGAATTTTAGTGCCT
Source organism: Rhipicephalus microplus (assembly GCF_013339725.1). NCBI lineage: Eukaryota > Metazoa > Arthropoda > Arachnida > Ixodida > Ixodidae > Rhipicephalus > Rhipicephalus microplus. Next base: position 66,592,695 of record NC_051168.1, read on the forward strand.
AATAATACATCGCGCCGATGTTACGGCTCATAAACAAAGCAGCTAATGGTTTAACCAAAATACAAAAACCCAGAGACACATAACAAGCGCAACATAGCAAGTCACTAACTAGGATGGTCTACTGCTACATTGGATGGTTCTCAAACAGCTTGCTGCAAACATTGGCAGAGAAAAAGTCAGATGAACAGCAATGATTAACCAGAGTTTCACTTATAGCTATCAATATCAAATGAGTTTTACCTGGTTCAAACATGACTATTACATATTTCTCTCAGTGTGCATCTACGTATCTTGCACAATTATGCAATTATACAATAGGTGTACAGTGTCGTACGTCCCTGTTAAAAGCGTCGAGCAAGTGTTGACACAATTTGTAAGTCAATGTCATTACGAGTTGAATGTACTTGCCCCTCACATCTTCCACCTTTTTCTTACGCACAATGTTTTAAGCTAGAAATAGCGCAGCACTGGTTCGCCTGCACTGTGCAAATTCGCTATTGGCCAATAATTTCCTAACTTGGTACCAGCACTTCCAAGTAACAAGTGGACTGTTGCTGCATCTGTTGACTACCGGCTGATGCCGAATATCTACCCCTCTCTCTTTTTTTTTTCAGTTTCAGATCGGAGAGCACTTGTGTCCCTGCAAAGTATTCCGCACTGCACGTGGAAAAAAAGTAAACCAGTTTAACCATCTCCTATTTGCACATGATATGCGTTATTCAAACTCATCTGCCATACATTCATAAATCAAAGCTTCTGTTTTGACTAAGGAATATGTGTTGCATAATCTGCAAAATCGGTTAGTCAAGTGAGCACTGGCACAAAAATTTCGCATCTTGGCCAGCTTTTTACACCCCTCTATAGATGTTTTTTAAGAGAGAGGAGGATCCCCTTACTTTTGGGCTGTTGTATGGGAGCACAAAAGCCGACGTTTCAGGCTCAGCAACGAAATATAGGGGGGTCACGCATGTTAAGAGTTTAGAGAAAACTACGACGTCACACAGACCTTCAGTGAAAAGGTCTATAACCAACTCACTTATTCCAGCCGGAAAGTTGGTTTGCTTGAGCATTCAATGGTTAATTATTTGGAGGCTGTTTTATAGCGCCCAGTCACAGTTTCCGGTTCTGAGAGGGCCGAGTGAGGCATGTACCAGAGTAGTTTCCATATAAACATAGCTGGATACTTGAGCACGCCAAACTGCGTGATGAGCACTGCACTAACAACTCTCATCTACGAAAGCCTGCTTCGTGGGTGCCGCTATAATTCTTTCCAGAACGTAAATATGAGTGACCACTCTAAACATGCACTGCTAAGGCAAGGACGTCAGCCTTTGTGCTCCCGTGCAAGTAGGCCCACTCTTTCCATTAAAAAAAGGTCTGCTAGGAGAGAGCACTTACAAGGGTTGCAGCAGCCAATACAAACTTGCCACGCAGGTGGCAGCTGGTTGTTTACACGAAAATCAAGGTGTATTTCTCATGCAGTGACACGACCCGTATCAACCCAAGGCTGTCCAGGGGGGCTTGTGTCGTCCCCGAAGTCATCATCTCCCAGTTCTGACAAGGGTGGAGCCACCAACTTGACTGGAAAGGTCTCTTAGTCTTTTTTTAGTTTTGTCACTCAGGACTTGAATAAAGTTCTTTGTTGCTATAAATTCTTTGTCAATATTTCGTAGGTACCTGTGTTTCCCCATAAATCTATCCCACAAGTTCTCTCCCCTTCAAAGTTTTGTGTCAGAACTGCTTTTAGCAAATCTGTAACGCGTGTAGTTAGCTGTTACACAAAAGTTCAGTACTCCAGCAAGAGAAGCTCATCATAACCGAAGCTATCGTAATGAGACCATAGCTATACAAGCATAGGCATGCGCAGGTTTCCCCTTCAAGGAGTGGGGCAAAAGTTCATTGCAGTGGCCTCCTTCCTCCCTATAATGTCAATGTATGGGGCTGGCTTTGCAATCCCCTCCCCACCTATGATCAGTCTAACAAAAGTAGCTAAGGCAATATGAAATACGTATGCAAATGAGATTTTCAATTTTGCTTCTTTGATGGCAGATAACTTCTTCAGTAGGTTCTCCATGTAAGCTTATAAGTAACCTAGTTGGTTCGTAATCTTAAAAAGCTTGGAAGCGCAAAATCGACGAGGACAGGAAGGAACACAGATACACAGGACAGGGTTGTGCCCTGTCCTGTCTATTGGTGTTCCTTCCTGTCCGCGTCGATTTTGTGCTTCCAAGTTTTAATAAAACCTAACATTACTTTTGCACCATCTGGAAATAATCTGTGGAGTAGTTTGTTATATATGAATGTTCTGAGACCACAGATATGGTCGCAAGTGTAGGTGTAATGAATTCATAATACTGTTCAACCATCCATAATACTTCCCAGAAAATTCACCTTGCCAGTGAACAAAATTTGCATGTTATATCTGTACAGTACCACAAACCGTACTCTCTTCTTCCTCTCTCACCACCGCAGTGTAAAGGTACTACGCAGCTGTTTTTCAGTTTTACAGCGTCAATTCAAGCGGTCTCGGCTGGCACATGCCAAGGGACGGGTGAAATTAAAATAAAAACGAAAAGCATTGCAGCACTCAGTCACGAGACGGCACTGATTGCCCAAGGGGTCTGCGTTCTGTAACGAGACAATCAAGGATATCTCAAAAGAAAACCTGAACTGATGCACAAACCAAAAATTTTGAAGTTTTTTTTTTTTTTCTCGCAGCACTTAATTCCGTCAAGCTGTCGGCCTCGCCCGATTTACCTCTTAGCAAGCCAAAGGCGTTGACCCTACCCAACTTCTCCGGAGTACGAAGTTTCGTCGAAGTTTCAGTTAAACTTAAGCGAAGTATAAGCCCTCGAAATTCGAGTGCGAAAAGGTCCACGCTGAACAGCGGTTCGCGAGTAATAAGCGTGCGGGGACCCTCAAGTAACTTCACAGACAAGTCCTAACATCTGCGGCCTAGTTAATGTGCAACCCGAGATCGTATTATAGACCGGTTTTGCGTGATCACTGCATGGCATCATCAGTATCTCTATAACACCACGGTCCTGGAGTACACTCACCACAGAAGGGAGATGTTGAAAGCTTTTTAAGTACGATGTTGCCTTGCAGCCAACACGGTGGCCGCCCTGTACCAGTCGGGGTCTACACGTCTGCGGGCCACGGGGACAACCTACGGCCCTGTGGCTTTCAGCAAGCGGAGAGATGAGAGAGAGCACAGAACTTCCAACTACAGTGGGAGAGAGGGACGCAAACGAGAGCACAAGCGACGGCCTGACGCAATGAGCAGCGCCGAAAAGTCCCTAGGCATCTGGACAGGGCATATCATATGCAACCGAATACAACCAGTTAACCGAATCAAATCGCCAACTTTCGTATGCAGATGTGACAGCCGTTAGAGCAGTACATACCGTCAACCATTGTTCGGTGGTTTAATTGTAAAAACTGCACGGAAAAACGCGAAAAAGCTCCCACACGTGGTCGCCCTGACGGAGTGCCGAGATCTAGGGAAACTATAAAGCGGAAACGACCCTTTCAATGTTTGCCTCCCCAAAACGGTGCAGCGTTGTAGATGCTACAGACGCGCCGAACCACCTGCAGCCAAACGCTCGCTGGGCTAGTTCACTTTGAAGGTTTTTGTTCACTTTGCGTAAATAATCAGTGGCATAGCTGACCGTCGTTCATCTTGATCGGCTGGCGTGCATTATTCGATTTCTATTTATTTTTGTGCGAGAACCACTCTGCAAGTTTTGCTACACAACAACACACACGCCTACACCTAGCGCTGCACGCTTTTAGTGGGTGGCGCAACAGGATTCGCATCAACGTCGGTGCCGTTGCTTCTTATCGCTTGTCATTCGAGTGCGAGCCGAGGCTTGCCCTATCAGAAACACTTGTCGGGAGGACCGTCATAAAGTGGTGGTCGGTCTGAGTGCTGTCGGCCAGGGAAAATTTTGCGATTCGCATATGTGGACGACTTGAATTATTTGAACGCTGTGAGCGGGACCGCGAAGTGACAGTTTACAGCGAGTTGTTACCATTTATATCATGCACTACTTAATCGCTTTCAAGATCAATATCTCTAGCGTGAGTGACAAGTACAAATTGAGATGCACTGATGAAAGCCTGGCGCAGGTGCATATTCATTTTAACATTAAACAGATAGTATTCATTAAAAAAAAAAGGCCTGATTGAAACAACATAAATACATCTTGAATTTCTTCAATTACCGAAACTGTATTCATAAATCTCTGCGACTACCCATAAGACGGCTCATATCTTCATCTCTCACATCCCCTAATGTCAAGTTAGCTTCCGAGCTATCACTGTACATATCTGCCACTTTAGGTAGATGGGCCTTTACCATACATCACCAAAAATGACACAAATATGCATTTTTTTGTGCTTCACTAATTCTTAAAATTGTATCTAGAATGAGTCGTATGTCGGTTTGGTATATTGTATTCATGATATGCTGCATGCGTTTCTTTAGTCATGTACAATACATATGTACAGCTACAGTGCATGGACCTGAATTCCGCAGTACAAATACTAGACTCAACCCAGGACATCGAGTTTCTTATAGATACAATAGAGGGAACTCTAGTGTTAATGTCCATGGGAGCTGCAACACACGGCGCTTGAACGAGCATGCCATGGGAATGATGGGTAGTACGCATATTTTTGCCTCTGGTTTTCCTTTTTTTTTTTTTTTTTGGCTCCGTGCGACCTGAATCTGCTTTGTCGCAATACACAGTTTAGCGAAGGTTTAGCAGTTATGCTTCACTACCTTGAACTTTTTAGGCTTACGAATTCAAATCGGGTCATGAGGTTCACAACCGTCCATTCTTTTACTTGAAAAAAAAACAAAAAAACACAGCAATGAACAAAGCCACAAGAGCATTCGATGCCCACAAGTTCAAAGACTAGGTAGGCAAATTTGAGTACTACCCATCATTCCCAAGGCCTCTGAACAATCGCAGTGCCAGAGTCTCCTCTAGTTGATTTCAAGAGACCTATGCCACAGGATTCTCACATCCCCCAATGTTAGTCTGTATGCCTCAAGAGAGTTTAGAGGTGAGTCTTACTCTCTAGTAGCCCAATTACATATTCCTGTAGGTGAGTATCTACCGTTGTAGGCGTCACTCAGGGTACAGGCCGGGGCCACCCCATGCTGGAACAAGCTTTTCAGCACTTTAGTGGTGGCAACAAAGATGCGAGGAGCTTGGATTAAAATCTCAGGAGGTAGCCACCTTAGCTCAGCGGGCATCCATAGGTAGGGAATTCTCAGTATTCCCCAACGAGGAATATTAGGAATTGGGAGTTCAAAGCTCTCCTCCATATCAAGGGGGCTGAACTCCCAAGGGTAACAAGTCTTCTTTTCAGAGTATTCCATGTTTTCTTGGCGCAGCCAATACAAGCCAAGATCAATATAACTGCCACAAACGAGTCTCCATATTCTTCAACAAGTCTGGTGGCAACTGTACCAGCTGAAGCTATTGCAGGTCACTGCAAAATATGGTAGTCTAACACACCCAGATTTCAGCACTGGGTACTTGTTACGACATCATTGGTCTGCTAGTTTTGAATGTGCACTTCTGTTGCAGATGCAGACTCGCCTCACTATGATACAGTTTAACCCATATATATAGAACCCACATGTAACAAATTATTGTGTATATTGAACAATTGTAAAATCCACTTGAATACATTTTGGATGTCTAAAGTATGTAATATATAGAACTCTTGCATGATCTTCAGATTCGATATATCCAGTTTCAACTGTAGTTCGTAATTTCCACTGCTCTTGCGAGAAAATGTGATGTCAACGCTTTTCTATCATTCACCCTTTTGTCTTGTTTTCCAAACACTCGCCCAAAGGTTCAATTAGCATGCTGTACAAGCGCATGCAAAACAAAGTCACCACAAGCCAAAGAACATTCACAAATTTTTTATTAGCGCAATTAACAGCTTTCATGTGAATACACTGGTCATGGGATAAAATGGCACATTCTGAAGGCACAGCAACTTTCTGAAAGCTGCATCATCACAGGGCTGAGCTTTGTACTGAATTATCAAATGTTTTCTTTCTGACTTTTTTTGTTGTTATTGCTTGATGTAGGAGTTTCTTGACAAGCACTGCCAGTAGGCGAAATAAAATGGCACACTCTGAAAACACAGTAACTCTCCGACAGCTGCAACATCACATGGCTGAACTTTGTACTAATCTATATCAAAATTATTCATTATGATTGTGTGTTTTTTTTGTTGCTTAATGTACGAGTTTCACGACAATCGCTGCCAATACATACACAGCCATGAGATAAAATGCCACGTTTCAGTTGCATAAGAGAAGAAACTTGGAAGTTCAGCAAACTTCCCTGCACATGATCGTGCAATAAAATAGCACAATCCAAAGTCAAACAATTCTTTGAAAGCAGCGAGGCGATTAGGGTTAACTTTGTACTGATTCAAGATTCAAGACAAGTTTTCATTTTCGACTGCTTGTTATTGCACAGTGCACAGGCTTCACGTCAAAAAAACTGTCCACACAAGATCATGACATAAAATGAGATGCTCTAAAGGCACAGCGACTCTCTGAAAGCTGCAAGGTGGATGGGTGAATGGGGATGAACTTTGTACGGGTTTACCAGATGTCCTTGTTCTGAAAAGAGGAACAAGCAGATATACTTGCACATTATTATCTTGTATATTAAAAATATATTTTTTATCAGAAAAGATTTAAAACACAGCTGCACAGGGTATAGAGACACTTGGTGCTCGGAATGTCCACGAAGAACGCAAGGCCGTGCAACGTCACAACGGTTCAGTTCGAACATAATGCCACGCACGCCGAGAACGATGCTAAGCTTCGGCCACATCAGCTGTCAAAAGCCTTCTGCAAAATTTCCTGGCACTCTTTTTGGTGTATTTGTCCCACGCCGACCGCAGGGACGCCCAAGTTTGCGCGGCCAGCATACTTCAGCTGGAAAAGAATTGCGACAATTGCGATGTCCAACGTTTTGACACTGTTAGAACCCTTGCGGTACAAAGAAGGGCTCTTGTATGGATTAAAGAATGCTGCGACTACTCGAGAAAGGGACTAGAACGAAAGAAAACGTCAAAGACTGTGCACCGTCTCTCCTTATGCAGGGCCAACTAGCCTAAAATTTCATGTTACCGAAATTCACGTTTTTTAAAACATAGTTGCACTACAACCAAAGAGGCATACAAATAAATTCCGTGGTCTTACATACTAACCGAGCTACATGATTACGAGACATGCAATAGCGAGGTGGGGGGAGATTGTAGAATAGTTTCGAACCCCCCAACGGTTCTTGAACACGCGCCCAAATCGGGTCAGCTTGCCCTACACAAAAATGTGACTGCCAATACAGGTAATAAAGCCCGTGCTATGCCGCCATGGTGAGTGCAATGATAATCAAAGCAATGATTAATACAGTAAAAGCTTGTTAATTCAAACTCAAAGGGAATGATAGAATTGTTCGAATTAGGCAGAGTTCGAATTAGCGGGCCGGCGCTGTAATCAATGGACATCGCACGGCACTGTGCGGAAAGGACTCAAAGAAGTCACCTCCGTACTTGTTACCGTTACTTAGGTGATTTTGTAAACTAAGTTCATGAAGCTTTAACAGAATTGATCAATCAGTTGATAATTAGAACGCATATTGATGCATTCTAATTATCTGGAGTTTTCCCCCCACAGAAATACACAAGGCAGTGTTGGGACCAGGATGTCAGTTTGAATCAACTGCAAGCCGAGTTCGAATTGACAAGCTTTTAATGTACTGACCTATTGAAATGTGCTAAAATATAAGCACAGAGAAATAACATACAGCGGAGAGGTGCTATCCTTTCGCTGTCCTAGTTTTTTACAGTGCCTTAAAACAAAACACCGTGAAACTTTACCAGCTTGTCCAACGAGCCTTGGACAACACTGCGTTGTACCGAGAATCATGTTACAAATGTGGCTAAAGACTTACCCATGTCCTCGTGGCCCATACGTTCAGTGCTTTTTTACGACTCAAAGGAACCTCAACTCAGTTTAGGCAGGTGCGCCTTTTCTTTCAGTCGCCACATCTATGCATTTAAAGCGGCGGTTGCATAGCAAGTCTAAATGTGGCACTTACACGCACACACATAGCCCCAATGCACAATTGTAGCTACTGAACGTAAAACGAAGAGAACGAGCGAGGCGGGCTTCTTCAAAGTCTATTCTCGTAATGAAGCCAACTTAAAAAAACTAAAAAAAAAACCCCAAAGGCGGCTTTTAATAGCGAATTCCATTGGAAGAGCAGGAACACTCACAAGCACGCTTAATAGTGCTTTCTTCAGAGCCGGCGTGTATCAGTGGTCGAACAGGTGCAGGAGCACTATCATCCATTGGTATAGCGAGAGTGCTTTTGCTGTGCCTAGAGCAGCCAGGAGCAGTTTGCAGTGCTATCGCCTGAAAAGCAGAGTAGGCGCAGTACGACGACTCACGTGGCTCTTGAACATCACACCCTCCAAGTTTTTCTTCATCCGGCGAGTGCTGCGGCAGTGCTAGAAACTATGCATAGTTTGACGCCGCTATTTTGTACGGATGGCTACGATTACGGCTTGATGTCTGCTGAATGCATCATTGCACAAACATACTAGGTACTATTAGGATAATGAACGTGTGGCGGACGCGATTTCACGCGTATTTTGCTGCTGCCCCACAGATAATATGCCGGGGCTTGGAATGTTTCCATCACATGGTCTCCCCACTCATCATTCCCTTCACCTGCCCTCCGGGAGGGCGCTGCATTCCAGTGGCAGGTTGAGTGGCCCTGCTCTCAGTGCTCTGCACCCCACTCCTCGCTGCCCTGTCCTTCCACACCAGTTCTCTCATTGAAATTCACCATAAGTGCGAAGCACTTCAGGAGGGTGTCGTATGCTGTCATTGTCGCCTGGCAGAACACAGGCAAGAACCACATAGAGCATAGCCAGCTGTAGCATACTGAGTCTACGCTCGCGCCATGGAGAAGTCTTCTTCATCTTCTTCAAGTGCCGTGATGATGGTTTCAACACGTTTTCTTCCGGTTCTTCGAGCACCCTCACGATAATATTGAAGCAAACAAAACTGCACACGGCATACCCAACTGCAGCATACCGAGTGCACGCTCGTCCCAGAAACACGCCTTCTTCCTCTTGTTCTTCGAGCGCCTCGACGATGATATGAAGTGCAGGCGTTACTACTATGGCTAGGGAGACACGGCAACACAAACCACGCATAGAAAGTGCAAGAGGAAGCAAGCGACAAATAGAAGAGAAAAAAAGAAAGTAAGAAGTTATGTAGAAAAATAAAAATAAAAAAATAACAGAAAAACGGCAAAATTGAGAAAGGCAGGAGAGGAGGAAAGAAAATAAACAGAAGAGAAACGAAGAAGGCTGCCTGGCTCCACACTACTGTCAGGATCGGCACCACTAGGACGAAGCTGCCTTGGTTTTTTTGATACGTCACGTGTGCAAATGCATAGGCTTCTATAAAATCCAGTACCATTTTCGCATGCCAATCAAATACAGGTGTAAAAGTGCAATTAGCTTGCAATTAAAGGGACTGACAACTGCCCAGAACATGAAATGAGACGACTGCACGGATAGGAAGGTTGTCCTTCATAGCGACTCAAATCAGCTATGTTTTTCTCGTAAAAGTGAAGTTATACCTTTATTTCTTCATTTAAAATCAGGAGAATAGCCTGTGATGCCACCTCATGCCAGCCACTTCAATCACCTGATGTGCCCTGTCATGTGATCGTAAACTAGTGTACGCGATCATCAATTCTTCCGTTAGTATTGAAATGTTCGTTTCTTTACAGTGAAAGATATTACTCCATAAATATGTACATATATGCCTGCATTAGTAGTACGCATTAAAGTGGCACTGCCTTCGCATGACTGTAATAATCCCATGCTCGGCAGCACGTCTTGAGCAACTGTTCTGCGTGCTCATGAAACTGTGCACACAGTTTCCAGGTCGCTAAGATTTTGGAGCGACGTGGTTACTCTACCTACAATTCGTCTCCGAAATGACGTGTACTGCTACTTCGGCACGGCCACGCATACGCACAGTGACGTTTTCGCCGACTTGGCTTGACTGGTGCGTCAAGAGAGTAACGACGACGGGAACAAGCCATCTACGACACAAGCGCAACAATCTTGCGCGCAGGCGCACGCAGCGTGGTACAAATACAGAGAAGCTGAATAAAGCCACATCGACTCATTGTAATGGATTGTTACTTTTCAAAAATAGTCGTAAAGCTCAGAATAAACGTGGTGAAGCAGACTTACATCAACTCCTGCGACAGCAGAATAACGACTGCATGCACAAGTCGCTAGAAAGACTACCAGCATCGAATCAATTTTCAGCATTGCTGGACAAAAAGGCACATTCATGTTAAGAGCCTTCCAGATGGAAAAATACTGCTTATACAATAAGTACCTGCTTTTGGGATTAACTACTGCCGCTCCAAACACTACGAAGGGTAAGTACTTGTCGCGCCGGGAAAAACTGGGCGAAAAAAAAAAAAAAATCGGTTGTCGGTTCCTTTAACCATTCTCACAACACATGCAAACTCCAACACACAGAGCTGAAGATTTCCAGTTTGTTTCACTACTAAAAACAGTACAAAAAAAAAAAAACAACGAAGATGCGAAGAATGAATCATTGCTGTGTCTCGCCATTTTTTTCGTGCTGTTTCCAGCAATGAAACATATCAAGCAATCTAAATCCCAAACCACGGTTCCTGGTTCGTTGGTTTACAATGAGCCCAAACTAAAGTTATCCTTATAGAACAACTGGGTTCATCCCATTGGCATTAATACTATGTATAGTTGAGCTTCTCGGTAGTAAGTAAACGAACAAATGCTGTAGTGAATTAACACTTGAAATCTTGGTATAAATGTGCTACAAGAATCGCACTGTTAGGCCATGGTGCCCAGGGAAATGCACATACCTGTCTCCCCAGAATATTCTGGACACGTGGTTGAATGAAAGACCATGCGCCCATGTTTCTGTGCTCCTCCTGGCACCAAAAGAACTCTGCAGAAGTCACCATTAAAGAATAGAGTTCTAGGTTGAAGAACAGGCCTTAACTGTATAAACCAAGATGAACAAGTTTTTTTTTTTCTTTTTGTTCATATCATGAAACATAGAGGGTCTGTTGTTTTATCTGCCATACTTAGTGTTGCCATGCCATGTATGCCAACCCTCCCTAGCCATATAGCTATTTCGAGGATTTCGAACAGTTGCACAGTTTCTAATGATAAATCGACCACTCTGGAACATTTCTACTCATGCCTAAACATTTGTATTTTAGGTAAGTATGAAAGAAAATAGAGAAAGGGGAGATTCAAGATCAAAACAAAGGTAATTGTCATTCCAAAGGACAGTCAGACAGACATAACAGTCTCAGGACATTGTAGAATAATTAATGTTTACCATAAAATTACAAATAATTTGTATTATTTTCAATTAATGTAAAAACCTTTTCATTTAGAGTTCAAAAGTGTTATATTGCCTACAACTAGTAAGTACAAGTGTGTGAATATTGGAGTTTCTATTTCGAATTGAATAATGCCAAATTGAATAATTCTATTCAATTTTTGAATGGCTAGCATTTAAAATTTTGAATAATTCGGCAGGATAAATATCCAGAATGCAACAAAGGCCAATGGTGCAGGTTGGTTAGCGTGGGGCAGCTATGCTAATACTAACATCGTTACAGTAGGCCTTTCGTCAAAGCTTTCACCATTATCTTGGTTCAAAAGAGAGCGCATATTCATCCTAGAAAAGATTATGTAATTTCAGCAAAAAAAAAAAAAAAAACTATGAGAAAACTGTGTAGCCGATCACAACTTTGCTTACGAAATGAAGGCACCGACTCTTTGCATAGTTCGGTCGCGCATGCGGTAAGTGCAGTAACAACTCCAGACTTATGAAAAGTTATGTTGTACAATCACCACAGCTAAACCGCAACACTTGTTAAGAAACTTTCACCGTCTCTGAGCGCAGTTAAAATGCTGCTGTGAATGGCCGCCTAAGGTTTTTTTAGGCCCAGAGTACTCGAGAAGATGAAGCGCCACATCGCCCTTGTCAGATGAACCATATTGCGAGATCATTGGGAAAAAGAGAAACTAGCTACCATACCCCCTCTGTTAAAAATAATAATAATAACAATAATAATAATAATAATAATAATTACTGTTGGGGTTTATCATCCAGAACCCCAATATAATTATGAGGCAGGCAGAAGGCCCGGCAACTTCGACCACACAGGGCTAGTGTAACCCTTTCAGTGCTTTTGCCAAGTATGTACGATGGCAGTTTTCTGTCCTGCGGTGTCCTTGCCGTACAGTATGTTCTTGACCCTCCGCTTGAAATTTCGCGTCGTAATGATGATGCAAGCTCACTGGGATGCGCTGCCACCTTTTAGTACTTACAAACAGCATAGGAAATTATTGCAATACCTTCTGTGAACATAGGTAAACAGTACTGATTTATAGTGGCAACGCATAGAGTGGTCTGGGGCAACGGCCTTTCATAGCTTCGGTTATCGCCGCGTGATCGCAACAGAGATGTGTGAACTTGATTTTAGTCTTTATCTTTACTCCCTTGCTGATGATTTCTATCTTTATTGGCACTGCACTTAGCTTGTTTATCACTGACACACGTGCCGTATTCTCGTTCTTCTTGATATTACCAAGCTTACTTTGCCCTAGGCAGCCACACGCGGAGAAGATGCCATGTGTTCGCTGGCTCAATTCTTTGCCCAAAGAGAGGACGGACACGCATGTTATGTGTGCAGAAGGCGATAAGGCACTGTGCATAGACCCCTGTTTCAAGGAACGCCATGCTTGTAATACTTTTGAACGTCATGCAGCTCTGTGTAATGCCGACGCCAAAAAACTGTACTGTCATTTCTTTCTTGCAATTTTGTTCTGACTATGCGCACTTTCTTCGTTAAAAAACAGAGTAAAGTAATTTGACCATCTGGGAAAGTAAATTTGACACTCAAAGAATTAACATGCACTTCTGTCCACATACACGGGCCTCTCGCGTTTCGCCTCCACAAAATTGCGACCTCCGCAGCCGGACTCAAACCCCCAATTTCAGGGTCAGCAGCAGAGCACAATAACCTATAGCACTGCAACAGTTCTGACTGTTCATTATGTGCTGTTGCCAAACACTGTTGATATACCCATGGTAACAAGGAGAACTCTGCATAAAGATGAGGGACCAAGAATGAAGTGCATTACATGCGTAACCTCCATATTTTGTTTTTTGTTTTAATTTTTGTCGTGGTTACATCATGTTTTGGTGATCAACACAACCAACCTCATCTTGTTTGTGAATAACATGTTAGAAGAATACCAATGTACGTACCTTTGGCCTGAGTGTACTTGGCAAGCTCATCTGCAAGCTCTTTGGCTGGGAAGGGGCACAGAGCCTGCAAAAGAGGTTATCCTCATTTGCCATGTTGGCAAAGCAAAGTACGTACAAGCTTCGTTCGCTCAGAGAACACAGTACTCCACAAATATTGCTTTCCAAGAAGGAGATTTTTTTTTACGCGCCTGTGCCCGCCAATATTAGCACCGTTTACAGTAAACTCTTTCACGCTACAGCCTTTTTGTTTATCACCATGCAAGTTTTGAGACAATGTCTACATAGGACTGTTCACTCTTGGAGACCTAATCCTTATCAAGGGTATAACGAGTGAAACAAACGGTAAACCAGTGGTATCATGACTTTGTCAAGTGTCATTTGCTGTGTGCCACCTTCAAAAACTGTACAAACTTCAAGTTTGTGCATCCGATCACACTTTTCAAATCATCCCCCTCCCCCCCCATATGAAAAAAGATAGCACACTCAAACCTCAATATAACCAACCCAAATTTAATAAATTATCAGTTATAACGAAGTGAAGAATAGTTATGTCATAAATAGAATGTTAATATATAGTTATAATGAATTTCTAGACAGCGAAATATTTTCCTGGCAGATGTAACTTTGTTGTAACGAGGCTTAATACAGCAAATCGAACACAAAACGCTCAAGTTCCGATACCTCCAGCCGGACGATGGCAGTGTCCTCGTCCCTGCGCAGCTCAGTCCGATGCTTGGCCAGCGCGTAGTAGTGCTTGCCACTGCACAGCAACACTCTGCAGGCGTTTAGCCTGGGCTGCGGGTCTGAGAGGACGGGCATGAACATTTTTCCGGGCGCCATGTCCTCCAGGGTGGACGTGGCCTCGGGGTGACGCAGTAGAATCTTTGGAGAAGCCATCACCAGGGGCTTCCGGAAGTTCCTCACCATCTGCAGATTTCTGCACATTAAGCTTTCACTTCGACATAAATTGTTGCTTGCCCTTAGTGTCCCTTCAAATACTATCCAACTACAGTGAAATCTCGGTATAAAGAACGTCGGGGGCCGCGGCGATTCATTCGTTATTTTGAAAGGTCGTTATAGCGAAAGCCCAAAAATTAACTGTAAATACTTATTTTTCACAGACCAAAACAAGTCACCTTCAAAATGGTGGGTCCTTGAACTCGCTTTTCACGAGAAAAAACAAATGAACAAGTGAACACTAAAAAAACGCCCGTTTACTTAATAAGTCTGCGACTTTTTTTTTTTTTTGATGCCTGCAGCAAAAACTTTGCAGCGCGAAGGTCTCCAGCTCCTTCACATTCCTGTGGTGCGTTTCAGTGGTGCGATCCACTTTCTCACTTAGTGAAAACTGCTTCCGCTTTTTCTTCGCAGGCAGAGATGAACTCATAGTAATAGCACTGCAGTGGGAACGCCGACTTGCTTTGCGGACGTGATAAGTAATCACCGAAAAAAATATGAACATGACTGACAAGGCCTCCAGAAGCACATATAGAAGTGACAAAGATAAGAAAAACCTGAAGCAGTGGTAGGTGTTCTTTGCCCGAAGCGTATGGCTGTCATCGCCTATTCCAAAGAAAACAAAGAGCAAAAAAAAAAAAATTCTCGCGTTTCGCTTTCTGCTTCCTCGTTGTTTCAGGTTTCCCGTGACCATGCTTGCTGCTCCGCAACTCCCACTGCATTGCCGACCTTGCCCTCCCATGTTGCCCTCTCCCCTCGACGCTTGTAAACCTGCAGCATTGGCGTTTCAACAAAAGAAAGAAAAGAAAGTCGTCCTTTCATTTTTTTTTCCTTCTCCGCACCATCGCGCGTGTTCCGAAAAGCAAGGCATCCCTTTTTTGTGTCATCTGTTTGCATACCGCTCCGGTCGTTGCTACGGATTTCAGAACATGAGTTTGTTGTACTGAGACGTTAATATAAGGCGGAACTAAATTAGTGCTCGTTATTCTGGAAAGTTTGGTATTCTGAAGTACAAATTAGTGAAATAATTTTCCATTGAAACTATGAACAGTCGCCACTGGATTTTTTTAAAAGTTCGTTAATGTGGGGGTTCGTTCTACCGAGATTTCACTGTATTGTAGGCACCACCTTTTACACACTGACATGAAGAAGACAAAGATATACCTGCACGATGATTGAGGTTTTCCATTTCATTTAAGTTGAGTGAACGTTCTAGTCTTTGAAACCCAGAGGAATAATACTAAAGAACTTGAGAGCAGACTGAATATTTTAATATATCAGCTTTCTACAGATAAGTTTTAATTTGCTTTGCAGAAGGTAGACCTGCCATGACTGAAAGGTGGTGGCCACGTAAGCACTGTGTACCAAACATGCTAAACTTTATTTTAAGCGTTGATTGATTGATTGATTGATTGATTGATGAAGTCATTCACTCGGCCTTTTTTGAGGCTGTGGTAGCAATTGGGACATTACAAATGATTATGTGCCAGCTTGCAAAGAAAAGAAAGTGCAAACACCAGGAAAACTTGTGACAGCACCTGTCTCCTCAGGAGGTGGAAATACTGAGCCGGTGTCGTTGGGTTCACAAAGCCAAAGTTGATGTCGTCACCGTCCACGGCATCTTCCTTGCTGTCAGTCATCTGAAAAGCACAGTGGCAAGCTTGAGCCACTTTGTGCACCGAGCTGGGTGACCGGTGTGGGCAACAGAGATTGACAAAACGGTTTTGGTGAACTTGTACTTAGCTGCCGTAACTGACAAGGAGTATGTCAATTTTCAGAATTTATGTTTCAGAGTGCCTAAGGGACAAGCTACAGTAATAAACTGATGAAAATAGGAGTAACCCATTCATTATTACCAGGAAATCATAGAAGTCTCTCTTCCTAGCTGTCTTGTAGCTGTTAAATTTTTGCGGGTTTCAGTAAGAGAATATTAATGCTGCTTTCTCACACGCTCAATAATGTACAGTGATGCAATAAGTAGTAATACTGCATATTTCAAAATGCTATTAGCAAGGATCAACATTTTGCAATTAGTCTACAACTACAAGAGTTTTTATTGCTGCAATCAGCACAGTTGATGTTGCTTTTCTGTTTAAGCATCGGCACATTTTCAAAAATAAAAATAAAATTACAATACACAGAAGTTAGCAGCGACACACTCATAATTGGCGCACCCCCCTTGCCGCGAAATTCCGACAAAGGACGGTAGCAAGCTAGAAATCTAAATTTTGGAAAAAATTGTTCAGTCGTACCTGCAGGAACCTTTCAATACGACATGAGGAGTGTTCAGGGCCAGCTCCATCAAAGCCGTGTGGCAGCAAGACAACCATCCCACTCTGCAGGAACCACTTGGCTGAAAGCCACATAACATGAACGATTTTTCCGTTCGTTTATACTCGGAACAACCCCCAACTGATAGCATCATTTAAGGTTGGAATGAAGAAAAAAAGTTATTTTAAATGGTGAAGTTAGTTTTGAGCAGTTAACTTATCAGGGACACCCAGTTAATTTATTAGAAAACATTTTCATGGATGCTTTCGTTTACTTAGAAAAAAACTTGCAATGCAGCCACTGAACGCAATAAGATAGCTTTTCTCTGTCCAACACTGCGTTTGATGTGCAAAGTTTGATAACTCGAAAAAGATGTTTTCAAGGGGAGACTACTGTAGGAGTAAATTATAAGCATTTTCAACATGCTACAAGAACGTTTTAGTTTTGAATAGCACAGGAATTGCACTAATTCATTATGGTATTACCTTCAGAGTCAGATATCTTTTTATTGTTTCTTTTTTATCAGAATTGTAATCTACATGCCAAGAAATAATGTTAAGTTTTCTTTTTTCTTTGAACTTAAATGGTGACTAAAATATGTTTATTTAAACTTTTCAGAGTTAGTAACTTATCCCCTGGAAAAGTGTAAGACTAAGTTGAAGCCATAATTCTTTTTTTATCACTACATTACTTCCTCTTCAGTGTAGCTTTACAAGGTGGCTTCGGCAATTGAATTTCCCTTGTCATAAAGACTATCTGAATGCAAATCACATTCATAATTCACACCCCTGTTCTTAAATGTTACTAAATTATTAGTGCGAGTTACATGTGAGATTTATACGATACTGTCGCGACGTGAAGACAGAGGTCGTACTAAGCAGATAACTAAAGCAGTAGCAAGTTGGTTTCCTAATTACGGCACGCCACAGAATTCTTTCTTCTTGTTACTGCTTTCTATAAAAAGCGTGCACGTGCACGTCTGCGCTGTCATTGTCGTCTTCCTCGTAACAGCGCATGCGAAATTGGCCCGTTTCTGAAGGAGACATCATCCCGATGTGCAGCTCAAACGTTTTATCTTGATGTGCAGCTCAGATGTTTTACTTATAAAAGAGTACACCTATGCACTGGCAACCACACGTCTAACGAGAGATGTACAGGCACAGTTTCATGCGAACAACATGCACGAAATACGGGTGAATGCATCCGGCAACTGGAACTGTGATCACTGTCGGTGAATCACTTCTCAGTTAACGTCGTCCAAACGTCGAGTGACTCCGTGTGGCCCAAAGCATCGCCTTAGCAGCTTCTCTGAAAGTCCACGTTGACGTATTGGGATCCAGTCCCATACCTCGTTGGCTGGTGGGTAGGTGACAAACTTGTGTCGTAGGTCGTACCGTTTTGCATCTTTATGTTGCTGGTGACAAATGCATGCCTGGCCAAGTTGTCGGGCTTCCTTGGCGCGCTGAATAAATTCTTCGGAGCTGGCATTAGTGTCGTCACACTCGAGCGGCCGCATGGCATCCAACGTTCTACTGACTTCGCAATCGTGGATTAAATTGAATGGTGTCATTCCAGTAGTTTCCTGCCGAGCGGTATTATAGGCAAAGGTCACATAATGCAAGATTTCATCCCGGTTATGTTCTGTGTTGACGTACATGCAGAGCATGTCTGCGAGGGTCTTGTGTGTTTGCAATATGCATTTGAAGACGAAATTCAGATACAAATAAAGGACATCAAGAATTGATAAGACTGCAACAAAAAGTAAAAAAAAAACCAAAACAAAATAAATAAGCACCCAAAATTTGTATTAAAAATGAATTGTGGTATGCCACCCCATCTTGCAAAGGCAGTCTTTGTATAAACAATAAGCTTGTGATTTATAAAAGAGGGCTACCATGTAATTCAAGGTGAAATTTAAAAATGCCCCTTGTCAATCAAAGTATTACCACAGGTAAATTGCATTTGGCAGAATACAGCAGCGCTGTCCATGTTTTGCTTGTTTGTATGTTCCTTTAAGCCTGCGTAAGACCAAAAAAAAAAAAAAGCTTGCAAGGGTGCAAGTGCGATACCATACTAACCTTCACCGGATGTAACGAATGTGTCGATCACCACTTGCGCACTGTTGTGGAAGTCCCCGAACTGGGCTTCCCATACCACCAGGGTCTTTGGGGTTTCCAGACTGAAGCCATACTCGAACGAAAGCACAGCCTCTTCTGACAAGGGACTGTTTACGACCTGCACAACAGGAATACTTTTACCCAGAGAGTTGTATCGTTATATTGTTGGGACAGCGAAGAATACAGCAACTTGAAGAGCAAGGTAAACACGCACTTCTTTATATACTGATCTTTTGCCCATTGACGCAAAGGAACATTCACAGTACCATGGTAGCTGTGAGCTTAATTAACGGTTGCTGAATCAGAAGTATAGGTGAAATTCTCCGGCTCCTTACAGATGTGAAATTTTGCACTCCTGCACAACCACTGGTGTCCATGTTGGTTATAGAACATAAAACGCTATTTGTACCATACATGTGTCTGTATAAAATATCGTAGGCAATTACATTCAAGGACTCTCCGATGCATGGAGGTGTGTCATTTGCCGAGCGATGGCTTAGTAACATTTGTTGGCCAGCATAAAATATATATATATATATATATATATATATATATATATATATATATATATATATATATATATTTGGAGGCGACATATACTGCAGTTCTCAAAACACCGGTGATAAAGTGTTATTGGCCCAGTATATGTGCACCGATGAGCTATTTTGAACGTTGCAGGCTGTCCCTGCTGGAGGCAAATTTCCTTTACGTCCACTTCAATCTCTTCAGATGTACAGCAAAACCCCATTGATTTGAAGCCCTTGGGACTGTCATAAAAACTTTAAATTAAGCGTGTTTTTTAAATTAACGAAACGTACAAAAAAAAGCGATGCAAAAAACTTTGCTGTGCTTCACTGCAACACATTGATGGCACGTTGGCAGCATGTCACCTGCTCCTCGCAGAGCGTCAGCACGTCCTGAACATTTGCCAATTCGTTTTGGTATAAGAAATTTATAAATAGTCCGTGTGAAAAACTTCGCGATGTGTTTTGGCTGCAAAACATGATCATTGAAGTTTTCGAACAGAGTTTTTGAAGTAGGCGTTGCAGGACGGAACTCCGCCAGCAGTGCAAGTGCGCGAATTGCTGAAGCAACCGCCCATCGAAAGTTCACATACATCGTAAATTGCATCAGACTGACCTTTATTACTTTCTTTTATATTACCAAAAAGAATAGGCAAATTGGGTAAATCAAGACGCGCTGACGTAGCGAGAAGCATGCGACGTGCTGCCCGCGTGTCCCAACTGTAGTGCAGTGAAGCATGTCTTTTTTTCGCAAATGCACATTTAAGTATTACAAAATTATTATTATGATTTTTTTGCTGATAGAAGCGTGGCTGGGGTGCTTCAGCTGCTACTCATTGGTAACTGCATTGCCTTGTGGCACCTATGGGTCGCCGTTTAGGGGGATCTGTGGCAAAATCGGGATCGGGAATCGGCACATAGACGCCAAGTTTTCTTAACCGCATTGGTGCACTACTGACTACCATTTCAAATTATACACCCAAATTTATATTAGAAAACATGGGACTACAAAAGTACTTTGAATTAAGTGAGATTGTACAATAACCAAGTTTGAATTAATGAGGTTTTACTGTATATTGTAATTAATGCAAATAACATCCCCATACTTTTCTTGGCCTGAATGTCTGTTGGTTGTCGTCAATGTAGCGTTACCATTAGTGAATATGTGGAGGGTTGTACAAACATGGCGAGTTTGTGGCTGTTTCTACACATTTTTTTCATGCATGCACGTGTAGTAAATTTGAGCATATAGCCTCTTCAAAAACAAATGAATCTTTTGTGCTTGGCCGTGTACTTTGAGTGTTACAATAAAACATGCCTCACTCTACCTCAAAGTATCCCTGTCGGCCCCACTGAGGCGGAAGACCCAGGTTGTTGAGAGGAACGATGCGTTGCTCAGTGTTGCGGTCCACAAGGATGGCATGTCGATGACTGAATGTGCCGCGGCCAACATCCTGGCCGCAGAAGCGAACGTTGAAGCCTAACGGCACAAATACAATGAAGGGAGACTGTTAATACGACATTCAAGTGATTAGTGCTGAAAGGTAATTAAGCCTAATCTATACGGGTTCTGAATGTCAGAAATTATAAAGCCACTACAATAACGAATGGTATGCCTTTCATAACGAACTCGTTCATTTTTAGGCATTGCACTGTTGGCTATTCACTGTCACTGCTACTGCTGCTGGTACACCAGTACTCGAGTTGAAAAGAAACGTCAACAGCACAAAGCGTCGCTTTCAGCACAAACACTGACATGCCTTGATTTGTCACTTGACGAATCTCTGCTTTCAGCAGGCTGTAGCACTAGTATCTTGCTCCGGCTTGTATTATTGCACCGTGTATGCTTCTCATCTGCTAAGCTTGCTAGAATAGTAAATTTTAGGTTTGATGCAAATTCGAAGCAAATAATGGTTTGGTTTGAATAGTTTCGAATTGAAGTCGAATGGTATATATTGCACATTATGAAGAAAAATTGGCGTACTTGTCGTGACCCAGATCGCCTGAAAATTTTTAAAAATTGAAACGAGGCATGCGTGAATGTCATTTTGTTTTGGTTGAAAGGAAAGTGGAAACAGCTTTGAATAGTTGCATGATTTGGCTTCCAGTAGAATGCAAGTGAAAACCTGTAAAACACATGTTTTACCATTTGTTATATTCGGAGGATATAAGCTGAGATAACAAACATTTAAGCATTAATACTTATGAATCCATGATTTAACCTTGAAGTGGCACTTCACTGCAGTGCGGAACACATTCCTGGATTAAGTCACTTTCCATGCAATTTATGTCACTGGAGATTTGTATTATCATTAAGGTCTTCATGCTCACTTGAAAGTTCATTGAATTACCTTATGACTTGGAATATGTCCATTGTAATTTTCTATTATACATCTTGGTTGAATTTATTTCTATAAAGTCTGAGCTGCCAAACTGAAGGTGTAGCTCTTACACAAGTCTATTGCCAAGAACTCCAGCAGGGATACCTTTTTTTTCATTTCTGTCTACTGTTGTTCAAATGCCCTTTACATAAATTTCATGGCTGAGAAATGAGGATTAGGAGTTAAGCATCAATCTTAAGCTGCAAGTGATAGTACATCAGCAAAATACCTGGCAGATACCATCGTCGCCGAGTGATCTATGAACATTGCTCGTTCGTTTGCTGTGCTTGTACCTGGAAAAGGGCTAACATTCTCAAATGCTGGACCACCCACCCTGGTATAACAAGGATCCCAGAGCGAGTGCTTCTGCTGTGGCCCACTCGATACCTCGGCCCTGCTGGATTTTCTGAAGCCGATCGTTGACGTGATGTTTGACTAGGTGAGGATGAACGGTCTGGAAGGAAACAAAAAACAACGCGTTCGTTCAAAAAATATTTCGACGGAAGGTGGCAACGACAAAGTGACGTTCCTTGTGTCCCGAAAACTCACCACTCCACGAGGCACATGCACGGACCTGGCACCCACGTACTTCAGGCAGATCCGAGTTGACACCCGTGTCCCAATAGGTGATGGCCGAAGGAGCTTGAGAGATTCCACTCCACCTGCCTTGAAGCCGGCTGAACTAAACGCAATGAGGCAGTTTACGAAGAGGCAATGTTAGACCAGTTGGCGAGGACATATTTTGAACATACTGCAGTTAAACTGGATACGGCGTAATGCAGGTTGATGCCGTGGACATTTACACCGAAAACTTGTATCAGAGGAATGAAACAAGGCTATGAAAGTGGGTATGGACAATAATCATGAGAGAGACCGCGTAAATGCAACAACGAGAGTAATGCCAGCCTGCCATTGTGACTAAGCTTTCAGAACTTATAACTTGGCCCTCAAATGGCACAGAAGTATTAGTGGAGTAGGAGGTAAAAGGGGCACAAGCTATACACAGACGACGAACGGAAGTTTGACCTTTATGTTAATATTAAAGGGATGCATAGCACTCAGTGAGATTCAGCTCAAACCTCAATGTAATAAACATAGATATAACGAAATATCGGTTATGTGAAGTAAACGAAGAATGGCCTTGCAATAGATACAGTGTTAGGAATAACCTTTATAACAAATTTTCGGATATAACAAACATAATTTCTTGCAAAGTGCAAGCTTGTTATAATGAGGCTTGAGTGTAAACATTTTGCATCTGAATATCTTTTTTAGGGCAGCTGAACTGTTCAGATGTTCAGCTGACGAACAAGGTGACAAGACGTAGATTTCTCTACACATTCAATATGGTTTCTAGGCATACAAGTGGCTTTGCTTTTGCATGTGTACCTCAGCCGTCACCACAAGATAATACTACTGTAGTACCAAGCTCGAAAAATGCAGCACCCAAGCATATATGCCTACCCAAAGTCTTCCAGCCTACTTATGTACTTTTTAAACGTGATCTTAGTAGTGCAAAAACATAACGCTGCTAGAAGTGCTTTGCATTTAATATTTATCCAGAAAAAAATATAAAAAAGACAGTCCTAAGAAAAACTAAAACTTTGAATTTTAGATGAAATCTTTATAATTTATTTTTTATCCCTCCTGCACTGCATTTCATGTGTACACCTAGATTCGGCGAGTGATATCATCTATTGTAAAAGTAGCTGATTAAATGTACACTATGTTGGTTTGCATGATGGCCCCTACTGCATCAGTGTGTATCGAAAGCATCACTATTCAGAGACACCACACATGTTGGAAGATGAAACGTCGTAAATGTTTTATTTGGACTGGTCAGTGTCTTTTCCTTGGTTTTAAATATACCCTCCTGGCCAAACGAGATTTCATCATGCCATCAACTTCAATTGATAATTATATGCAGTCACACTCGGTTAACATAAATATTCAGCACCAGGGTTCACAGTAAGGAATGCTTGGTAAAGTCATCAACATGAGCTTTTGCACAAAAAAGAGATCAGAAGTGACATACCGGTGGAGTGTAGCTTTCAATGAGCTTGAACTGTTCACTCAGGAACGCCATGTGTTCGTCCACAATTTTCTGCTTTTCGGCAGCATCAAGGCTTCCTTCGTTCTGTGGCAGGGAAAAATCAAGTGTAAAGCTAACATGAGAGAACCACACCACATGTTTTACTGAAAAAAAAAAAATTAAGAATGCCAGGCCTGCGCAGAAGGTGCAGCACACTCACAGCGAAAGCTAGAAGAGCGGACTAGCAGAGCCTCTTCTAAATACTCATTGGGTAACTTCTGCAAGCACACTTGCTTGGTACCCACTATGGCAGTAATAATAAAAATTATACCTGAATTATGCCTGGACTGGTTATGCGTCACAGTTGATAGTAGAACAAGAACAAGCTTTTGTAATGTGTTGGATCATTGGATGACCCACTCGATACGCTATTCGCATTGTGCGACTGAGTGGTTGTTCTTTTGCTTTTTTTAAAATGCTTTATAAGTCGTACTAGCGCGATTGCTTTCCCCAACATCAAGCCTGCCTAAGGCAAGTTTGCCAACAAGTCCCAAGCACCGGCATGGCTCAGTGGTATAATACTGGACTGGCACCGGGCGGACCCGGGTTCGAGCTCCACTGGCATTGGTACTAGTAGGTTGTTTTTTTTCTTGTTTCGTGCAGCAGTGGTTATGGACACCGGCAATGGCGGCGGACAGCTACAGCACTGCACGATACCCGAGTTGTCAGCCCATAACAGCTTTCGCTGTAAAACTACAACACGAACTTTCTTTACTCCTAATTTGTTGAATTAAATTAAGGTTTGCAAACCTTTGACAAGCTGAATTTCTATCTACCCCGACTGCACTTTTTCTTATAAGCCCTGATTTGCAAGTATTAGGTGCCTTGAATTGCTTTTGTTTGGAAGTTTTTTCTCCTATAAAGTGCTTGCTCACACAGAGATAAAGCACACGTTAAGCAAGCACATTCTCTTCCTGTAAGCTAGTCACTTGAAAGAGAAGTAGGTACTTTCCTGTTAGTGAAGTAAATTAGAATGCCTAGTGCAATGCTGAATTTCGCCACGTGACACCTCTGCAGTTGATCACTGCAAATGTGCTATCATTTGTTGCTCCCACTGAATAAATGTTTTCACTGGCTCAGCACTTCATTGCAGCGAAAATACCTTTGCAGAGTGTTACATATGAAGTAACATAAACTGGAATAAATGCTTTCACGGCTTAGCACTTGATTCACTGATGTGAAGAGACAGCAGTGTTAATAACTGGTAATAAGCAAAAAAATTGTTAATGGGCTGTTTAGTGTTTTCATTAACTTATTTTTGTATCTCACTTTAACATTAGGCAGGTCTAGAAATCGCAGATGACCTCATGCATGCTTTTATCATTAATTTTTTTCTCACTTTACCTTGTAGCATCACACCATCTACACCATTCTATATAAGCAACCATTATATAAGCAACATGTTCATGTTCGTACACATAACTTGCAAAAGTTAACAAAGAAAAAAAAAAACTCTTTGTGCACATTTGTAATATTTCCGTTTCTTTGCCTTGTAGTACAATTGCAGCAACAACTAAAAATATCGGCCTCTGCCACAACCATTGATAGTGCTCTAATGTCTTGCCCGCATAAAACTAGCTGTTATTACCATAGAATCCCGCAAGCACTCCCTTCCCAACCCCTCCTACGATTTTTTCAACTTTTTTTCTCCACTACAGAATCCTGCAGCAGCAGCTCCTAGAAATCTACGTTCTGAGAATCTAGATACGTCCACTTTTTCTTACAATTTACAGTGTGGTGCCTCAGGGTCACATTCCGAGTTATTAGAGATTGTCAGAACATTTGAAGAATGTCTTTCCTCCCTTGCCAAGACATAAACTTTTACAGGAAATATTACCTCTGGTTCTGTTAAAACTGTAAATGAATGCACATTCAGTAAACCACTTCACCAGAAGCACGGAAGCACATTCTTTTTCCGCCACCTTTTTAAATTTCATTTCGCGACCGAGCAAAGGCCGCCCTACAAATCTTGTCTGCTTATCTTTCACCGTAAAGAAGGCCCTTGCTCAGAATTTTATAATATATTTATTAGAAACAATATTGATTGATATGTGTAGTTTAACGTCCCAAAACCACCATATGATTATAAGAGACGCCGTAGTGGAGGGCTCCGGAAATTTCGACCACCTGGGGTTCTTTAACGTGCTACCAAATCTGAGCACATGGGCCTACAACATTTCCACCTCCATCGGAAATGCAGCCGCCGCAGCCGGGATTCGATCCCGCGACCTGCGGGTCAGCAGCCGAAGTACCTTAGCCACTAGGCCACCGCGGCGGGGCCATTATTAGAAACAATATAAATTGAACAATTGCTTGATTGTTTGATTAAGGGTGCCATCGCTTTAGACATTAAAAACACAGCTCACCTGTAGCCGTTTCG
This sequence comes from Rhipicephalus microplus, assembly GCF_013339725.1. NCBI lineage: Eukaryota > Metazoa > Arthropoda > Arachnida > Ixodida > Ixodidae > Rhipicephalus > Rhipicephalus microplus. The sequence goes on from NC_051168.1 coordinate 66,618,840, forward strand.
CATAGTCATTCGGAACACTGTCCCTGGCATGGATCAGGTCATACATGAGTGGGTTTGTGAACGTGGGGTCATCCATCTCATTGTGACCCCAACGCCGGAAACAGAGCATGTCCAGAAGCACGTCGTCCTTAAACTTCTCTCGAAACTCCATTGCCAGCTGAGTTGCCAAGGCCACAGCCTGCAATTGGAACGCTACGTTAGGGCAAAGTTGACACTCAGATGGCCATATGCTGTGGTGCATACATGTTCAGGTGCAAGTGTATTAAGGTGCAACTTTGTTGGGGTGCAGCTTTGTTGGGGTGCAAGTGTGCTTTGGTGCAAGTGTGTTGTGGTGCAAGTGTATTACAGGGCACTGCAGTGCAAGTGTGTTAGGGCACATGTGAAAATAGGGAGGAGAAGTCCAACAGAAGAGTCATTAGTCAACAGGCCAGCAATGTATTCACGAATTCATTCCTTTTCATTTGCAGGGGTGGTAAACACATGGCCAGAAAGGTTAAATGAAAGTTTGTTGGTATGTGACAATATCCCATATAAAGAATATGCCTTAATGATGATCGAAATCGTCCATTTTCATGTCATGGAAGAATGTATGGTCAGTCAAACAAGTAGCAATGCACTCCTTGTAGAATTCGAATGCCAGGTTTACAGCCTGAAAACAGGAAGGTTGATGTAAAGCATCGCAAGCAGCATATTCCCTAGAGGAACAAATGGGTTTCCAGTATGTATATGTGCAGCAACACTCAACACAACACGCTCGGTAATTTAGTTAAGCAACGGATATACGTGCGACACTGTAAACCTCGTATTTATGAAACCCCTGAAAAAGTTGAGCATACCTCTGGATCATCTCCATTTACATGTATTACGGGAGCGTCAATCATCTTCATGATATCACTGACATAAGGCGAAGACCTGCCATTAAAAGAAAGAAAAATGGCTATTTTCAGGGCACATAGAAGGTCATGTGGAGACATCAATCAATTAATTTTGCTTGGCATTCATTACAGCAAGACAATGAACACGAGGACAAGAACATGTGCGCTTGTAACCAGAATGCTAAGACTGGTTGGCTTATTTTGTGAGCATGCGCTTCAAATAGCTACTGTTACACACTAGCCAAGGTGCATGCATAGCTTTGTTGATTCTTTATATTCTGAGGGTTAACAAGTGGGTTGGTGGCACGACCTTAATGTGCGCCTAGTCAACATGCAAGAACATGTGGTTATTAGTTTTCTGGACAGTAGGTCAGCTATGCATTTTCTTCTAGGCTATGATAGGTGTGCTGGCAAATGATGAAAATGAAAGCAAGAATTTTGAGCCGCAGGACCATTCAGTCTATTTCGTGATAGTTCTTTTGCACTTATAAGACACACACTACCTGGGGTCCCTTATAAATTGCTAAGGCAACTTTGGCAGTAAAAGCTTTTACACATTGACTATACATTATTTGTGGTTGTTTCCTTCATTTTGTGTGTGTTCCACCCCAATTATGTATATCAACATTATCAGTCCTTCTCAGCCCTTATCAATTCTATCTATGCACCAGTGACTATCTGCTGATTATTATCATGACAATGAAAGTATAACCATGGTGTTTATTGCACGTTTTCGATTTTTCACCTCGCATGTGTTCCCTGTGTTGCAATCTGGTCACATTTCGCATCTCCCAAGGCACTTAAGACTTTTGCCAAAAACAAGTAAGCCAAAGCAGTCGGCTTGGCACATAACGATGTCAGGACGCTACGTCACCTGCCGTACGAAGATGGTGTGGTGAATCCAATCTGATTGTTGACCACTAAGTGGATGGAGCCTCCCACGGTAAACTCCGGAAGTCGCGACATGGTCACGTTTTCCATGATGACGCCCTGGGCGGTAAACGATGCGTCGCCGTGGATCTGGACTGCCAGCGCTGGAAATTGGCCACCCCAGGCAGCCCTGGACTGGGAGTACTTGACAGGATCTAAGCTTTGCATGCGGGCTCGTGCTTTTCCCACTGCCACGGGACTCACACCCTGAATCACAGTAAAGAAAAGAAAAACTAGCTTTGTGCTTGTACATGGGTCAGATTTTTAAATGAAGCAATTGCAGGCATCTAAATAAACTGCGGGGTTTTACACATCAAGGCCTAGATATTTTTGAGGCAGGCAGTGATGGTGTATCCCTAAATAATTCTGGCTACCTGGGTTCCTTAATACTGCATGTAAATATATGCAAAAGAGGGAAGGGATCAGCATGGGAATGTAATGAGAAGGATGCTCTGATTAAACAGGTGAAACCAATGCTGAACGGTGCTTGTGGTGCATGGCGTGTGTTAGTTGTAGGGTAGGGAGACTTTAAAGGGACCCTAAGCTACTCAAAGGTCAGAATTTAGTTCTGGTGTCGCCGTTGTGCACAAGTTTTCGAACATGTAGCTGCAAGAATTTGTCAAAAAGGATGCTGCAATGAGGGAGTTGCCCGAGTTTCGCGATTTGAAAGCAGCCGTCGATTACTTTTCCTTTACTATGCCCCATCAATAATCGGGTCGTCGCTCTTCCCGGCTGAGCGATGAGCAGAGCGAGTTTCAGCACTAAACACAGTGCGCGCTTTGTATTCGATGACAACAACATTATGGAAGAACACATCAAACACTTTCATAAGTACACATATTCATGGTCGATGTCCCGAAGTATACGTGTTTACAGTCAACAGCAACTTCACACAACAGCCGCAGTCAACTGCGCAACAACTAAAACTGCTGATTACCTCCAAATGCGATGGGTTTGGCAACAGAGTAGCGTGCAAAGGGCCTGGGTAACCTTGAAGATCCACTGATGTGCCTGAATCGAAGAAAAACGATGTACTGCTGCAAGCTTGCGCCTTAAAATTTGACATGTCTTACTCAGGTGCGACAGTACATCTCCAGAACCCTTGATGCCTGCAGGAACTTCAGGGCATGCCTTTCATCTGTGAAGGAAACAAGGAGAAGCGGGCTTGAGAAGACTCGCAAGGACACCGCACTTATTCAATCACGCACACAAACTCGTTTTCCTGAAAATTGGCTCACAATGCACTAAGGACTATATAAATTGAAAATCAAAGGCTTCACACTGCCACCTGGTGTTGTGAGCCGGCAAGCGGTGGCCAGCCGAAAAGGACGAAGAGGACAAAGACAGTATGTTGGCTCTTCGTTCACGATACACGCTCGAGTCTTTTGCCTCGCTGTTCCTGTCTTGTCTTTGTGGCCCCTAGTGTGTGACAATATATACTACAGCATTTTTGTTGACCTTTTCCCGATACTCTGGCAGCTTTTTAGGCCACAGCTGTACCCCTTTGTAAGAGGCATGCACCAGGGAGCCGTTCCTGTCCCTTATACGAGGTGTTTCTTATAAGCCCGGCGCCGTGTTCTCAATTTCTTATCAGCCTCTATTTCAACGTGGGCACACTGGCGTTTCTTATAACCCAATTGTTCGTAATATCAGTGCCTCTTATAAACAGGTTTAACTGTATGTACTAAACAAGCAATAGAAGTGCAGTAACAGTGCATCTGAAAAACAGAAATGGGTAAGAAAGAAATGCTGCCGCCTAATGTGCACCGATCGTTTTCCCTTTTCTCTGCAATAGCATGCCACATATGTGGGCCATTAAGCTATATATAATTGTGTTCATTTAAAATGAATGCTTCGTGTATAGGGTTAACTACATAAGCGGTTCATAGAATTGTTAAAGTCTGACGTCCCAAAACCACATTATGATTACGAGGGGCACTGCAGTGGAGGGCTTTGGCATTCTTTAGCGTGCACCTAAATCTAAATGCACAAGCCTATAGCAGCACGCCTCTAGCACTTCGCCTCCATCGAGATGCATCCGCGACAGCCGGATTCAATCCCGCGACCTTATGGTCAGAAGACATCACCATAACCATTAGACCACCAAGGCAGGTTAACAGCACAAGTGGAAGTGAACAAGTGGAAGGTATTGTTTGTGCAACAATGCTGCAAGTTTGTGGCAGTGCCTTCATTCCTTACACAAAACTATGTTGATTCATAACTTTTCGTTCATAACTTTCATTGGTGCAGTAAAGAACGGCAAATAGAGAGGAATAGACTAGTGCTTCTGGCGAATTCGTACCTTCTGGAATACTTGCACTGGTGGGAAGTCGAAAAGTCCAGTGAGCAGGTTAAGCCGACCCCTGTGAGGCATTCCCACAACGATGTCCGTTACTCCAGCTGGAAATATCAAGCGCCAGAGTGAATACTATCTGCGCCCGACCTTTTCTCAATAAAACTATTCGCAGGATAAGCCCACTCACTTTTCGGAGCATGGCAGAACAGCTCGTAGAAGAAAGCCATCATGCTTTCGGCACCTTCTCCACCGTACCTTTTCACGGTCGAAAACTTTGCCGCCAAGAAGTTATCGAACACCTGCAGGGAATAGACGTTTCAATCATTGCACTTGGTTATGGATACCCGAGTCCATATCTTTGCATACAGTCGAATATCATGACAAACTAGCAATGGGACCATAAGCTAGTTCAATCAATCAGTTTATTATCATGTCATAAAAGGATGTTACAGGGAGTAAAATATACAGACGAGGGTCCCAAAGTACACGACTGCAACGGGATATATAATATTCGTAACAACAGTATAGATAAAAACCAGCTCTGACAAATACCAGAAACAAACACACACACGAACTGTGCACAATTTTTCCAGAGTGTGCATACATGAAAAGGCCATTTCTACTTTATCAGTTCTCAATCTCCATGTCCATGGCATATGCACTGGTCATTTCAGTCGAAATTTCCACAATTTACACCACATCTTAAGCCAAATTTTTTTTGCCACAACCACATTTTAAGCAGAAATGTGGTGGTGAATCGTCATTGAATATTTATTATGCATTTTATGCTACCTTTAGAGTATTGAGCCTCGAGTGCACCAAATATTTATTTATTAGAGCTGCTATTGCAGCGGCTCTTGTGCTTTCAGTTTCACCATTTAAAAATATATATATGTTACCGGAATCATGCATGACTAATTAATGTTGGCATTTAGTTCGCTGTAGTGAATAATTTCCTACATCAGAGTTCATAATAACGAGTTTCAACTGTATACCAAAACTTATGAGCATCCGTACAAGGGGGTCTTTAAAGCTAAGTAAACAGATTAAATGAAGCAATGTTAACGCAGCAGTACCTGCGACTTCAGCAAAATCTCGGCCATCTTCTTGCGCTTTTCAACAGGTGGTCTTCCTTGACTAACGAGACTTTCGTAGCGATCCGCAAACCATGTTCTTCTCTCCTCTTCCTGGGCAGCGAACAATGTTCACAGAATGAATCTACATTGATTCATGGCTCATTTCAGTGGTGACGCAGTATTGCCATTGTAAGAGTATATACACATACCATGTGCATGAACTCCAGGCCAAGCGGACCACAGTAAGCGGCCCTCACGTTTTCTGTGATACTTTCGACTTTTTGTCCACATACAGTCTCTGTAGGGGTGAGCCTGTGTGTTTGTAGTTCGAGGTCCTTGACATATCTGCAGGATAATACAATATCCATAATATTGGCATTAAGCGTAATTCTAGCAGCTGCACTGTTCTTACTGTGTCGAAGGTGTCGAGGCGATGGGATTGATTTTTGCAATTTTATGACCGTGCTTCCTGTATGCGTCGACGAGTGTGGAGAGCCTTTGGTCTTCTTTAGAAGCTGCATCTACGACTGAAAAATGAGATAATACAGTCGGGTTCAAGAAAGCAAGGACAGCTGCGCATTCTTTTTGTTGATATAGCAATAGCTTGTGCGCATGAATTTCTTTTACGAATTCACTAACATACCTGTACAAAGGAATTGTCATACATATAGCTAAATGATACAGCAGAAATTTTCCTCGAACACTTTGCACGGCCAGATTAAAGTTTGATTTTTGTACTGCCTATCAAGAGGCTTTCAAGTGATACATGAAAAGGTGAACTGCTGAGAACGAAACGTATACATGCATGTCAATTACAAATATGAGCAGTTTAAGAAATAGATATATTAACAATTATGTTCTGTCACTGTCACCATGACAAAAAGCGATGTAATGAACTCTGAATCAATGCAAAGTATGCAAAACATTTTTCAAAGGAAAAAGGTGTGCTGGGTCACATATTACCCCCGGCCACAACTTGGTAACACGACCCACAAAGCAACAATGCTGGATTAATCGATAAACCCCCAGCTGACCCGGCCCTTCCTTTTAATCGCAATCGCGCGCCCGATCAGGATCGAGTTTCTCGGCCGTGATTGGCTCCCTTTCGCAGCTTCCACAAAGGAACCAATCACGACCGAGAAATTCGATCCGGATCGGGCCCGATCGCGATCATTTGTGACTGTTGGGCGCCGCTGTTATTTAACGGTGGCCCAAATGCGCGGACGCTTTTTTCATTCATATGCACGCTTTTTGACCCACGCCTCTAGCAACAGGTGTATTCCACAAGCTGAGCCGTGCGCTCAATCAACAGGCCGCCAAAACGCACTCCCGCCGGGTGCTTGTTGCCGGCAACAAGGTCGCCCGATCGGTCATTCGAAGCGCTCTCCACTTCGCCGGATGCTTCGCGGCGAATCCGCCGCTTTCTGCGTGCGACACCTGTTGCTGCACGAACCGCATGCGGCAAGCGATATGCCGCTAGTAGTACCGTTTTTTTTTTTACGTACGATCTTTGGAGAATCCCCCAGAGTAGTTCATTCGCTGCAGCCTCAAGACGTGCCATCGTCTGCTAGCCACGTCTAGGCGCGCGAAACGGTTCATGTTGGGTCTGCTGCCGGCCGATCACTTTACTGGCTCATTCAGAGTCCGCTGCTCAGCGAAGTCCTCTGCGGCGGTGGCGTCAACGACCTCTTTTGCGGCCGTGGTTCACGTCGAAGTCGCCACTCGCTCGCGCTACGGGAGCTCTCTGACGACGACTGCCGCCGCAGCACCGCAAAACGGCTAGTTTTCCCTCTCGCACACACGTACACCTAGGAGGCTTACGGAGAAAGGGGGACGTCCTTGGCAGCGCGCAACCAGTGCTTCATTTTTCTTTTCTTTTTTTTTTTCACTCTCGAGACGAGCTCGCTTATCAGCGCGCTTATCTTTATTTGCATTGTGGCTTTTGAAACCTCAGAGTGCCAGCGGTGGGTTTCCCCATTGTCCCCTAGCTGTACGTACATACGTACAGCTAGGGTGTGTACAGCAGTGTCCGTGTAGGGTGTACGTACATACGTACGTACACCCTACACGGACACTATAGGTACACGCATTCGTACAGAACACCTACCAGTTTGCCTGAGCTGTTTTCTTCCCCGATATTTACATGACGACAAAATAGCGGTGCTGTGGATATAACAGTTCTCTACATAACGGGCTTTACCTCCCTATTACCGGTTCAACCGCACAATCAACGGTCAACAACTGGCGCAAAACTGAGCGACACAAAGCTCCTTGACCAGTTTTACATCTTTTGACAGCTGCGTTAGGCACTTAACCACCAGCTGCTTCAGTCATTGTATGTAGTAGTACGTGTAGCTAAAATGAAACCGGAGTACAGAAACAAGAGAGCTACAGAGAAGTCGGGAGCCTGTCCAATTCGGCAAGATACGTCCGTACTACCGGGTAAAGTGTTCTGTGGTACTACGACAGAAGATGCTAAGCCGGTATACTGCCGTCGCTACTACTGTAGTGCATACGGTCCGTGGGTGGTAGTGATTAGAATGAAGAGGAAAAAGGCACCTAATTTCTGTCTGCCTTCAGGCGACACGGCGCAGTGCCTTATAGGGGTGGGGTGAAGGAGGGATAAAAAGAATAGAAGGAAAGTAGAAGCAGAAGAAGACAGCCAACGAGAGGAAAAAGAAGGAGATAGGAAAGTGGGGATCCGGTCGAAGCAGTCCAAGGGCGGGGTGCCACAATGCGAGAGCTACACGGCGTCAGGAGACCGCGGAGGGCGAACCAGTCGGCGGGAGCTACGCTGAAGTCGGAGATCGCGAGGGCACAACCGTCCAGCTTGAAATCCTGCGAGCGAATCCTACGGTCCGTACCGCGGTACCGCTGTTCCGTATGCCTACACGACTTCGCCGACCGTCCCTCTCCTCCTCTCCGGAAGCCTGTCGTTCTGTGGACGCCGCTCACTGGCGCTAGTGGTCGGTTCCTCAGTCAACATGGACGATGGCAGTGCGGTCTCGGCGAAGAGAGACGAAATTCGCGTTCACTCGCCGTCGATCTGAACCGCAAAGGTTTCGGAAAAGTGCGGCGACTTCAGCATGGCCAATGGCGAGGAAATATTCCTCCAGTCCCCACTAGCTGCGTGGGTGAGTGATCCAGTTTTTACCAGCGGTGCTGCGCCGCCGTCTCTCACAGTCGGGATCGCTCGGAGTTTGCGAAAAGAAAGTACCGCATAAAAAACGAAACAAAGATCTCACGGGATCGAAATCGAGAACCTAAATATTCCGTATGGATCGGGATGAAATGCCTTCCTTTGCGGACCGAGTTGATCCACGTCTGTGGCCGCGATTACAAAGTAGAGCAAGTCTTGCTCCTGTCACAACGGGCTGTCAAGTTTAGCGTCAGGTGCAGCAGGGGGGTTTGTTTATGTTGTGTATCTATTATTTAACCTTCGATCGCTACGCGTGTGAGTTTCAAGCGAGAATAAACTGAAACGAGCTACATTGCAGACTTCTTGCGGGCAGAATTTCGTCCGCTCAGCCGGCCTTTTCTGGTCGATAAAGTTGCCCCGTGTGAAGCTGCTTCGGAGTTGACCGACGTGGTGGGACAATTAAAACAATGGCTTCTTTTCAGGCGTGTCTTTTTTATTTATTCTCTTCTTCTCCGAAGGCACCTTTGTAGTTGGAGTTGAGACGCGTTGCTTCTTCGATTTCGCGACCTTTTTTTTTTTTTTTTTTGCGTGTCGTTGTCGAGCGCTCGATCTAACGCTGCGCTCTCCTTTCGTTTACGACTTTCAGTTCCGAGTTGATCATCATCTCACCTCAATTCCGTCTCCGCGATGCAATCTGCGCTACCCTTTCGCTGATGCGAACCGTTCCTTGTGAGCTGCAGGTGCGCTTTGGACTGCCGTGTATTTGCGCGGAGAAGCAGTAGATGCTGGATGTATTTTGGGAGTTTACGTACGACGTTTTCGCCGTATCAACGCGACCACCGGGTTGTGAAGTTTGCTTTCGCACGCAGGCCGCCGCCTCGTTTCGAGAGGACGCGAGTTAGCGAAGGAAGTTTACCAAGAGCAAGACGGTGGATTATGCAGCAGCTGGTTTAAGTTTACGCCTTGCTAAACCACACGCCGGTTTGGTTAGGTTATGGCCTTGCTCGCCGATGGCGTCTATCCGCTGCTGCAGGGGATCGGCTGCGAAGAGTGTGATGGTGTTAGAAAGTATGCGTTTTGTTATTTCCGAAAGCAGTAGAAATGGTCGGCGAACCAAGAGATGAAGGGAATGTAATTCGTCGAGGATATCATCTTGGTTTGAAGCAAGTGAAGATCTTTCTTCAACTGAGCAGCATGCATGTGTTGAGGAGATAATGCTGATAGCGGAATAGTCACGAGATTAAAAACAAAAAACAAAACCAAGTTCTCCAGGCCATGCTCGTTAAATGTTTGTGATCGGAGATAAAAAGGGCAAAAGGAGGATGACACGGCGCCTACTGTCTCCAATAACCACAATGGACTGGAAGAGTACCCAACCAGCCTTGTGATAACATATAAGAAATAGATATGCAAGGCACACTGCTTTAAAAAAAAATTGAATTCAAAATGTTTTGGATGTAATCAACGTTCATGTCAAGGACACAATAGATGCTGATACTCAGCAAAATTAGCTACTGCTTGATTTTAAAAGTCACCCTTCTTTCTTTTGACTGCAGCATGTAATAGCGCCAATGCTCAGCTTGATTTTTCAAGAATTGGTTCTTAAACTAAACAAATCCAGAACTAAAATAAAAGAAACAAACACAAAGATAAACAAGTTCAAAAGTAAAATAAAAAAAGAACTTAAACAGCAGCAATAGCGTGTTGTTCACATACTCTATTCTTTGCTTCACTTATTCTTGACTTATTTAAACAAGCAAACTCACTAATTGGCTGTCTTGTTCAATTGTGTGAACATCTTATTATATATAATGACAGCAAAGAAATGAAAAGTATATCTGTACAACTGCTAAAGTATGGCTGCACTGACGGTGCACCTCTCATGATGAGAAATTCACTCTGCAAGAAGGGAAAGCGGTCTTCTTATTGTAAATACATTGAAACTAGCTACTAACCAGTGTGATTGAAGATGCCGCAGTTGGTTTGACATGTGATGTTGCTTGATCAAACATTTTGACAATGGGGTTTGTCTTTTTCAGGACCTTGACAGAGCAAATCCCTGTCAAAACTCTGAATCTGACAAAATGCATTGTTTGACTGCTGTTCATTGTTTATCCTTGCTATGAGCTGCTAGTGTATGTAAAAAAAAAAAAAGTGTGAGAGTTAGAAAGGAGCGGAGATTTAGCAAACCCTTGAGGCATTGTCTTCTCAGATTCAGAGTAACAACCAAACTTGACACAAGCAGTGCCCAAGAATATATTCACTTCTTTTTGAGCTGTACCTTAAGACACACATTACGTCAGCATGCAGTTTTCTATAAATATTTCTTAAAATGAATGGGGTGTAGTTGTTTTTTAAAATACTCAGTGAACAGGAACAAACTGAACATAAGAATTAAAGCTCTTATACCCATGTAAGATAACTGCTGAACATGTTTCATTGTATCATAGCTATTATGGAACAGGAATGTAGTGGTGTTTATGCGGTATACGTTGACGTTTCATGTAGTGTCTGCTGCACAATGCAGTGGTGTAGGGCAAATTTAAAGTGTTATCACGTTTTTGTTTTTATCAGGAGGTATGCATAGTTCTCATTAATTAATATTTCTTTAACAGACATATATTAGGCGAGTTGTAAACATCCCCCTCTCATGTGTATTAAATAAAAACAGGAAGAGGTTCTAAAACAACTTCTAAAGCTGTAGCACTACCTTAGAAGTGTGGCAGCTTGGGCTAGTTGGTACTACCATAACAGCACTAAAAGGTCAACTCGGCAGTTCATGTTAAAAAAAGGTGGGCATACAAACAGGGACACAACAGAGAAGTTCAGACCCCACGAATTGCCAGAATTTCTGAATTCTCGACATATTTCTTGTGTCTGTGTTTGCATACCCTGTATTTTTAATATGAGTACCTATCATAACTCAGCTCTCCATTATTCTAAACCACTTGGCAGCTCTGTGGTCAGTTGCATGCATAAGTTCATGCAGAAGTGCAGCATCCAGCGATATGCGAGGCCAGGTAAAATTCCACTGCCATGCACAGCTGACAGCTGTGCATGGATGCTTATCACAATTGAAAAATGGCAAAATTACAAAAACAAGTACCCATCCTGTACACTCTTACCACTCGTACCAACAAAGTTGCATCTTGCACAAAAATTAGTTCGTTATCTCCAAAAATGCATTATAAAAGAATATTCCTAACACTTTCTATTACAAGAGTATTCATCATTTACTTTGTTATAACCAATATTTTGTTATATCTGGGGTTTTTATATCGAAGTTCGAGTGTACTATTGTTTCTAGTCTCTGAATCGGCCTTTCACTGTTTGGGTTCAATATCTTATATGAGTAAAGGCTTCATCATGACCAGGGCAGGCAGCTTATACTCAGTGCAACCATTAAAGTCTGCTATTTTTTCTGAGTCGCAGGTAAAAACATTTTACGATGATGATGGCAAGCCATTGGACTTCAAGCAACTCTGTGATGGCGTCTTTCTGCACACCGTTTGGCTGCAGATGTAAGCATCTCGCTCACGTACTGTTGTCATTTTGTTGTCCCTGTCCTTTGTGGCGAAATTGCTTGTCGAGAAGGGTGCTTTAGGAAACGCGAAGAAAGCAAGCGCACGAGAAAGTTTTTTTCTTTGCATTTTGCGCACTGCAGTGACGCCCATCCCATGTACTCCGGGGTAATAAATCCAGCGACGGACATGACTTCTCGACTACGGAATCTCAACATGCTGCTGCACAACATCAAAGTGTTCTACGAGGTGAGAATTCACTTCCCTTGCAGTATTGATGGACGTAAAGTGAGGGATGTAGTCTTGAATTCTCCAAGGTTAAGAGCGCGCAGTCTATGTGCCGTCTGTTTTGACTGCTACCACTGTGCAAGTGTCATGGTATGGCAGGAAGGCGTTTTGTTTGTCCCTTGTGCAAATGCTTTACAGCCAGCTACCCTAGCATTAGTGATAAAAACTTTTGTGCAGTTCTGTTTGTATTGAGTTTAAAAAATCACAATGCTGCATGTTGTGACAAAACAAACAAATAAAAAACACTGCCATGCTATTTCAAACTACTGTTGGTTTGTATCTAGCATAATATAAACTAAAAAGAGCATGAAGGCCTCAGTAAAGTTGTGCCATTCTGCCTTATAAATAGTGTCCTCAAGATAAAAAAAAAAAAAAAACTGTTCACAAGCAGCACGATATTATGCCGCACACTGTCTTTTTTTATTGAAAAAAGGGGAATCCATGGGTCCATTTTCTTTGTTATATTAATGACAACCAAAAGCCCATTTAGCCAATGAAAGTGTAGGGGATGTTAGTGACAGTAATTATGATATTAATGTGAAAGAAATTGAGGTGAAGGAAAAGACAACTTGCAGGCAGCAGGCGAACCTGAAACAAAGTAACATGTCCGATGCTTTGCCAATCGAGTTATGGCGGCGGTCGGCCTCCTGTACCTCTTATGAGGTATATATGTCCACTTAAACCTGGAAGCGTTGTGCGAGACGACAAAAAGCGGTGATATTTTCTTGTCATTTTGAGCTGATCATTATGCCCACAGAAAATCGTATTCAGGTATGGCACAGAAACTTCAAAATAGCTGCAGACAGTAACATACGAAGCTATTGCTGTATATTGTTAGGCACCATGGGGCTGAGCTGTTATGTCTGTTGCAATAAAACTCTCTACGAAGCCTCAATCATTATTTTATCATTCTTCGACAACAGGCTGTGCACTGAGGAGCTGCGAATTGAAAATTGCTGAACAGATAAAGTGGTCACTTCAGCAAAATGACTACGATCATTATTACTTTTGTATGCTTTTCTCTATATTGCATACATTAGTTGTACAAGTATTTTACTGTTAAATGGGCCTTTTACTCTTTGTGCACTGCTTGCTCACCTGATCATATAATCCTGTGCCTTGTTGCAGGAGGTCCTAGAACAAGTGCTAGTTATGCACCTTCCCAACGTGGTCAGCATTGCCAAAGCGACCTTTGACGGTAAGGTGACGCCCAAATACTGTGCAATCACGCCTTCTAAATCTTGGAAAACAGTTTTCACGGAATGTTATACAACCATTTTACATCAGCTAGTTGTGATTTTGGAGCATAGACATTCATTACTGACATTTCATGTCTCTGCTAGGAGATCTACTTAAAAAAGGTGTTTTTTTTTAGCAGTTGTTCTTACAGGTGTGCATAGTTGGAAAGTTTTGCATGCTTGGTAAAGGTGTTTTGCACAATACTGTGTTACTGGACACTTAAAGTGACACATTGGAATAGTTTTGAACACCGAACTATACATTCATTTTTTTTGTGTTGAACAAGTGTAGGTGCCTTATTAAAGGCTTAAGAAAGTCATCAACTGTTTGCACGTAAAACTCTAGAGTTCAATTCGACTGCAATGGTTGCTCTCTGGTTGCATCGCTCCAGCTGTTACGAATCTGCCAATTTGGTAAAGTGCACAAGCTCCAACAAGTTATCAGAACAAACTAGAGCTCATTAACGTTCATTTGCAGAGAGCAGTGAGCAGGAGCTGAGTCGTCTGCTCCTTCTGATGCTGGGCTGCGCGGTACAGTGCGGCCGCAAGGGACGCTTCATCGAAGCCATTCGAAGACTCGACCTGGCCACCCAGGCCTCCTTGGCCGAAGCAATCGCCTCCATCACCGACAATCCGGATTCAGTCTGGACGCGGGACTGGGGTCGTCTAGAGACACTGCCCGAAGCTGACCGGCCGCGCATGTACGCCACTCTAGTCCGTCACGTAGCCACCCTCTCCCGACAACGAGACAGTGCAGCGCAGGTTTGTGTTGCCACTAGTATTGTGTGTTGACTTCTACTTTGCTTCGTTTTGTGAAGCTGGTGCTCATTTGTGCGAGTCTAAGAGCCCCCGAAATTCTGTGTTTTTAGGCCACTGCATGTGCCGTCATTCATTTGGGTTCTAAATCCAGAAGCTGCCAGCTTTCTGCGATTGCTTTTATTGTTGCTCGATTTTGTTAAAGTACCGAATGACTGATCCATCACAAGCTGTCATGGAATAGCTTAGTGTTAGAAACTTTAAAAGGGTGGTGAATGCTGGGCAAACTTTAGTTTCTCTTTTTTTGCTGCACAACAAAATAGCAATTACTCCCAATTTCTTACATAAATATTGCTGGAAATGTAGGAGCATGAAGCATTTATCACACTCATTCTATTGTCCCATCTCGTGCTAGAACATTTTATGATTGTTTTGCTTGAATAACAATAGAATGCAACTAACTACCAAACACTAAAAGTATTCATGTTGTCCATTTTTTAAAATGTTGCTATGTTTCCTACATGTTCTAGTTATTCTAGTGTCTATATCTGGTGTTTTTTGAGTGCTGTGCATGAGTAATGTGTTTATCTTTCCTTCCTTGTTCAGTCGTATGATTAAGTTAGCTTGCATATCAGCATACCTGGACAATCAGTCCCATTATTGTCCAGTGAATTTTCATATCACACGTGTTTTATCGGCACAACTTCATTGAAATTTCTTAGTAGCAATAGGTTGCGGTAAGATGCAGTGAATGTATGTTATAATCATGAATATAATCATGGTCCTTCACTACAGCCAATACTACCTCTGAATGTCTGGCTTGGACTTTTCTCAGCAATGGTACAAAATAGAGCTGATGCATTCTTATTTGTTGATCTGCCTATATCCTGTAGCTCGTGTCAGTGGATTAGTAAATCATCTCGATGTGTTTTTGCTCATAATAGTGGCAACAAACCGAGAATATGAGCCATGTGCACTGTACTTTTACGCTTATCATGTGCTTATCAATGAGTGTCATCTGCTCTGGTGTGCACTTCAATTATCTTGCCAAAATGTACACTGATGTTGCATTTTTCGTAGCTGATGTAGTTGATATGGCGCTGTTCAACATTTCAGCGCCTAGTGAACCTGACGTTGGAGCAGGAGTCCAGTGGCAGTGCGGACAGTCCGGGCGATCAGGTGTGGGGTGGCTCCGATGCACCTTCGCCCCAAGCGGCCGACTCCAGACTTGGCGTGGAACTGGCCGACACCAAAGCCAAGCTTCGCCGTTGTCAGCAGGAGCTGTGAGTTTACAGCGGTCTTTCGTCTTTTTCACTTTCTGACCTCATGGCTTCTAAGATTCAGAGATTTCCTCGGCTAAAACTGAAAGTTCAGTTATCTATAAATGTCCTGATGTTTGCTATAGCTAATCTGCCGCTTGTCCCAATGCTCTCTGTCATGCCTCTGTTGTAACCTTAAAAACTAATTGAATGAGGAAACTAGGAATGTTGCTGTAGTTACACAGAAATCCAAAGAAGGCAGACATTTAGGAAGAGATGGCGGCTTTATGTAATCAAAGGTTATTGAAAAAGGAACGTCGCTGAAGCCACTTATGAAAAAAAAAAAAAAAAAAAACTAGTCTTTGTCAGGGCAGCATCCGCCCCGACA
This sequence comes from Rhipicephalus microplus, assembly GCF_013339725.1. Taxonomy (NCBI): domain Eukaryota; kingdom Metazoa; phylum Arthropoda; class Arachnida; order Ixodida; family Ixodidae; genus Rhipicephalus; species Rhipicephalus microplus. The sequence goes on from NC_051168.1 coordinate 66,634,606, forward strand.
AGGAGGCTCCTTGTGGTACTAATCTGAATACATAGGTCTGATGAGATGCACAAAGCTCATAATTTGCCTTCATCTATGGCATAGCCCAAACCACAAATTTATACGTATTGCAGAGAGGAGAAGCTCGAAGTACTGTCTGAACAAAAAGAGGAGCTCAGTCAGCTGAAGGAGGCGATTGCCAGGTTGCGACAAGAGGTAAGCAGTCGCGTTTCACCTCGTATTGATGTCGTTGTGTGTGTCGAGGAGCAGACAGCTTGTGTAGCATTTTTGCGAGCATGTCGACCGTTTGTACGCACGCACCGTACAGGTTTCGCAAGCACGACAGAGCAAGTGAAATCATGGAAGAGATGCAGTCTTTCCTGTTCAGTGCATCTGTCCCGTTTCTCCACTTGTCTCCTTGTGTTCCATGTTCACCATGTGGAACGTAAACTAAACTAGCCTTGCTTGGAATTCTCATGCTCTCAAGCTACGCTTGGTATTTAGACTGCAATTACTTTTCAGTTAAAGCATGGTCATCTGTGGAGTGCATAAAGTATTCCTGCACTACATGACATTAGCAACTTTGTCCATTAATGTCACGGGGAAGCTTGTCCTGTCTTTAGCGCTAAAAAGAAAGTGATGCCTGCAGACAAGAGTGCTTTTGCATTCTACTTTTGAGTCTCGAGATCTTCAGACATGCTCTAAGTGTGGCTTTCTTTTTGTGCGTGTGTGCATTCTAGAACTTGGAGCTTGTGCAAGATGCGAGAACAGCGAAGGCCTATAGGGACGAGATCGACATTCTCAAGGAAAAGGTGCGCATCTTACAAGACTTTTTTTTTAATTGACTGACTGTTTGTGAAAACACAAACAGCTTCAGAGTAAAAATTGTGTTCACTGCAGGTGCTGAAGCTGGATAGACTTGAAAGTGAGATACAGAGGTACAAAGACAAGATGAGCGAACTCGACTTCTTCCGCAGCCGAGTTGAGTAAGTGAAAGACTCAGTTGGGAGGGATAGAAAGGTGGCTGGGGAGTTAAGAATGACCCCTGTTTTGAACAGCACTGTTGATGGATCAAGTGCACAGCTGCTTGTGAGTGGTTGCACATTTTGCCTCTGTTTTACATTCCAGTGATCCAAGGCAAGAAACATAGGACTTCTTGTTTACTTTTTTGGTCGTGAGCGTTATTTTAACTTCCTGCCAACATGTACAGAACATTTTTGCCCATTTATTACCTTGTTAAAAGTAATAATACAAAAATGTGTTGTGCTGTGTGCTCATAAGCAGATGCTGCTTAATGCAATTATCAATAGTTGGAAAAAATTCCTACAACACTCACACAAAAACCACCAGATAGATGCAAGCATGCGCACATCAGGCACTTTGGAACATCAGACGAAAGCAAATATTTTCATTTAGCGACTAACACATCGTTGCAGGCGCTTGTTATGTGGGGCCAAGCTTTCAAAAGTGAGGAGGCGAGAGTCAATATTCGAAGCAATGCGCAATAAAGAAGGACAGGTGTTGACAATGTCATATTCGCTTGTTCTGTACGAAGCAAGCAGACTATGGATTGCTAGGCTGTAGTACCACGGCTTGACAGAGAGATCTGTGGTTGTGGACAGGAACTGCGCGAGGACAAGCGCATCCTGGGTGAAACGAAGGCCATGCTGGAGGAACAACTGGAAGGCAGTCGGCGACGCGTGGAGCATGCTGTGCAGCTCGAAGCCCAGCTACTCAAGGCCCGTGCTCGTCTCAGCGAATGCACCTTGGTACGAGCTAGCAATTTGTTCTCCCATTTGATTGTCTGTCCGATCGATGCAGTGAAGCTCCTGTGTAACGTACTTCCTAGAATGATCAAAAGACTTCATTATGCGAAAAATGCAAATTTTGGAAAAGATAAATGTTTGAAGAGATTAATATTTCTGGCCTGACTTTTCTGGCCTGCTAGATGTGCTAACAGTTTTGTACCATAATTGTACCTCACCATTGGTTGATTGATATGTGGGGTTTAACGTCCCAAAACCACCGTGTGATTATGAGAGACGCCGTAGTGGAGGGCTCCGAAAGTTCGACCACTTGGAGTTCTTTAACATGCACCCAAATCTGAGCACACAGGCCTACAATATTTCCGCCTCCATCAGAAATGCAGCCGCTGCAGCCGAGATTCGATCCTGCGACCTGCGGGTCAGCAGCCGAGTACCTTGGCCACTATACCATCGCGGCGGGGCATGTACCACACCATGGCAGTAGGGATTGGTTGGTGTGTGCGATACTGAATTGTCTAGTGTGGCAATGGCAATATGGTTACATGTTACAGATACACCGTCATAGCTTTTTGTTTTGGAACCATACTCATCTTGAGAAGTGATTTCAATGATTATTTACCACTAATAACCATTGAGGCATTCCCGTTGGTGTTAAAAACAAACTTAGAGATAAACTGAATGACTTTTCGTGGTACTGGTGTTTAGCAAAACACAGATGCCTCGTTTACAGCATTCTAACTTCATGTATTATATCAAATTAGTTTTGTAACATTTTTAGTCATTGTGATGTCAAGTGGAACTAAAATATTTGAAGTTATTGATGTTAAACTTCTGCCTCTTTGATAGTGTGAATAATTTTGAGGATATACTTGCCATAGTCAGAATATGATTATGAGTCATCACGCTGCAATAGGGTATTATAAATTGGAACCACACGAGGTTCTTCGATGTGCGCTTAAATTAAAGTGCATGGGTGTTTCTTCTTCAAGCTCAGCAAGGTAATGCCTTACCAGCTAACCTACCATGGCAGGTCTAGGTTAACATCAGCTAACAAAAAGTTGCGTTTGACTTTTGGAGGCACTAGCAGGTAATCGACCTCTAGTGAGGCCCATGAATCACGTCTTGCCCTCCCTAAGATGTCTTCTGCTTGCGTCTTGCTTTTAGGGAAAAAATTACTTTCATGCGGGGCTCACTCAGCCACGCTCACCACAAAAGGGCAGAAGCTCATATGCGATTCACTTCTCTTATTTTTGCGTTCACAACTCACCACTGTATGGTGCAAAAACACGAGTACCTCCACGACATTAGCACGAAAGAAGGGATATGGATCGAGGGACTTGTTTGTTACATGCCACCTGATAAAATCAACAGACATTGGGGCCAAGGGAGGCACAGGGTGTGTTATTTGTTGTTTAAATGGCCATAACTTTTTGATCACTGTGCATCACCTTTTCATCTTGGTCAGCAAACGTTGCCGATCGGTAGTTGAGGCTCCTGAGAACATGTGAGCCAAACATTGTAGTGCATCACGTGACTCGAAATTCGCAATGAATTATCCAAGTCGGCTTGAAATCGCTCCCTTTTTACGAGTAATGCCAGAAACCGAAAATAGAACGTTATAAGTTGCGATTCCATTGATTTGAGCATCGTAAGCTGCATAGATGTCGTGGCGACCGCGAGATGCCTCTATGTGCCCGCACGTGCACTTGCGATCACACTTAAAGAAGGTGCACTGTTCAAGGAAAAAAAAAAAGAAAGAAAAAAAGCATACTCGAGGTCGTGACGCACGCTGACAAAGGTATGCATCCCCTCACCCCTATCATCCCCCTCCCCCGCATAACTTTCAGTGTGGTGGCTAGTACGAAATGAGAGAGAAAGCGTTTGAAATGTGCGATGAATCCCTGCGACTCCATGCGTGCTTTTTGACGATTACTTTGGAAAGTGTTGAAGAGCTCCTTCAGCATTAGTAGTAATTATGACGTCAGTGGAAAAAAATTGGAACTTTCTTTATGGAAACTTGACAGCGCAAACACACCGCATCAACACTTCCGGAAATTAAAGGTACCTAATCAAGTGACATTTGGTGTTTCTATGGCATGGTACTCTAAGATTATGGTTGTGTAAAAAGCCATTTAGAGGAGTGAAACTGTGGTGATGATGCATCATTTAACAAAAGGATGATGCGCTGTATGGCAGGAGCGTGATCTGGACCGGAGCCAGGTGCAGAAGCTGCTGGAGCAAAACGCGCAGCTGCGGCTTGAGCACCAGGCCACCCTGGACGAGAACGTGCAACTCCAAGGGGAGCTGCAGAGGCTGCGAGCGCAGGCCACATCCCCACGTGAGTGTAGACCCAGCGGTGTTGCAGCTACATGAGTGACAAGGGAAGGGTGAACCCCCTCAAGTTTTGTCGCAGTGTCAGAAATGCGGGGGCGATAAGTAATGGACATCAACAAAGGCGGTCTTTTAGTACTGTATGCCACTCTTACGGGCCACTACTTTTCTTGGAAGTGAAGGGAAAGCTACGGGGCCAAACTGGGCATCTGCCACCGCTGAAGATTACATAGAAGTGTGGCAGCTTGGGCCAGTTGGTATGGCATGACGATAGTTATAGCGCGAGAACAAAACGACGACACAGAGACAAGTGTCCCTCGTGTCCTTGTCTCTGTGTCGTCGTTTTGTTCTCGTACTATAACTATCGTCATGAAGATTACAGTCCCACAATTGCATCCGTACTTTTAGCTTGAATATAAAACAACATTATTTTTTACGGGATGTTGTTTATAGGGAGACGCAGCCACACCGAGGACATATTCAGAATTCTTTTGTTTCCTGCAGTGTCATTTCGTGTTTTTGAACATGTGGAAATGTTGCACGTTTTACGTACACCTCACAGTCAAAACGGTGCATCGTCGTCTTTGGGTGAGCGCTCGTCGCCATCCAACTATTCCGACTGACTCACCAAAGGACCTTGTGACGAATTTCACTTACACATGCTATGCAACCTTGTTATTCAAACACAGCCATCATTCAAAAACATGAGCTGAACCGGGCTACTTCGCGGAGGAGTACCTTTCCCTTCATTGCCAAAAAAGCTGTAAAGAAACTTTTTTTAAATATGATAGTCTTTCTTGGGGACCTTTGACGTAAGAACTTTGGTCTGTCTCTCTGTCTGTACGTTGGTTTGTCCACCATTACCGCGACCCGGGTACTCTAAACAGCACCAGCCGATAACCCGAACGGCCGACTTTATTCGCAGCGCCCACCAGTGTTGCTCAAGGATCAGCGTTCATACGTGTGCGATTGTCAATTCAAAAGCGATTATTGCGCATATCTGAGGCACCATAACAACACGTATATATTCTGCATGTTCGTCTTTTACTAGAAAAGGCATACATTAGTAATTCTAAGGACCGTAGCGCTTATCACGCTGCGCTGACCATGCAACGCTTGCACGAAGAAGCAAGTGTTTCCAACGCTTTGCTAAGACGACACGATGGTGGCACCTACCCATCGCCTTGCGTTCTACACCTTATCACCTCTGAGACGGGCACGTTTTCCAAATAAAACTGCCAGATGACGCTCATGTCTCACGTGTGACGTGACTTGATGCGCTCGTTCGCCTCCGCTGCACTCTAACGAGCGCCTCCGGAATACCATTCACCGATTTTCTTGCGCAGAACATCAAATAAATGTTTTGTTCACTCTCTTCACACTCTCTTCGACCACATTTGCAGATTACATGCAGATACGGGCCAATTTTTTTTGTTATGCCTTCTTTAAATGCCAATCTATTTCGTGATCATCATTCTGCTTACACTGCGACAGGGCAACATATAGTTCCTGCATGCAACTCTTTCCACTGACCTTTGAATCTGTGATGCACACAACGTTCCATCCTTCAAGGGCGCTAAAAAGACACATTGTCTGAGGCTGATAAAATGTTTCTCAGTACTTATCTTTATGAACCTCACTGCAAGAAAATGAAGACCGCACTATTTCCTTTTGTTTGCGCTGATGTGGTGCTGTTTCGTTTTGTATTCAGTTTATTGTGGGTTCCCAAATGTTCTAAAGGCCTTTCAATTTTAATTTCCTACTCTCTTATAAACACGACATATTTCGCATTTACCAATAAAAAAATGAACCATGTCCCAAACAGATGCCTTCAAAATTCACATCATAGTAACTGGTGCTGGAACTTTATGATGGTGTTGCTGGTCTTTCACTTTCATGTCGTTTCCGAGTTGCAGAGACCTTCCGTCATGGTAGCAGTGTTTTTTTTTTTACATCGTATAACCATGATGACGACCTAGCTTAATTTTCTCATTAATGTAAGCAGAAAGTGTGAGCAGCAACTAGAACTCTTTTGGCTGGTGATGTGAACATTAAAAAAAATTGTGTGTGGATGTGTCTGCAGGCACAGAGAACAGCCTGCTAGAGCAGCTGAACACAGATGCCGAGACCAGAGCGTTGCACTTTGAGCTGGAGAACAGGAGACTGCAAGTCCTCCTTGACGAGATGAAGGCACAGGTCTGTTTTTGCTATTGATATTGAAAATTAGTTTTGGCAAGCAATGCTCAGAGTATAAACCTGCATCCCAGAAGTTGTAGTAGGCCTAGTGTTAATGTGCATCGATTAGCTGCATGTTTTTTGTTAGTGAAGCTATCTTTCATGTTCCTAGCAAGTTGTTTGCATTCTGTTTCGCTAAAACTATTGACATAAAGAACAATTCAAACGCTTTTAGGCAAAGTGACAAATACTACAACAGCTGTTTGATTTTTCATACACGAAGGAGAAAGAATAGTGTTCAAGATCTCAAGCAGGTTTTAAAAAAAATGTATTGTGGGAATTTTATTCCATTTTAGTTCATTTTCTTTAATGCATTTGACAAAAGGGATTGATGCTGTCTTAATCTTCGACTACTGTTATGTGCCGGCCCTATCCCGCTATTTCTGTGGAGCCCAAGACTTATATGGAGTAAACAGCAGGTACAGTTTCAAAATCAGAATAATCGCGCAAGTAAGAAACTTGTTACCGAATGTAGCTGGCTGCATTTGTGCAGAGAAAACAGATGCGTGCTTGACGTTATCTGTAGTTTTGCATTTGCTTTAACCAAAACCACCTTGCTTAGCATAATTTTTGGTTGTGGAAAAGTTAAGCCTGTGCTATAATCACACGCAGGTTTTTCTTATGGCATACGTTTTTTTCTTGTGTGTTCATGCAGGTGCAGGAGAGTCCTACCAAGAAAGAGTTACAGGCACAAGGTGAGTGTTTTTAGACAGTTGCGCTTTTCTGTATTTGTTGTTACAGAAAATTAGAGGTAGCACCTTTCTAGTAACCACTGCCAAGTCTATGCAACATTACTGGCAAACAAAAAGTCCGTAATTTATTTGAATGTGGCCATAAGTTAGCACTGTTCACTTAGTTGCAAACAGCTCATTATAAACCTTCATGCAGTCTTGTGCATGTCAGTCATGCGAATGATAGATCGAGCTGTGGCGATCTCGTTTTGAGAGTATCTCTCGTGTTCCAGTTTTTAATTCTTAGATATTGCTGCTTTGCTGCGTGTTAAAAGCCACTTAATGAATTGCTGACTTTATGAATTGCTGTTATTCAATTTCATACGCAGTGTGCTTTGGCCAATGAGCGACTTGAGCAGCTCGAACAAGAAAACGCAACGAAGGAGCAGCAGCACGAAAGCGACCGTCATCGAATAGCAGGCTTAGAGTCGGAAAAGGCAGAATTGCAGCGTCAACTAGAAATCAGCAAGGTGATTTTTTGTTCCTCTTAATGCGAACTTCTGATCGTGTGCTTAGTGGAGTTACAACAGTAGAACTTTATCAATTTTGACGACATCAGAGACTACTAAAGGGCACCAGTACATTTAAAATGCCGAGTTTTCATGGTCGATATGTGTACATTAACACCGTCCGTTATAGGTTGAATTTGTGAGTCAACCACTCTGTACTCTAAACAGACTCAATCAGTATAAATTGAGCAGAGAACCATTACAATTTCAGTGGGAGCTCAAACCAACAAATGTCTTGCTACTTTGTGTGTGCCGATTTTGCTTTTCATTGTACATTGTTCCTTATAGGTAATACTATGTGAAAATGCATTGCACAGGAAAAAAAATATGGTGCTAGTCAAACTATTACATGTTGTGGCTGGTTTTTAGCTCAACACTTATTTTCGAGGCCTCCACTCTAGATTGTTGGCCCAGTCTTAATGCCACATTTTTTTGTCATATGTGTGTAATGCTAAGTAAATTGCTGTATTGAGTTGTTGGAGAAACATGAAGGTGTGCCATACACGCAACTCCTGTCAGGCATTAATGCCTTTTGGCTATGTAAGATGCATTAGTTTTTTTCGTTAAAGCAAAAACTTGGCTTGAAGATTGTCTATTACCACAAAATAAACGAGCATGAGTATTGGAAGAAACTCAGATGATCATGAGAAAGACTAAGTTTAGGCCTTGTCTCAAACCCTCTTTTTGCACATTCCCCCTTCTTGAAAGACAAGCCAGCTAGATCAACAACATACCCTTTTGTGTGTGAGGTCTGATATTCCCCGCTCGTTTCAGAACGAGTGCGCCAAAATCGAAGAACTTGAAAAGGCTGCCCTGGCGTCGAATCTAGAAGCGCAAAGACTGCAGAAGGCTCTCGATGCGTCACAGAGCAGGCTGTCTTCGTGTAGGACCGAGCTTCAGGTAAGTCATAAACAGCCTCTTACAGGAATGACGGCAGTGTTTTATCTAGCGTATGGATGCTTTCTTAGTACAGAAATATGTCTTGTCGTCAGTAAATCTGACACGACTCATGAGGGTCTTTTGGTATTGTTGCACGGTCCGCCCATTGCAGGCAGCAGAAGCAGAGAATGCAAAGTTGCAGTCTACATTGGAGTCTCTCAAGAGTCAGCTCCAAAGGATGCACAGCATCGAGCTGGAAGGCGCGGACCTGGAAACATGGCTGCACCGGGCCGAGCAGGAGCGCCGATCTTTGGATCGCGAAGCGAGTCGGCTACGGTCGTCGCTTCAGGTTTGTGACCAGTTGCGCATTGAAACCGATACCACACGGTCACCTTAAAGTGTCAAATGAACATTTCTTCATGAATGAGAGAAAAATTTTTTCAAGGGGCTTGTAACACGGGTAGATGCAACCAAATGTCTGCAACCAGGGAAAGCACAGGGGACATTAATTGCAGTCTAAATTCAAATAAAATAGAATGGACAAAAGAACTCCCTTTACGTATGTGATCCAAACCCACAACCTTCAGATACGATTTTCGACGCTCTGCGGATTGACTACAATGGAAGGCGCATCACTGTCTGCCCCTATTGAAATTTTGCTATGTGTTATACCGAAAGTGCTAGACAGCACTAATTTCAAGTTGTGTCATTACTGCAGTACACTAAAAGGCAACAATTGATGTCCCCCATGCTTTCCTTGTCTTAATTGTCAGTGGCTCTCGTTTGGTTGTCTCCGCTTTCTAACAAGTTATAAGAAGCGCTCTGACAAGCATCACATATGTCAGTGCTGAACTCTGTTGTGGCATAAACTGCACCACCAGCAAACTAGATGAGGACTATAATTCCATGCTTTCTGAACTGACGTCGTAAGCGATGCAACGTCAGAAGATACAGCTGTACGAGGAGTGGTTGTTGTGTACACACTACTATTTCTGCTATACTGACATGACAGGCCAAGGATCAATCGCTGGACGAGCTGTCCTCGCGGGTGTCTACTCTGGAACGGGAGAATCAGCAGCTGCGCAAGGAAGCCCAGAAGGCAGCCGCTTCGGCTGCTCACAACCAAGACCTGGAGCACCGCTGCCAAGAGTTGTCCCAGAAGGCCTCGCTGGAAGCAAAGGCCCTCAGTGATCTACGACAGGTGCGTGTGCTTGTGGCATCGGAGACCGCCAGCTCATTTTATAGAGATTCATGGTGCTGTAATAGTAGTTTTTAACGCATGGTAGAAGCGTTAACTGGAAAAGCAAGTTGTAAAAATGCACAAAGCAGTATTATGGTTCCCAATTATTTCTCTGTAGTTGAGGAAAAATAAAATTTTTGTTTTGAGAGTTAGTATGCGTACACATGTACAGTTTAATACACTTATAATGATACTGGTTTTAACAATGTATCGGTTATAAGGACAATAAGCTGCTATACCGTCAGCATTTGTATGCTTTCTATGTGAAATAGCCCGCATAAAGCAATGCCCGCATGTCGCATTATCAGTTATAGCAATGAATTCTGGCTGTTGGGTGTACGTGCCGAAAGGTAGTGCAACGAAAACCCTCAAAAAAAACAACAACAACAACAACAAGAAATTCAAGTAGCTGAATCCCTGTCTATAACCCAAACGTCCCTTTGAATTTGCAGTATGCTTCACCGCACAGCGTGGTGGCACTGCTACAAAGCCAATATTCGAATATTTTTGGGTACAGCGCGAGATCGACAAAGATTCCTTATGTAACAATGACCATGCTGTTATTGATGCTTTCATTCCTCCCACCCCTCTTAGGTAATACCCTGAAAAGAGCCTTTATAGTGCCTTTAATGGTACAATAAATGATGATGATGATGACTGAAGACAGAAGATGTACACAAAAATGCTGCCGTACCGACTAGCCCAACTTTCAATACTATTGCTGGCGTTGAAAATCCGCTGAGGCGCAGCAACAGTGGGGCCTTCTTTCATACACTTTTTAACATGAAATTTGAAGTTATAGTTAAAGCTTGGAAGACTTTCGGAGTCCTTCAGGTGTCGACATATTGGCTCTATGGGGTTTGTGGCAGTCCGTGAAAGCATCTGTATTTTCAGCCATGTCCGAATAATCGGCAGTTTTGTCATCCATATCTCTTGCATACCCCATCTGATGTCCCAGTTTTCTCACAACAGCCTGCCATCCCCTATTTAGCATATTTTCGTGCAACTCGTTAACAGTAGTTATCGGTTATAACAATGAAATTTTTGCGACAGTCAAGTATTGTTATGGGCGAGTTCGATTGTACATGCATACAGTTATACATGCGTACACGTATGGTCGTGTAATTACATATCAAGTTGCATAGGACCATCGATTGTTATGTCTGTGTCCAGTGCGCTAACGCCCTTTTTTGTTTTTCATTCTTAATAGGCGTACAGAAATCGCCATATGAAACACTTTTTGAAGTTGACTTCTGCTCGCAGTTTTGTTGATAACCCTTGTTTTTTATTTTTATGCAACTTATTCCACTCTGTTTGATTATGTTCTTTTTTTTTTTGCTTCTTTGGGTTTTCATGAATGTTCACGTGACGTTATATCAATGTTGTCTTTGCAAACTATAAGATGTGGGTTTTCAGTATATATACCAACTCGGCCAGCATTCTACGTTACTTCAGTAAAGATTCTGAAGAAAATGCTTTGCCATGTGTAAATTTAGCATACATTTCTTTCCTATTAAGGTGATAGGACATCCTGCATTGATCCGATTTTGAAATTTAAATTGCCACTTCCCACAGAAAGGCATCATTCAAATACATTAAACAAACTTTGCAATGTAGTATCCGACTGCTCACCGAAAAAACGGAGACATTTTTGCGATGCTCTTGAGATATTGTGTGCAGATTTTCATTCTTCTTCAGATTGTTCTAGTGTTTTCTTCACTAAGAAGCGTTGGTGTGGTGGTGGAGGAGAAATAGAAAAAAAAAGTTGGCTGTGACATTAGGACAAAAACTGATTTTACTGTAATTGGTTTGCACGTTGCAGGAACTCGTAGAAGAGAAAATGCGCAACGAACAACTGACCAGTGAGCTTGACCGCATCGCCACAAGTTTGGAGCTGACAACGAGCCTGTGGAAAACGCAGAGAGAAAACAGGTAATCCTCGCAGGGAGAAGGTACTTATCTTTTTGTAGCTGCTTTTAAATTCCTGTCGGCCCAACGATTGTAACGTCGCAGTTCTTACACACTAATCAATGTTTCACGGGATCCGTGAAAACCTGTAAATGCCAAAGTACTGGTATTGGATCAATAGAATAAACTGCGTCGTGATTTCTACTTCGCCCTTTCCTCAATCACTTGAATGTTTGCTGAAACACACGTTTATACTCCACGGGCCTCTATGGGTATGAGTGTGCACCAAAACGTTACATTAAAATCTTTATTTTGGCTTGTTCAGGCTAAGCAAGAACTGGATGCTCTACCTCTAGCAGAACATATGACTTCTATCATGTTATCCCTATGTAGTCGTGCGTGCCGCCTCCATCGGCAACTTCAGATATAGCCCAATTTCCTTTTAACTGAAAGCTTCACAGAGTCTGTCTTGGTGTAGATTGCTGCGTTTCAAAATCGTGCTTGTGTTTTGCGTTTGTCATGCTGTGCCAAGCTGTGATGAGGAAATTGGGTGAATGTAACACTGGCCCACAACATTAGCAAGGCTGCCCCACCGTGCTGGTCTAGTGGCTAAGGTATTCGGCTGCTGACCCGCAGGTCACGGGATCGAATCCCGGCTGCGGCGGCTGCATTTCTGATGGAGGCAGAAATGTTGTAGGCCCGTGTGCTCAGATTAGGGTGCACGTTAAAGAACCCCAGGTGGTCGAAATTTTCAAAGCCCTCCACTACGGTGTCTTTCAAAATTATATAGTGGTTTTGGGACGTTAGACCCCAAAAATCAATCAATCAACATTAGCAAGGCTAGTGCATAGTTGCCTGTGTGTTCGTTCAGTTGTATTCGATGTTTTTCCGGCGTGAAAAAGCACTGCTTTGAACAACATCGATGCACATTGTTGTAAGCATGCACCGTGGACGCCCAATTCATGTCTCTTGCGCTATTCATATTGTGCCTTGTGCAAGATGAGGCATGCCTTTACAGTTAAAACCTTTTCTAAGAGGCATGCTCCGGGCAGTGATTCTTGTCTTTTATATGAGATGTCTATTATAAGCAGGGTATCTCCGACGCATTTCCTTATAAACCTGTATTTTACCGTGGGTACACTGGTGTTTCTTATACCCATTTGTCTCATATCAGTGCCTCTTATAAAGGGGTTCCACTGTATGAGCCATGGGCATGCTTAACCTAAATTTTGAAGTGTTACTCATGCCTCAGCTAAAGGCTATGGCAACAGTGTATGTCGTTCATGTGTCTTAATGCGCAAATTTTATTCTGTCACCAGCCGAGAAACGCAGGAGTCTCCGAGAGAGCCGACTTTCACGCCACTTTTCTGTCTCGAGAAGACCAAAGCTGTGTTGGAAGAGTAAGTGGTTTCTGTCGTTCTCTCTCTCTTTTTTTTTGCCATTATATCACGATTTTTATTTCTGTTAAATTGTCATTTTGTGTCAACAAAGCTAAAACAGGGGAGAATCCTGCTGTGTAACATGGTTAACTGGGAATTATTATCGACCATTTGTAACAACTCACATTGGCTATCACAGTACTAGATTGTAGTTTGTTATGTTAGGAAATTACATGCCACTAATTTATTTCAGGGTTGAAAGTTTGTCCAGCGTGAGTGCAGAAGACAAGAGATCCAAAGCCGATCGAGAAGCCATTCTGCCCAAAAGCACCGAGCTGATAGAGTGTGTTCCCGAGTTGACGAACAGGTACGGATCACCCCAGTCGGTCGTGAATGAAGTTTTTGCGAGCACTATCTTGTCTTCACACTTTGATCTGGTTGAGAAAAAGCGAGAAATGAGAAATGAATGGAGGGCTCGATATCAAACCCTCTCAGTGGAAGTCATGCTGATTAACTTACACGCCTAGCAAGTCTTTTGTTTCTGCATGAAGTACTTGCTGTGCTCATGTTCCATTGACATTTGGAATGTTCATTTGTGTTAGCAGTGTGGACAGAGACAAGCTGATCTCAAAGAAAGTCGTGGAACTAAAGGAGAGCATTCAGGCACTTGAAAAGAAGGTGCGTATGCATGTATGTGCTCTTCATGAGGACCGTATCAATGTTCGCAACTCATTATAGTTGGGCAGCAAGTGCTACTAAATGATTGATGTGTTCTGCTCTTGTGGCCTGTTAATTCAGTACAGTAGTGTACCCTCTATTGAGCAGTACAGTTCTAGTGAAACATGGAATGCTCTAAATGTTGTTTTCAGAGGTTCTATAGCATTTGGAGTAGTTTTTGTTTACAGTTATAACGTGCTGGCAATGTTAACTTCACTTAGTAAGTAAAAATGACTTCTAAAAGCACAAGGTTGATGCTAGTGTAGTGCACTCGAACTGGAAGATTGTCCGACAGAGTTCCAAATTAATTATGAAATAATCTTACATTTCAATTCCTAAAATAGTGCATTTGTGCAAAAATATTCAGAGCTGCAGAAGTGGCATTTTCAAAATTTTCAAGACGTCGTCTTAGACTGCCTACCCTCAGATTCTATTAAGAGCCACGATTTCTAATTTTTGTCTTAAATAAACTGCAACAAAAGGAAATGAACTAAAGCAAAACAAATAAAATAACTATGAATAAATAATATGAGAAATATGACGTGGCAGCCACTAAAAAATGCTATAAAATGTGAGCCCGTCTTCATTCAGTCTTAATTCGATGATTGAGTTATCTGTCGAATGCATTCACTACACTCAAACCTCTATTTAACTAACATTTATATAATGAAATATTGGTTATATCGAATTTTTAAATATAACAAACTTATTTTTGTGTAAAATGCAATTTTATTATAATGAGGTCTTAGTATATATTCAGTATGCCAATTCTGGCAATAAACATTTTATATCTGCTTCGTTATATCAATGTCATTAATAACAAAGCTCTACTGTACTTAATTATTTTATTTGCACCAAGGTTTTATTCTAACTTCCTGACCTTCCGTGCCCTCGCTCATTAGAATGGCTGCCTTGAGGAAGAAGCCTGGCGCCTGCGTAGCCAGCTGCAAGCGTTGCAAGAGCACACAGCTTCCTTGCAGGGGCGAGCAACGAGTGGAGAACAGCGCCACCTGGGGCTACAGGCTCAACACGCTCAACTACAGGTGTGTGACATTGTGGCCCAGACATGGAGTGCTGATGACCAAAAAAAAAAAAAAAAACACTTCCGATTGTTACTTAAAGGCAGTTAGTTAGCTGCTGCTTTTTCATTTGACAGCCAAAAGTTGTTGGGTGTAACGTTTTTAACATCCTAAAACTGCAAGGTAGGCTATAAAGATGCCGGTAGGCTATAAAGATGCCCTTTACGCTGTTTTCGTGCGTTAACTTGCAACGAAATCTAAGTATAAAAGTTTTTAAGCTCACATACCATACAAGGATGACAAATTATGGATTACTAACATTAGGAACAAACTCTAAAAGATGACTAGAGTAACAGATGAGCTTTAAGTTTCATGGTTATAAAAAGCCCAAAGCCAGAATAAAATGTTAGTGAACAATTTATGGCATACTGCAGTTTATAGCATACTGCAGTTGTTTTAGTGTGAAATTATTCTTTCTTGGTTTGAGGCTTTTGTATCATATAGGTTTACGGAAAAGTTGCTGCTTGCTTGAAGTGGTTTCTTCGGTTAGAAACCTTAGGCACAGTACAACAAGCAGCGTTAGTAAGGGGTGCCGAATCAGTACTATATTTCAGCATGGCCAACTCAATGTGGCAATATTGCGACTTTCTGTTGTTTTGACTGCCATGCAAGTAGTGTCAGTACTTTTGCAAGTAGTGTCAACAATTTCCAGTTTGGCATTGCTTGTGTGATGCTGGCTTGTGTGAGCAGCTTTGTGTGTTCAACTTGTGTTGTGGCTAGATCATTTTGCTTCTGCAGAACTAAATGAAAGGCGTGTATGACAGTACACTAGCAGCCATATGTAACAAAGGCACACCCCGTAGCACTTCAGTACAGCTTCACTAATGGATACCCAATTTTTAATCATGCTGGCAGTTAAAACATAGTTGCTGCAAATCTTGATCAAGCCTAACAGAGCCTGATGCATTCACTGTCCAATTAAGTCGTAGTAGCTGTTCTATGCTTACTAGTTAGCACATATTGAAATCACTCTAGTGGCTACGGTACTCTGCTGCTGAACCGCAGGTCGCGGGATCGAATCCCGGCTGTGGCGGCTGCATTCTCGATGGAGGCGATAATTCTGTAGGCCGCCCGTGTGCTCAAACTTGTGTGCACGTTAAAAGAACCCCAGGTAGTCAAAATTTCTGGATCTCTCCACTACGGCGTCTCTCATAATCATATGGTGGTTTTGGGACGTTAAGCCCCACATAACAATCAATCAATCATATTGAAATCTGATTTTTTGCCTTGCAAATGTAGTAACTGTACCCCTCAGCTCATTGTCACATTATGCCACAAAAGGTCTTCCACCTTTTCAGTAAATGCAGAGACCAGTCAATTATTCCAACTTTGACACGATTGTGATGATGCCTTTATGGATAATAATCACTTGGAGAGAATGAAAGTAAGATTGCATCCATTAACTAAGCACCAGGTATTAAATTATGTGCCATTGCACCTGTTGAGCAGAATCTCTATACTTCCTCGGCTGCCATACTCACAGAGAATATGCATTGCTTACGTTTTACAAAACACTCGTATGCGGACAGCAGGTTAATCGAGCTTGGGAAATAATCAGAGCATTACAGAGCAAGAGTTCATAGGTGTCATGTCAAATTCAGGTGTATCAATGTCAAGTTGTGGTTTGTGTGCAGGTGGAGGCAGCCTATTTAGGATCACAGCACACTGCCCTGCAGCAGAAAGTGTCGGAGCTTCAGGAGCAGCTGCTGAAGACCGAGACACAACGAGATCAAGTACGATTTTGTCATTGTAATTTTCTTATTACATGTTTTTGCTGAGGTCACGCTAAAATTTATGCTGGTTTTAGACACGTCACCTCATAGGAATGCATGAGGAAGTAACTATACTCGCAAACAATTTACTGAATCGCAATTGCTGCAAATTTCAGTAGTGCCTTTCAGTTCTGATCTGCAGAAAGACGCAAAGCTTATGGTATTCTGTCTTACTGTTTGCATTACTGTTAAAAGTAATTTACCTTGGGCCAAGACCGCACAACTTGTGCACGAAACACTGTTGTCAGACCAGTAGTGCCACTAAAGCCTCTTATGCATTCACTGAGAGCCATGAGCTTTTACTCAGTGAGCATAGGAAGTAGGGGGCACACAAAAGAGACGACAGCTGGAAACGCTATCACGCAGCTAAAGTGTGTTGAGGTAGATTATCTAACCTGGTTCCTGCTGTACTCTTTTATAAAGAGGGTGGTACAACTCGATTGTTGTAATTGGGATAATTTCGTGGCCGTGAAGAACCACGCTCTGAAGGCGACTCAGTTTTATTTATCAAGGTGAAGAGTTTATAAGACATGAACAAACAGCACTGGACATGAGATGGTGAGATAATGACAGATGAATGCCATGAAGTAACAAGCACTGGTTCATTGCTTGAATGTGCAATATATACAGAAACATTGCGCGAAAGAACAACAGAAATACAGTAACTGCGCAAAGCACAAACAGAGGCAGCAGGTCATTGTATCGGATGTGTCACCAAACAGGCTGTCACATTTCAGACAACTGATTTGACAGTTGTGTAGATAAATCAATGCAACACTGATGCAGGCATTTCCATGTGCGTAAATATGGTAAGCTTCGCTAATGCCACATTTTCTTTGCATCTCTATGTTACCCAATTGGTATATATTGCATACCCAAGCAATAAACCGTTGGTTGTTACTTCAGGGCCTTCAGCTGCTGTTCTCTGACCGTCCCGTGCCCAGCGCCATTTTTTCAGGTTTTAATCATGTACCAATTAGCCCGGTTAAGTGCACTGCTAAAGGATGAATAGATTTTTTTTTTCTTTTTGTAAAACACTGCCGTGAAATTTTCCAGTTTTTTAGCAAAGGCAAGGATTCAAGCGTGGTATAAAAATGTGCAAATCGTCTGCGCGCAGCTCTCTGTGGAAAAGACGGAGCTGGCTCAGAGCAAGGAGGCACTGATGCGCGACCACCAGGTGCTGGAGAAACTGCATGAGCAACTGTCGGCCGACTACCAGGCCCTGGCGTCAAACCTCAGCTGCGTCAAGGCCTCGTGCAAGTTGCTCAAGCAGGAGAATGCAAGCCTCAAGGTACACCGAGTGACGCGTTCATTCTTCCAGTTCGTCATGAAATTTTGTTTGGGTGATATAACAAATCAATGAAGTATTTTGAAATTCTTGAGATGATACTATGAGAAATGTATGTATGAAAAAAAGAAAGTTTAAGGCCCTTAAGGCCCTTGTTTCAAGTTTAAGGCCCTTTAAGGACACATAACCTTAGTGAAAACCAAGAGACAGTGAAGCTGTGAGGTAAAGGGGACGGAATTGGTAGTGTTGTAACTGTATTGTAGTAATTGTGATGTAAAGATGTGCCACTGGCAGGCACCGAATCTGCAACCTTAACATAATGGAGGCTGTGCATGGTATGCTCTACTGCCACTGTGGTGTAGTGGTCGCAGTGCTCAGCTGCTGACTCAAAAAGGTTGTGGGTTCGATCCTGGTCGCAGCAGTCACATTTTAATGCAATAACGCAAGTGTTTTTGTTTATGCAGGAGCAACTGGAGGAAGCAAACCTTTCAAGTGAGGTGCTGCGACTGGCCCAGGATGAACCAGTGGCAAAAAACCTGCGCTCTGAAAATGCCAAACTAAAGGTGTGTGCGTGTGCACGTGTGTGCTTGAGCACATGCTGCAAATGGCTTTATTGCATTTGTGCTGCCGTCACCCTGTGTTTGTATCCAGCTACTTGCTATGTTGTTCAGCTTTCACAGTTACAACACTTCTAAGCCTGTACCGTGCAAATGCGTTGAGCGACGACGAAGTCAGCGCTCCTGTCTTACTTCGTGGTGTGGACACACTTGTGGCTTGAGGTCTACGATACCATATGAAACTTTTTAGTGGGATCTTTGTTTTTTTTTCTGTGGAAGTACCAGTTTTGAATTTTTAGCATGAACTCAAAGTTGTGGATAAATAGAGTGCTATGGACTAGCTTTCACTGTGTGGAGTTCTTTAGAGTGCTTAGAACTAATTCAATTACTTTAGTGTTCCAATTTTCCACTTAAATGCCGCCGTAGCTGCTACTGAGCATCAAACAGCGCTGCCATGGTCTCTAGCTAAACTGTTGCCATGTATGAATTTCCAGGAAGAGCTGAGTGCTGCCCGACAAGCTGAGGAGAAATTGCGCGCTGAGTTCGACGCCTTAAAGACTCAGCATCGGACGCTGAAAGAGTCGCACAGCAACCTGCGCTCGGACCACAGCCGCCTTCGCGGGGATCTCGAGGAAAGTCGCAGTGACCTTGTAGCAGCACGGATGGATCTCTCGCGACTGGTTGCCAGCTACGAGGCAAGTTTATGCATGTGACGATCGCCATGAGGCCTGTGAGCACTGACGCTCTTTACTGTCTAATCTTTTTACTACTGTGATGATGTACCGTTATTACGAAAAACAAGCTCTTTAGAAACTGGAACGGGTGTAAACATGGCATATTACAATGATTGTTAATGCTTTTCTGATGTTTGCAGCAGAAAAATTCACTCAGCAGAAAAATTCAAGAATGTCACTGTGCCTTCAGGCAATGTCAAGGAGAGTATAAGCAAAAAGCCAATGCTCTCCCGAGACAATCATTAAATTACTGTGAAGTTCACAGTTGATTGCATTGCCCCACATTCCTCAAAGCTTTCGGCATTGCATTCTTTGTTGCACAGCCCTCAGTTTACCTCCGTCCCCTTTTGACCAAGCAGCAATGTCATGTAGTGATGTCATTGAAGAAAGTCATGACGTGATGGTAATGTCACAATTTGGCATCATTCAATGACCTTGTGTGACATTTTGCTGTTGCGTCTGTGGGGTGCAAGAGTACTTTTTGTAGTCATGCCGTTGCCGGTCGTCACTAATTGTTGCCAAAGCTTTGACCCTGCATCTTTAAGCAATGCTTTTATAACTTACAGAATGCACTGGCAGCATTGTATGCGAAAAAAATCACTGCATTTCAAGCTGCTTGAAGATAATTATGGGGGGCAAAGCTTTCGGGGGGTGATTATTGTGATTATAGTTGAGATAGTACTGAGACTGATTGCGGTTGTGATACGTATATATTTTTTAATTCAAGGAGATAGTGCTGAGACCAATCGTGATATAGCGGTGCTTCTTCTTTTTAGCTGATATGAGGTTCCAAGTTCCGGGTTACGTTTTGACTTCATAATCACAGCTTCATTAGCTATCGTCTCTGGTGTAGAATTTTCTTGTCGGTATTGTTGCCTTGCATCCGCTTCAAGTTGTCTCAACTGTGTGTCAGCTTGGCGTTTTTCCCGCTTAGCCTTTGCTTCCTTGGCTCTAGTCTGTGGTGTAGAACTTTGTTGTCGCCGTCGCCGCTTTGCATCCGCTTCCTTCTCTTTTGTCTCCGCGGTAGCTTCCCGTCGACGGCGACGCTGATGCTCAGCACGCCGCACTTTCCTGCGTTCGTCTTCGTCCATATGAGAGAAGAGAATGTGTGGTATGGAACTTGGTTATATATATATAGCGTTGACAGCAGCGCCAACACATCTTCAATTAACCACAGCGCCCTCTGTTGCTTATAAGTTGAAAGTTACATGCAAAGCGGTTACCACCAACGCCCTCTGTTGCTTATAAGTTGAAGGTTACATGGAAAATGGTTCAGAAATGTCAGACAGATGAAGACGTGTTACGGACAGACGGGAGACGGCGGACATCGCGAGGTCTTAAGGAGCTTCGCCCCTAAAAAATGCCATTGGCGAGCGTTCAGGATTGTGGCTCTCATAGGTGCACCGGTCATATGTGTATTCGTGTGCACTGTTTTTCGATAATTATAGCTCTATTGATCATGGACTCATTGGTGATCATCTGTTGTTGGGGTGACCTGTCATTCCACGCTGCCACATTTTATTGTTGCCCGGATATGAATGCGTGACCGTTGTCATTGCCTGTAGCAATTGAAGTGTTGCGTTGCTAAGCACAAAGACGGAAATTCAATTGCAAGCATGGGGGAAGGAAACGATTTAGAGAGAGCATTGTAAAATGCGATAAAAAGAAAAAAAACAAACAGGAAAGTTGTACATTAGGCGTGCACTTGCCAAGCTTCATTTGTCCCAATTTTTATAACAGTTCCTGAATTTTTTCACTCATGTGAAATGCAAAGCTTTTAGCCTTGATAATCTGACTGGAACTTACGCCATTTGCAGGTGCTCGCACAGGCGCAGGGAGAGCTGCAAGAGGAGAGGAGGAGGCTCCTGTCGGGAATCTCGTCCCTCTTGAGTCGCTGCAGAAACGTGCTGCCCGAATCTTCACTGCCCGGTATACAAGAAGACAGGGTCCTCCTACGTGAGCTCGAGTCGCTCAGGGATGACCTCGAGGGACGCCTACGAGATTACGCACGAAAGTTAGACGGGTGAGCGTGTTGCTTCTTCCAAGTTTTGCTCTCCGCAACTCATGCCGTTCTACGCACAGGTCAACTTACCATCGATGCTGCATTAAACGTGTGCTACAAAGCTGAGGTGCATTTCGAGATCTTGCCATTGCTTTTCTGGTTTTCCGCGCAGTATTTTTTTTCTCTTTCACATCAATGTATTCTGATTTGTGCCTGTTTGCGATGCGTTGTTACTGATGTTGAAAAGGTTACAAAGCTGAGAGGCATTTCGAGAGCTTGCCATTGCTTCTCTGGTTTTCCGTGCAGTCTTTTCTTTTTTTCTTTCACATCACTGTATTCTGATTTGTGCATATTTGCGATGAGTTGTTTCGGATGTTGAAAAGGTTCAAGGTGAGCTGAGCTTTATAAAGATCTGTTGGAGTATAGAAAAAACATCGCCGCGGGAGGGAAACGTTGACACCTACCTGAAAGCAACACAGGACGCTATAATGAAAGCCCATTATCTGTGAAATAACGCGTTCACGATTTACAAAAGCTTTCTGGACCAGAATGAATTTCTAATACAAAGCCCCTTTCTAAGGTACCTGCAAGTGTTTCCTCTCTGGCTCTTGGACGCAGAAAGTCTCAAAGACTCGTGCATCCCTAATTATAGCTCAGTGTTTTTACTTCTATTCTCCGTATGTGACTTTCTTAACATAATTTTTTAATATACCTTATTTCTTGTTTTCAGGAACCTATCTCTGTCAAAAGAATCTCTCTCGAAGTCAAGATCTGGTTACTTGAGTTGTAATGTGTCACAGGTGAGTGAAAGTACCTGTTTGAAATAAGGTGTAAACAGCTGAACTGTTAGTTTTGTCTTAAGCATTTCGAGGAGTTCCGCTTCTATTTTTTATACTTGTGTACTTATGTTAGAAAGATTGTATGTACAAAATATAATTGTGGTCATGAGATGATAAAGCCTAACACAATTACTTTCATTTAAACCGATTGACACATAAACAGTGGTCTGTTTTGTCCTCAAGTCCAGTTTTTGTCTGTGTGTATGCAGATTTCAAGTACGCTGTAAGTGCAGATTTGACATTTACAATGCTATGTACATTCCTGCAATGCTTTTGACATGGAAATGCGCAAGAACTCAATGGTTCCGAGTGCGACAACCGAGTTTCATGGCCTTCTTATTGACCGAGTCTACTATTCATTGTACTAAAGCTTGTGTACTTTGTGCTCTTTTCTAATTCTTCGGCATGTTAGTTTTCATGGAAGAAAAATTACAGGCACTTACCAAACAAGAGAAATATAGGAACGTAAAAGTGCGGGATGTGATCTCGTCTACAAAAGCTACTGCTTGGGAATAAAGTTTCATTCTTGGGACGACATTTCAGACCAAGGAGACACTTCGGAGTAGTTCAGTGTGGTTTTATGGGAGAAGCTTTTACTGACCTCATAGGTTGTCATCAGGTACTATAGTGCACCTATACTATTGTCCAGTTCCCCCGCCCCCCTTTTAAGGGGGGCAACAATGCAGTGTCGCATATGAAGTCGCATATGGCACTGCACACAAGTGTGCAGTGTCACAAATGAAGTACTATAACCTGCTCGGTAGCGTTTACACTCAGTAATGTCTGTTTAAGCTTTTAGCGTTTGTAACCTCTAATGGAATGCACATTCTTTTTGTCACACGTAGATGAACGACGTCCTGAGCGTACCGATTGGCTCTATAGGCAATGGGCTGTGCTCTCAGAGCCGTTATCAAAGCGAATATGGCGACTACAATGGCCGAAATCCCTGGGGTAAGTGATGACATGGATGATGACTTACTTGTGTGGAATGCAAGAATTAAAAAAAGAGGATAGAGCGCCTCTACTGTAATGATTTAGTGGCTGTGACAAAGGAACAAGTACAATCACCAGGACTGAACTTTGCGAAAATCAACTTCACTTTTCATTCTTTTTGTTCTCGTCCATTAAAACTGATATTGCTGCACCTGAATTTAAAACTGGAACTGCTGCACCCTTTTTCATGGTTGCTGTCCCCATTTTTCTGCTCTTGCGAAGTTAATCTGATGTGGTTTTAGTCGCTAGGCAACAACTGCAATGAGCTGAATGTTTCTAAAAATGTAGAGTAAACATGAGTATTTTCAAAAGCAATTCTAAACAAAGTGTATGTATACCTAGGAACCCCCTGAAGTCAAAATTAAGCACCAATTCTTACAAAGATACAATGCTGTATCACTGCCACTGATGTCCGTAAGCCCAATGAAAAGAAAATACTTAGGATTGAGCTGGATTTGAACCATGGCTCTCTCTGTGGCAGTCAAGCATATTACTACAGAGCCACACAAGTGCTTGAAACTCCTTTGCAAAACTATTATACAGACATCATCTTGGGAAAAGAATGAAATTAACAATTGTAGTATAGTGAAATAGCAGCCACTCTGTCACTCAATGTGAATTGCATAACGAGTGCATTGTTCAAAGCTTTCCAGCCATTTCAAAAAGTTTAGTCATAATATTCGTCGTCATCAGCCCCGGCATTGCATATAGTGCCTTACAATATAGTGCCTTATAGCAATGTGCATATAGTGCCTTACATAGCAGGTGCTTGGCTTCTCCACAAAATGATGAATACATAATGGCATATAGGAACTCTACTTGGCAATCCTATGATGATTTATGGTGTAGAAGGTACCTTGCAACTGTACTCGCAGTCACCCCAAAAGGATTCGTCGGGCTCTAGAAAGGTGGCCCCTCTAACTTTCACTGTGACCGTGTTCCATGCAGGCCTGGTGTTTTTTTCTTTATCTAGGAAAACTTGACAAGCTTAAAGATTACACTAGTAGCGTTCAATTGCATCTAGCAAGGTCTAAATTTTTTAGAAAAGCTTTGCATGAGCTGCGATTTCACGTAACAGTAGTCCTGTGGCACGAGATGTGCGAAAAGTACCGACTCGTCGTTAATGCCAAGTCTTTGTCACTAGGGAGTGCACCTCAAGATGACCAAATTCCTGTGCGTGACGTTGGGCCCCTGGCCCAGTCTGCCCGCTGTCACGGATCGTCGCCAGAGAGCAGTCTCGCCCACTTTTCTAACTCCTGTGTGCTTCAGGATGTGCCACCAACCTGCTCAACTCCTCTAAGCACACCAAAGGTGAGTTTGAATTGTAGGCTTCACAGTTTGGCCAGTTTGAAAAGTGGCGTGATGGTGCTGCAGTCAACAATTGATTGACTCAGTTAGACTTGGGGAGTCTGGGGACACCAGACTTCTCCGTGTCCTTTGTGGAAATTGAGGCTACCCCGCTGCCTTTGCACGGGCTTTGCTGCCTTTCTGCCGTTCTGATGTCCCGACATGACTCCCCTCCTCCACTGTCTGCCGCGCTGGTAGAGCAAGGAATGACGTTTAACCCCTCTCACCAGGTAGCGGATGTCGACTGTGGCGCCACGCGCGGAGCCTCCAGAGAGGCTTTGCACGCGTGCGTCGGGAGCGAGACAGATTTTCCGGGACAGCTTAAGATGAGCACGCATTCCCTTTTCCGTCTCCCGTTGTTTGGGACTCGTCGGACCTCGCTGACGGCGTTTCGCGCCCGAGGTGAACGCTCACCTTTTGTTGCCCCACTGCGTACGCACGGCCGAAGGGCGGTACGGTGCCCTAGTGCGTGGCCTAGCTACACCGACCCGTCTCCCTCCGAAGCCAACGTGAGCGCCTTTGCCCTCGCTCGAGCAACCGGGCCTTGGTCCCGGTGTCTCCGTGGATCACCTTTCCCGCGGAGACGTGCTCGTGGCACCCTGTGTAGTACTTTTCACCCGTGGCGTAAATAAGCCCATTCGCTTTCCTGCCGCGCTTTTGTAACGGTGTTGCCACAGACAATAAGGTGTGTGACCTTGAGCAGTATCGTATTCTCGCCACAGCGACTGTTAACGCGTGCCTTCGGCTCGCTAAGACCGAACTCACGCTAGTGGCCTGCACCCCTTCGGGATACGTGTCACTACACCTTAAACATGGTGTTTTCAACTTTCTCGCTAATTTTGTGCACTGCATCTTGCTGTGCTGTTTGCTTGCTCTGCTACTCACTCCACAGGTTGGTTGAATAGATTGCCAGTTTTATAATTGTGTTTATTTTTACAAACATGAACGCTGTTTGCTGGGAAACTCATATTGCTGGTCCCTAAACCCAAGAAAAATAGAGATAGGGTCATTGCTCGAGTGGCAATCCTTGCAGGACTGAATGAATCTCCAACTTCCACACCCTGGTGTTTGGGCCCGCTGGTCATAGAATGTGCTGTGCCATAGAAGCTGTAGACTTTTGGAGGCAGGCACTTGTGTTGTATGATTGACAGAGGTGTAGGGGGTGGATCAGGTTCCGTGCTGCCCACAGTCTACAGTTGCCTTACGTTAAGCAAAAGTTGTGACATTCATGAACACATTGTTTTGTATGCGGCTCATGTGAAACATTTTTTTGTGGCATGTTTTCATCCAGAAATGTCTTTTTGCCCATGCTACAGCAACAATCTAGCCCACTGCCAGCCCTAGCCCCGCACGTGACCGTCGAGAACCACACCACCGTGAACATGGTGACTCACGTGAACTGCCTCTGAGCCCTGCCGCCGCATCTCCGGCCTCCACGGCGCAACCGCACACGTCCACGCCGCACAGTTTCTCGCGCACGCCCGCTCTGCGACACTCCATGTACTCGCGGCTGCGCGGGAGCTGGCGTCGGCAACTCGCCCGGCCTGCGGGCCCCTCTCAGGCTGTGCACGTCTCAGGAGAAGCTACTCCTCGATGACGGCACAGACTTCGACGCCTCGCAGAGCTCGACTGACCACGCCAATCAACCAGGCAGCCGTGAGAAAAGAGCAAACGCCGTTTGGTACGAGTATGGTTGTGTCTGAGTGTGATCTAGCTAAGCAGTCCACTACTGCAATTCTTCTGCCTGCTACTTTACTGGTTGCCGCTAAAGCCGCTTGTTTGCTTAGCACATCTTTCGTCGCTCTTTGCGCAGCCATGCGCTACATAAATCGGTGTCAGCTATGACGACCCTGAACAACGCACAGCTGAATGTTTGAAAGCCTGGCGCTCGCTTGTGCTCAGCACTTGAGAAGCCTACGTGTCCAGCGTGTTGAAAGCAGTAGGTCCGCCTGTTGAACCTCACAGATGCAAGAAAATTTCCTAGTGAATCTCAGCCAGCAAATGTTCGATGCGATTAGTGCGACACACGCTCACTTGGTACAGCGCATATAGGAAGTTGTCGAGAGTTTGGGCTTGAGAGATTTAGTCTATTTACAGGCATTCTGTAATGCACTAGCGAAGAACTGCAGGCAGGCTTGCCAGCGCAACAAAACAAGTTAATTGGTGAAGACACGGCTGAGTATACTGAATAGCCGAAAATATACTGAAATATACTGAAAAAAAAACTGCAAATGAAACCAAACTGGTTAAAAAGGTTATCGTACTAGTTAACAGATGCTCACTTGCTGGTCTTTGCTAAACGGTCCATGCTGCTTGGTTTCCATACCCAGAACCCACCGTATCTCCCACCACTGGTTAGGAGTGAATAATTCTTGTATCCGCGTTCTGTGCACATGGTTACTTTGCCGACATTATTGAGGGTCACATTTTTACTTCACGTTTCGGAGTTGTAGCCCATAATTTGCTCTCATCATAAAGCAGCCGACATGATTCACATTTCGCTGTCTAAAACGCCCAAGAATTTCCAGACTGCAGAATGCAGTTTGGCTATCACACTTACGTGCTTTACGTAATCATTTCGCCGAGAATAACATAGGATGATGCTGAGCCACAAATGTACAATCTACTTATCACCGTTCATAAGGCTGCTTGCTGTTACGGCGGCAATTTTAAGTGACAAACATTGCTCCACTCTATGTCTAGCGAAGGCTTATGATCAAAACGTCGTCGCACTACATGCATTCGAATCAAAATGTGCACAGGTACACGAAATGACTTGCTGCAACTGTGTGCCTAAACAGAGTGTCATTCATAATGCGAAAGTGTTTCTATGTGGCACGGTGATATGATACACAAAACACTCGCACTGAAGATTTTAAACCCTTGTGCAGCGCATCAGTCAGAAACTGGATTTTTCGACACCACTGGTAGCAGACATGCTCTAGCATGACAGAGTGTGTGTAACAATTGGTGTCGCGTGTATATTTGAGTTGTGCTGTATCTGAGTCGTACAATGAACTAGTACTCACAGATTGAAATGCGACATCACTTTTTTTAGTATAATTATTGCTGTGAGCGAGTGCTCGTGATAACCACACATGTGGCCACTAAAGGTATAGTTGGCTGTGATGTAAGTATGCGAGTCAAAATTATGTAGATGATGAACTGTACAGTCAACCACCACAGTTTATGGACCACATAAGCACATAGTCAAAGGTCTCGTCGCAAATTTTCCGCTGTGTCAGCGGCGATTGATGGAGTCTGCAGGCAAACACATCCCTCCCTCAATCGATGGCCTGTCCGTTTTTTTAGAGGAGCCAAATATTTTTCACCTTTCAGTTTTTAATGTGATGTACTATTTGGCAGCTGCGGCTACCTGCTTCTGTTCCAGCAAATGTCTATCAGAATGACTGTTATGAGTCGCTATCTTTCTTGCAAAGTGATAAGTACCCAAATACCGCTATTCGAGGCATGCCGTGATATCTTTTACCTACTAACAGAGTAGAAGAGCGACTGTCATACTGTGGATAAACGCTTTTCATAAAAACTGATATAACAATGTGCAGCACGATAATAGAAAATTGAAATACCAGTGAATATAACAATGAGACCCATTCTCGGCCCAGCGCTGCGGTTGACAGTACTAGATTGTGCACTACTAGATTGTGCACTACTAGGTGGCGCATGCTCCTGTGGTTTGTGAACTGTGAACTTTTGTGGTTGACTGTTCTTGGTGGATATGAAAGTATGTGCATTACATAGCCTTAAAAGTATGTGCATTACACAGGCTTAAAAAGTTTTTTTGCCACAATTCGCGAGTGCTACACATGTACACCTGGTTGATCAAAAGCTAGGCATTGTGAAAAGATGGGCCCAGCATATCAAACAATGCTGTCTCTCCATTATGTTCAAAAAAGAAAAAGCTAACAGAATACTATATATTCGAAAACATTGTTGAAAGGCTTGGCAGCCGGCGATATTCTTAATGCCCTGGTCACAGTTTATTTTCAAAGAAGCCGTGTCCGTTATGGTTCCTAAGACATTCACCGATGTATTTATACACGTGACATTCTGTGTGTATTTTCTCAGTTGGCTCATTTTGCTGCATATATTTCTTTTCATTGCTGTGTTTTGAAAATTCTTGATTCAGAGGTAGGTAAGCAGGACACCGAGGCATCTTTTTCGCGCTTCGGTTTCTACGTCATTGCCAAACTTCCACCGAAAGCCATCCGCTATGTTGACCATAGACGTATCCAGTGCCGTGAGGGCAATGGTTAAAGATTAAGTGCCGCTAATCAGATCCACTTAAACTTCAGTCTTTTAGCTTTGCACTCTGTAGGCTTGGTGCAATTTGTGCTCGTGCAAATATTCATTTGGTTGAGGTATTTGTCATCAGTTTGCAGCCTTATTATCCTCTCCGGTTAGCTGAGAGAAAGACCTTTCTTCACTATTTGTGCTTCTTTGAAAGGATATCTGTGTGCTGGTATAGAAACATGCAAGCTTGGTGTGTAGTAGGCACCGATCCATATCATAACAAGAGTCCCCTCTCCCCACCTCTTTGTGCCTTTACTTGCATGTTTGTTGTTTGTAAGTGTGTGTGCGTTTCTTAGCTGGACCTACTTATTTATTTTTTTCGTGCATTTCCATTTCGATCCACCATTTCAAACTAGTGTGGAATGATGTGTTCAGACAAGCATTTTGTTCACCTTACGGTTGCGACGTGGTCCTGCATCGGGAAAGCAATTTTACTTTACAACAACGAAAAACTTGCTTCTTTTGATGTTGGGTGCGACAATGTTATTGAGCAGTAATCAGAGAATTCAGAACTGGAGATGAATCTCTCATTGCCACGAATCGTGTTGTTTGCTATGGCATAGGTTTCAAAGTAACGGTAGCGTGCAACAAGTATTAAGACTGCGTTATCCGGCAGACCGTGTCGGCTGACTTCGACGCACCGGCAGTGTCTAGTTGCACTACCGTTGTGATATGAAAGATATTCGGATGGCGCTTATGGATTCATCTGAGCTGTTGTGGCAAAGCTGTGCTTTTTTTCGGTCATTCAGTCTTTAACGCTGGTTCAAGTGAACGGACTTGGGCAAGATTTTATTTTATTTATTTATACAATACTGCAGACCAATTTAATGGTCCAAGCAGGACGGGCAGAAAAAAAGAATGTTCATGCACATACAATGCAATGCAAAAAAAACAATGAAGCAACAAAACGCAGAATTCACTCAGAACTACAAAGTAAACAAGCCACGGTGAAACCGACTTTTCGCACAAACATAGCAGGGTTTCCAATCCAAATAAAACTAGAAAATCACGCACAACTTCAAGTAACTTGCTAAAAACCCGATCGTCAGTAATTAAAAGTTTCTAATGCAGTTGATGCATTAGAAACTTTTAATTACTGCATTAGTAATGCAGTTGAAAAGATGCAGTTGACAGAAGTGTGTGTGTGAATTACAGGTGTTCCAAGCGACAAATTTTCCTCTCGCCTTTTGCACACACCTTTCCTTTAACGCCTACAAATGCACTTGCCCACACAGTGCCCATAGCCATCAGAAACACGAGTACGTGTTGGAGCCTAATGTTCTGATGGCACTCATCCCGATCTTCGCTATAACGTTTGCTATGGCGAGGTCGCGATCCCCGATTTCATTCATTTGGCAAGCACAAACACGCACACGAAAACAGCAATGTCTGTGCACATTTTTTTTTCTTCTCATATTTGCTATGAGGACTGTTCAACAACGACTCTCATATAGTTTTACTAGGCTGGTGACAGTAGCATCTTAGTGATCTAGTTAAAATTTGTGAGACGTTAAGAGCGGAATCAAGTCGGGTGGAAATCTTTTCAAGTGAGCCTCTATCGTAGGTGCGTCATATCACGCTGACGCTGACTCGTGAGTCGCGATTCAGCTGTCTTTAGAGATCAAATGCCTGGATAACGTCACTCGCACCCCTTTTACCTATGTTTGAGGGTCTGCAATTATTTCTATATTAATAAGAAATGTTGTGACAATGAATAATATGATGTGTTAATGTTTTGCAGCTGGAAGATACTGCATCAAGAAATAGTCGGGTGCGTGTAGTAGTAGCGTGCATGTTGTAAGCTTGTCGCCGCTTCATGAACAAGGGGTCTGCACTGCATTTATCGAAACTGCCTACGGCTTTCTTCGTGTTGAGGCTGTATGTGTTATACGTGACAGTTAGCTTACCAGCCAGCCTACAGCTAGTGTTTGTGGAACAAGTGTAATTATTATAGGAAAGCGCACAGTGTTGTGAATTTTAAACGAGTTGCCTGCTTGTGCCTGCTGTTTAAGTAGTGTGTACGTACTTGGGCTCTGGGTTGTATGCGCTCTTGAGTCTACAGCAACTCTATGCAATAATTCTTTTGTTTAGCACTTGTTTCTTTCCTTCAATGTCAGGATGATGCAAGGATGTGGTCTTTTTCGATGGACACCAACAGCTCTGCTTCTTTCGCTGCGACTTATTTCCCATTTTATTTAAATTTGATTTCACAGGGTAACCACGTGAACAGACAACGTAATGCTTTTTACGATGTTGCGGATACAGCGCTTTGAGGACGCTCCATTTCATTATGGTTCCTTCCGACATCGACAGTGCTTCTAAAAATGTAATATATCACTGCCATATGCTGTGCATTTGAATAGGAGAAGGGTTTCTTCTACTTTAACGAATGTGAGTGATCCCTTAGGAGCAGTTTTTTTCTTGTGTTTGTTTTTGTTAGCTCAGAAGTGCTGTTTGTAGTTATGTGCCTCAGTTTTTCTGATTCCTTGCTGTGATGGGGGCTATAGCCTTGTGCTTAATTACATGCATAGGCGCAAAAACGTTTACTGCTTTGATGTTGAGCTATGTGCCTGTGCAGTCCATCAGTTTGACCTGTCGAACATTTTCTTGTGATGCAGATTGCAACGCGTGTGCGTGTGAACCTTTTTATTATTATTATTTTTTTCATTCTCAAG
The DNA here is from genome assembly GCF_013339725.1 of Rhipicephalus microplus. Lineage (NCBI taxonomy): Eukaryota > Metazoa > Arthropoda > Arachnida > Ixodida > Ixodidae > Rhipicephalus > Rhipicephalus microplus. The sequence goes on from NC_051168.1 coordinate 66,665,880, forward strand.
GCTGCAGTCTGCTTCAGCTTTTGACCAAATCATGTTATTTATGACAGCTTCACATTATACATTTGTTCTTTTTGCATTAATTTTTATTTTAGATTTTACGTGTAAATAGATGTACAGCTCATTGTCGTTAGTTTTGTTGGTTGTCGAGTTTTCCTTGCTTTTTTTCCTTGAAGGTTGCGTAAGAATTACGTTTGTTAAGCTCGGAGAGAGAACTTTGTTGTCTTGTAGGGTATGTTGCCTGAAGATTTTTTTTATGTATTTTTCATGCTTTGGGTCTTCTGAGAGGAATGAACAGCGAATAAAAATCTGTGGTCTGAACACTCTTCTGGTTTGTGTTCTTGCGAAAAAAACGGAAAGTTGCCACCGTGGCTCACTTGGTACTGTGCTTGGCGTCTGACCCGAAATGCGTGCGTTCGACGATGGCCATAGCCGTCACATTTTGATGGGGGCAAAATGCTAGACGGCCGCGTAATCTATAAAATATAGATTATGGTCATTAAACTTTCCAAATCGCTTGAGAGAACAGAAGGTTTGGCGAATTTGAGTGGCTTCACTAGGACAAATTTAATGTAATGCATAAAGCTCTGAGAATACTATCCTTTGATTTAATTCTTCTGCCTTAGTCCCATTGATTACTTAAGGAACCTACAAATCCTTGAAGCTTTCACTCAAAAGCTGAAAAAGCGTGCTTGTGCATGCGCTGCTTCACAATGAACACTGACATGTAGGGCAAAGAACAGTGATGGCGAAGGTACAAGAACGTCGCGCTCGTCCTGTGTTCTTGCACTTTGACTGCCCTCCTTCTTTGTGCCACTTGTCAGCGTTTCAGCGATGAACCAACCGGCCCAAGTCAAAGTTGTATTGCCCTTCGCAATGTATGCATCTTTGAGAAGGTGTGCGGGACAATTCAGTCAGCTGCCGCATACAAGGAGTCTGAAAATCAATCCAAGATCATTCCCCAAGGAGAGACACTGTGTGCGTGCACGCGTCAACCTGCAAGCTGCGCTGAGAAACCTCGTTGTAACAAAGTTCTGCAGCTCCCCTGAAAAGCAAGCCTTCATAAACGGTTTACACGAAGGCGAAGCTATTGCTACTCGGCAGGTCAACTCCAGCGAGCTTGCGTGCGAGCCTATAAAACCCCTACGGCGTGGTCATGCTAATAAAGTGTGCCACTGTACCTTTTTTTGGCCAGGTTCGCGGCGGTCCCTCACCACGGTCACCATGCCTCCGTTCAGCCCCGTGAAGTTTCCGATGCTTGTTCCGAGTTTGGATTTACGAAAGTTGGTGCGAGTAACGGCGAGCGAGGGAAGTATAGGGCGTTTAGGTATGCGAGCGTTGGGCTGGCGGGCGTGTTTCGTGTTGTCGTAACATGGGACGACCCATGTGAAACTGTCGTAAAGAGAGAGGGCGGCTCCATAAACGCCCATGCTGCTTTGATGTTGCCGCCTCGTGACGTCACTAACTTCAGCAAAGCACGCGTTTACTGTCAGCAAATAAAAAATAAGACTAGAGCATCTTGCTAAAATATGTCCGAGGTTTTTTTTTTGCCATAATGTTTGTTTTATGACATTTGCGCTGCCCTCAAGTTTAGCTAACGCGCTAAAAACGATGCGTATTGAACATTATCGAAGTCATAGCTAGCCAATCCAATCCTGTCCAGTTCGAGTGTTTACAAGCGCGCGCGCACGCGGGTGGCGTGAGTTTCCACCGCGTTCGTCAGTCGGCAAGTTCATTGCGTAGAAAAAAAGAGAAGTCATGGTGGATGCCTGCTTAAAGCAGTACACCAAAGTGCTTTCAGCCGTAAGTGCCTAACAAATACGATGGGGTGTGAGCGCTTGGTCTCTGAACTGGTGCGGGTCCTTCTTTCCAGCTTCTCGAGATCGGAGTGTTGCATTCCTTTCGCTTCGAGTACGACACCTCATGCGCGGAGCCGCCAGCGGAACGCTCTGCTTCCCTGGCACTGGCGTTAGACTGAGTTGATACGTCGATGCCAGGAGTACAAGGTAGGTGGCCGCGAAGTCCCGCTCACTAGAAAAGTACGCGCCGATCCAGTGTAGTGATGGAAAGTTTCGGTTAGCGAGGTTGTAGCGGTAGCGTTTTGAGATGTGCAATCTACTGTGGGCGCTGCGTACCGTACGATAATGTAGTGAGGTAAGAGGCAGAGCAAGTGCGTCACTAAGCGAAATGTTAGTCCCCGTTTATGTGAGAGCCATGGAGGCAATGTATGACGGTTGCGTTGCTCTAGATTAGACGCATGCCGCGCGTGAGATGGGCGGGTTCTGAATACTCACCAGTTTCGTCGGAGCGTACGTTTTGTAAGCTTAGTAAAGCTGATACGAACTCGCACCCTTAACGGGTGTGCATTTCTCTTTTGCACAGAATAGTCTTCCGTCCACCCAACCGTCTTCCCCGAGTGTTGACCCCAAGATTGTCCAAATCCAGGTTGACCGAAAAGTGGTAAGCGAAGCGACAAGGAAGCCTACCGCCGGAGAAGTGGCGAGATTGGAGGTTGGAACTAGAATAAAACTACATTTGCCGCTCGCAGATCAACGACAGGATTGACGCAGTTTATAACCAGGAAACGAAAAGAAGTCGACGAGTGGAATGTCCAGGAGTTCTGCTGCACAAAAGCAAGCGATGTTGACAGTGATGCAGGTACAGCCTTAATAATCGCTTGTCACTTTAGCAGCCTAACCGCCCCCCCCCCCCCCCCTTTTTTTTTTCCAGAACAAAGTTGTGCACGGGTTGATTCTGTCTTCGTGCCCAGGTCTGGTGGAAGCAGCCATGTCAAAGGTTGGGTTGTTTATGATATTGAGATAAATTTGTGTCGTAAGTTCATCTGCACTTGTTTAGCAAAATGATTGGTTACAAGTAGAGGTTAACTTTCAACCACGCATTAATATCTCGGCAAGATTGCCAGCGTATCAAACATGAAAGACACATCCTGGGCTCATTCCAGTTTGATCGCCGCTTTTTGAGAGACTTCAGTGAAGTGCTGCACTGTGTTGTTAAGAGTGAAAGAATTCCTTTAAGAGAGGAATCCTTTCACTTCAAGAAATGCAGTGCACCCACATTACCTCAGGACTTGTGTCTACTTTCACTTTAAGTGAAGCTTTTGCCTACACGTAACGTGAACTGTTGGATGGATGCATGATTGGCTTGCTTCTGACGGTACCTCCAACTTCAGTCTCCAGGGTTGTCAACCAGTGGGGTCCAATGACGAAGCTCATGAGGCCCACAAGTAGCCACACTCAAAGCCCCGTCAAACAGGAGCACCAACTCACCGTGCCCGAAGGGATCGAAGAAAGACTGCGCAACATGGAGTCCCACTTGAAGCTGAAATCTGGTGCGCATTTTGCCGGTCGGGCATACCATTTTCGAGCGCAACTTGAACCAAACTGTTTTTCATTTTGCAGGGTGCGCTGTGCCTCACGACGTCTACGCTCGGCTCAAACAACTGGAAGACAGAATCTTGTACCTTGAGGGAATATCGCCAGACTATTTCAGCACCACGGTAATGCATCACTAATGGTGAACTGGTCGGCATGCAACTACTTCGTTTACTACCGTTTGTATCTTGAAGACCCAAACTCTGGAGGGTTTACCTGATAAACAATTGGTGTATCAGTACGAAAAATGAATTTGTGGCAGTCTTGAATGGTGTTCACTAGAAGATCATTGTGTTTCCTAGTCATTTGAGCAAAGGTAACGATTTGCTGTGTGTTACAATCACGCAGCACTTCCATTTTTACACAGTGAATTGTAGACATCACATCAAAAGCTAGCTATTGATGTCTGACAATTTTCAGGCTCATTCGGCACCTCCAGCACAACGTAGCCGGTCTAGTGACACTTCAAGAAAGTACGAGGCAAGTTGATGCTTGCTCAACGCTTCTTTCTTTTTTTTTTTCTGTTTAGGCATCTGTGTTGACACCAACTACGCATTTTTTTTTAATCGTGAGGCATGTAAGCAGGGCTTTGGTGTTAATTTATTTCTTCCTTGGACACAGGATTGGAGCTTGGCCCAGATTGAAAGCAGGATCGACCTTCTCAAGAGTCGTCTGAGAGAAAAGACTGAAGCATCATCGGAGCCGTCCACATCTTCCATGGCGCTGTGAAATGACGCAGCAGCAGCAAAGACGGAAGACATCACTCTGTACAGTTCCGTGACATAATATTTATTCTATTTTTCTTACGTAACAGTTGTTCAGAGAGATATGCTATGATGCCTTTTGAACATCAGAGTTCCTACGTGAGAGCGTGGCATTAATCGCAAATAAATCCGGACACTTTCAATACAATAAAATGTGCGCATAAAGTGTGCGCAGCTATCGACTAGAACATCCATTTGTCATTTGATTTCTTCTAGAGATTGACAATAAAACAATAATTAAAATAGCGAAAAGGGGAACACTATCGTGGATGAAATTGGAAAACACCTAGGATACATTCTAAGAGTTAACATTCGTAATATAGTAATCTATAAGGATCTAAACACAGTAAAGCTGCATTAGATATCGTTTACATAAATCTAACTAGAATTGCCAAGTAGCAGAAATGTCGTAATCACATATTACAGGAGAATGAGGCAGTGTCGGAACGCAAAAATCACGAGCTCGTTTGGGAGGATGAGATGTCGACAATGAACAGGGACGGGGCTGAAGGGGTTAGAAAAATCTTTGTCACAAAGTGTAGAAATTTCACAAACACGTCCGACCAGCGGACCAACATACATTAATTACGTGTAGTAGACGTTATTCTAGGTACAGTAGGTTTCAAAGGGATGTGCACCAGGAACAAAGACGATTGTGGTCATCTTCAAAAGCCTAGACACGCTTTTTCTCTTATGCGTTAAAACCTTCTTCGCGTGGGCTCTGATTGGGTGCCACTGGGACTCCTTAATGTTGCTGCTGCTGCTGCCCATTTGTGACGAGCCAGAAATAACACAGCCCTCCTTGGTTTTGTTGGCACCGCCTTAGCAGGAGATAGTTTGCCCCTGCTTTCACCGATGGAGGACACCTGAAACAAGACAGCACTTGATGAAACTGTACACTGAGCAGGTTGACATACAGTCGCGTCCAGTACGAGTTGAAACATACATGTCCGTGCACAAAGTAACGCCAAAGCTACAAAGCAGCACTGACATAGCAAAAATTAGCGAAGTAGACACTGTTTCAGTTACTGGTATTCCACAAAACATCGTAATGTTTGCCGGTGTCATTAGAGCCACTGTGTTCTGTGTTGCGCCACGTATTGTGCAGAATTGTACATTCATGGGTCAGTTTGAGTCAGAGTTCAGTCATATGCCTGAAAGTTGCGGGTTCGATTCTGACCGTGGCAGTCACATTTTGATGCAGGTGAACTGCTCCAGGGCCTGTGTGCTGTGTGAGGTCGGTGCACATTTAAGAATGCCAAGCTGTCAAAATTTCCAGAGATCTCCACTACGGAGTGCCTCATAATCATATTTTGATTCTGGCACATTAAACTACACATCGGATTATTGAAATACTAAATATGAGCCATATTTGCTGTCCATGTGGTTCAAATTCTCGATTAACACGCCCTTACACCACCGATTGCTGGTTAACTACGTTTTCAGTGCAAGCGCCCCAAGAAGGCATGGCTCCCGGGCTCAAACCCCAGATCCGGACAAATTTTTTGTTGACTGAGAACCATTTCTTTGAGAACTTTGTGTGGATTTCCTTGTACATACGGGCGTATGACAACATTTCCTTTCGGAACTTTGAAAGCAAATTTGAAGAATAACTTCTCGGTTTAAAATCATGTAGTGTTTCGCTTTGGTGTGCCTTTAAAAATTGAAATTAGTTCTTGCTGAAAGAAGCACTACAAATGGCCTGGGAATCCTTGTGAAGAATAAGTTGTAGCAAGTGCCTTGAAAAGGTTTTAAATGCTCTTATTTCTTAATAATACAATAATAAGTTATGACAGATGCCGTAGTGGAGGGCTCCGGAAATTTTGACCACCTGGTGTTCCTTAACGTTCGCTGACGTCGCACAGCACACGGGCCTCTACCATTTCATGTCCATCAAATCTGACTGCCGCAGCCGGAATCGAACATGTGACCTTCGGGTCAGCAGTCGAATGCTCCTATTTCTTTTAAAGACAGTCTCCTTGCTTGACAGATTATCCACTCCGACAAAGCGCAAGTAACGCACAGCAACGAGTTCACTCTTGCTGCAGACCTTGGTATTTAGCACGTCAAATAACTTCTTTGATAAAGACGTGGTGAACGTGTTTGTATCAAACCGCCTGCATACTTATGCAAGAGTTTTCCAAAATCTGGCATGAAGCACAAGTTGTTCAGTTGTGATGCAAATGATGGCTTTGTATTAATGGTGTCTCTGTTAAGGTAATGTCAATTCTTAGACACTGTTGCACTGTATCTGGGCTGCACAAGCTACAACCCAAAAAGGGATGCCTACAGCCCTACACCAATGGCGACATTTTTACCGTTTGTAAAAATGTGGCAAAAAGATTTGATGGTTTTAGAAAGACTGGAGTCGCGAGTGCTACAAGTCTTTTTTAGCAACTTGCCAACAGAGCACACTCTCCTGTCGCACCTGTGATGTGTAGCGTCGGCACGACTCAGCCCGTGAAGTTGCTGAAGTCTGTCTTCAGCTTGATGCTGGGAGCACTTTGGTTGGTTTGGATTGTCTTGGGAGTGCCTGGTCTCTCGCTCTCGGGGTCTCTGCTGCCAGACCGCACCGCGCTCTCAATCTTGGACTTCAGCTGAGGCAACCGGCCAACGACTGCACGAAACTCCTGCGAGGCGAAACCACGACTGTTCACTTTGTGCTTAGGTGGGCTAGTTGGTTCATAGATGTTGCGACAGAACAGTGCATGAAATGGAACAGTGAACACAAATGACGCAGCGCTGTCCATGAACTTATTTTTAACTGATAAAGCAGAGCACACATAAGCAGGCCAGCAATAAAAAATGAAAGAGAGAAAAGGCACAAATGCTGTCAGGTGACTCAGCTGGCCGGCATAACGACTAATTTCGATAAAGATTAACATTTTACAAGATGCCGTGGCACAGCGCTGTGCCCTGTGTACCCACTAATCCACTTTTCGTACTTTCCTCCCACAAAATATTACTGCAGTCTACAAATCTAGCAATTACAGCGAACGCACTCAAACTTTGTAGAAACTTGGACATTTAGAATATGCCACCACACCGCAATAAGTCCTTAAGTTGACATTAAACTCTGCAGGACTAGGCCTTTCCTGTATCGAAAATGAGCTGAGCCTGTCGAGCCGCATACGTGAAAAGAAAAAAAACAATCATCCTAGCTTGACAAGTCCTGCTTGATTTACTTATCTCCTATATCACCCTGTGGTCTTGATGAACACCGTCAGGTAGCACAATTAGCCCGTTAAAGCTTTTACCTATTTGAAATCAGCACCAGCACTCGGCAAGTTTCTTTGAAATGGATAAATAACTTCAAAGAAGATTTCAGGTGCAGTGCCTTAAGCAGCGACTTCTGGTTGGTGCAAAATTCAAAATGATGTTTTTAAATTCAGAATAAATCACTCAAAATAACAAATGTCAGAAAGCAATCCTTCTGGTTCAAGTTAAGAGTTTTATTGTATGCCTGTAATATCAGAGTAAGTTTACTTAAGATAGATGCGAACGAAACCTCGGAATAGTTAATTAAATTGAACAAGTTCATTGAAAGGGTAGACAATTTCTTTAGAGCAGGTGGGATCGTTGCGACACCTGGTGGAGGAGATCTCAACTACATGGTTATTTTTTATGTGGCCTCCGTGATCCACTGTGGCCAGTTGTAAACTTACAGGGTTAAACATGCATGTCAAGGGAAACAGTTGGAAACAATGTGCTACGTCGTACCTGTGGGTATTGGGGTCCGACTCGGGTGAGCCTGCCCAGAGCGGCCTGGTGAAGCTTTCTCCTTGCAGCCGAGGCAGCTTGATGAGTGGAGGGGTCCAGCAGCAGGTTGACCAGCACAGGCACATAGAGCAGCATCATGTGGGCCTCTGCATAGCCGCAGAAGCCAGGCCGACAATCACAACAGTGTTCCTCCAAAATCTCTTAACGAGCCCGGCATGCAAACCACATAAAGACAACATCCATGGAGTGATGCACCAAGAAAGCATACATACTCAAGGCTGAAGAAAGCACAAAATACAGTAGAAGCTCAATGAAATGTTTACATTTTACACTTTTTTTGGCACCAATGTCAGCAGTACTATTACCAAGCGAAACTGCATGATGTTCCAGTGAACTCAAATTGCACGTTTTCCCGAAAGTTCCTTTTTTAGTGCAACTTCTTTTTTATGAAGGAGGTTCTGCAGTAAATAAGATGTGTGACTGATTGTAATGGGAGATCAATTCTTTCCATTACAAGTTTGAAGATGAAAGCAACCTGTCACCATGGATGCCAATCTAATAGATTCTATATGTTGCTTGCAATGATCTTACAAACTGAGCCTTGGTGGCTGCTGTCATTCTCCAAACTTTAGTGGACGTTCACACGAACAAGCAAGCTAGATTTTATTAAAGCACCCTGCAAAACATTTTGTAGGCTGTGGAATTGCATTATATTAAAAAAAAAATGGCAGCATATCCACAGAGTGAATGATGGAGAGTGGGGCGAAGCATTCGTCCGTCCATGCGTCCGTCTGTGTGACCGTCCATGCGTCTGTTTGTGCGCCCGTCCCTGCGTTCTTTCATGCATCCGCCCCTGCGTCCGTTCATGCGTCCATCCATGCATCTGTTTGTGTGTCCGTTCGTTCATCTATTCAACACTCCAAGTCCCACCATCTCGCATCTTTTTATCATATATTCCCCATATAGAAGCACCGCCATCCAGCGGACATTCCAAGGACTAAACGAGAGGTGGCACACGCACACTTTCTTACGGCCTGCGCTTTGGGTCCACTTCCTTCCTTTAACCACCTCGAGTTCATGGTATATTCTAGTTCACTGTATTCATGGCACTGCGACCAAACGCTCGCTAAACCTTTCGAAAACCAAGGAGGTTACGCCCAGCGAGTATAACGTAGCAACCTTTCCCTGTCAGATAGGGCTCAATTTACATGCCAATGGCTGCTAATGAGAAATGAGAGACAGGAGAATTCGGCTTTTACTTTCTTACGGCTTGCGCTTCGTATCTACTTCTCATTTTTAACCACCTTGAGTTCATTCATGGTATATACAAGTTCATTGTATTCATGGCACTGCGGCTCAACGCTCGCTAAACCTTTCTAAAGCTAAGGAGGTTACACCCAGCGAGTATAATGTAGCATCCCTTTCTTGTCCGATAGTGCTCAATGTACCGTATAATGCGGAATATAGGTCGAGGCGGAATATAGGTCGACCCCCTTACCTTGACCAGCAAAAAAAAAAAAGAAAAACGCGGAATCGTTCACTGCTTCACTTTAGTCAGTCCTCACAGTCCTCCGAGCTGTCGGAGCTCTCCGACGACGACGACTGCTTGTCACTAGCCGCCTCCCACAGCATGTCGTCCTCGGTGCCGTCGAGAGCGTTGCTGATGCAGCACTTCTTGAATGCGCGCACCACCATCTCTTCAGGCAGAGACCTCCATGCCTCGGAGACCCAACCACAAACTGTCGCGAGAGGTGGCCTGCGCAGCCGGCCTGTCGGGGTCCGCGGGTTGTCGCCAGCCATCCATTCGGTGTACAGCGCACGCACACGGTCTTTAAAAGGTTTATTGAGGACGACGTCCAACGGTTGAAGTGTTGATGTCATTCCTCCCGGAATGACGACAAGATCCGTCCTTCCGTCGCGAAGGCTCTCCTTCACCGATGCTGTCAAATGCCCGCGAAATGCATCCAACACGAGCATGTTCCGGCGCTGCAGGAGGGCTCCGGGCCGCCGGTTCCACACTGTGCGGATCCATTCGCGCATTAGGGCCTCGTCCATATACCCCTTCTCGTTGACGCGGACGACGACATCCCGCGGGAAGGCCTCCTTCGGCATCGTCTTCCGCTTGAAGATTATGAAGGGGGGCAACTTTCTGCCGTCGGCCGTGCAGCAAAGCATAACGGTGAAGCGCGAATGCTCGCTACCGGTCGACAAAAGCCTCACCTCTTTTGCCCCGCGTTCACAAACAGTCGTGGACGACGGCATGTCAAACCACACCGGCGTTTCGTCGGCGTTGCCGATCTGGCCTAGCATGTAGCCATGCTGCCGCCGGAGGTTGTTCACATAGAGTTGAAACTCTATCAATTTGTCCTCGTACATCTCCGGCAGCTTCTGGCATATCGACGTGCGCCGTCGAAGCGCAAATCCTTTGCGTCGCATAAAGCGACGGACCCAATAAATGGATCCCTTGAAGTCTTTCTTTGACAGGCCGGCTTCACGGGCGAGCTCGACGGCTTTTGAGCGAATGAGCTCCGCATTCACGGGAAGGGATTTGGCACGGTACTCGCGGACGAAATCCGCCACTTTGTCCTCGAGTTCCGGGTGCACAGCTCGGCGACCGCGAAAACGACGTCTTCCTCGCGTTACACACTGACAGTTTGGATTTTTGGTTGCGCCAGTATCTGACGCTTTTCTCGGACACTCCAAACTGCCGCTGTGCCGCCATGTTGCCATTCACTTCCGCGAATTCTATAACTTTTCTTTTAAACGCGGCGGTGAACTGGCGCCGCGTCCCGGTATTCATAGCTGGTCGCAGAGTAAAAGTCGCCACTCTCTACGAACACGAAATGAACAAGAAAAGAAAAATGGCGTCGGCAGAGGCGTCGGCCCATGGAGGCGATGTCGATGCTGATGCCCAAAAAACATGCGACACTCCCTGTTGCCAGACGATCACTTTGTTTATGCCAAGGGCCGGTATATAGGTCGAGGGGTGACTTTTTAGCGAAATTTTTTGGAAAAAATCTCGACCTATATTCCGCACTATACGGTACATGCCAATGGCTGCTAATGGGGATCGCAGCGTGCGCGTTGACTAAAAGCCGAATGCTCATGTCTCTCATTCCCCATTAGCAGCCATTGGCATGTACATTGAGCACTATTTTTTATTGTTAAACAATGCACAGAAGAAATCTCTCACTGGCACCACCTTGGAGGTCAAGTGTTATACCTATTTCGGGTATGTGCCACTGGTGGTTACATACGAGGGACGCCCAAGCCACGCCATAAGGAGCTTCGCCCCTAAAAAGTGCCGCCATATCCACAAAATGAATGATGATGAGTGGGCGAAGCTCCGAAGGTAAACCTAATAAACCATGAATCCATCGTACATTTTGCCCAATTGATTTTATTACAACGCCCCCCCTAGCGTACGTCCCCCCACTAAATCGAATGATTGCATTCCACCAATGACACGCGCCATATGTGAAATCATTCCTATTTTATAATATCTCGCATCTTTCATCATCAACTACAAGTACCGCCGTCTAATTTATAACATCTTGCATCTTTTCATCATCAGCTACAAGTACCGCCATCTAGTGAACACTGCAAGAACTAAACAAGAGGTGGCTACATACAGGGGACGCACAGCCCACGCCTTAAGGAGCTTCGCCCTTAAAAAGGGTTCTCGTTGGAGATCTTTACTAAATGAAAATAATTTTTGAATTTGCCCTGTGCAAACAGTTTTTAAGAGAACTCGTTCGTCATTGCATAAGCAGAACTACTACCAATTGAATGCTAATGCTTCTGCCCCTCCTGTGCAGAAAACGCTTCCTTTTTTTTTTTAGGGGCATGAACAAGAAGTCGGTTCAACGCATACTTCCAGTTTTCTGAATTTCGTAAAGTCTTTTAAAGAATAAATGTCGCATGAAATCGATGGTTTTGGTCCAAGTTGAGAGTTACATGGAACACTAATGATATTGGAGCATAATCTTATTCAATCGACAACAATGAGGACAATCAATGAAAATTAAGCACGAGTTCATTGAGAAAGAAGATGGTTTTCTTTTTTCCTTGAGTAGCTGGGATCATTGTGGCACTTGGCGGAGTGGAATTCAACCATGCGTTATTATCGATCTGGCCTCCGAGATCTACTGCAGCAGTGCAACGAAACACAAAGTTAACTCAGGGATTACACTGGAGCACACGACTGCTAAGTTGCGACTTCCGCTACCAGGCACCAAGGTCAAGCCTATGGCGCACACCATTGTTCGCCCATCATTGTGTGGCACAACTCACTGTTGGAGAAGACGCAGTAGAATCTCATTAAACGAAACATGAAGGGACTGGAAAGACATGCTCTATTTAACAGGAGTGCTCTTCATCGAGTTTTAAATAGAGGTGTAGAATTCCAACTACGAAACCAATCATGTTAGAGCCAGTTGTTTCAATTAAGTAGCTATTTCATTCAAGATATTTTCCGTTAACTGAGTGCCTATAGCAAAAGGTATTGGACATGGGGAGGGTCTTACTTCCGTCGGCTGGAGCAGCTGCTAAGAGCGTTTCCAGAGTCTGGAGACACTCCAGAGCGACATTCAAGCGCAGCTCATTTTCCGTGGTGTTGCCGAGATTGTCTGCGCAGTGAAGTAGCGTTTCCACGACCCTTGGTCCCAGGCTATGAATGTATGGAGTAGAAACCGATCGGTCTTGGTGTTGAAAGATGGACCGCAGGGTCTGGACGCACCACAGCCGGACCTGGGGAACGAAATGGGCAGTTTAACTTGTAAGAAAGGTGGCAATGTCTATATTTGCCCCCGGCATACCTGTACTCGGTGCTTAAACACCTCAGTTTGCGCAAGAAATTCTGAAGACAACATTAGGGTACTAGTTCGAAGCACAAAGCCAGTTGGCCCTGCAGCTGAACCAACTAGAAAACATGTGGTTCATAATGAGGTTGCGGCAGGGAGCCGAATTATGCGGTTACTTGAGAGGCAAAAAAAAAGGAGCCTTAGACTACCACTTTGAACGCAGAACTAATGGTTCGCCAGTACTTGGAGTTACCTCCAGAGGAAAAGAAGAGCAATACTTGAGAATTCTGGCAATGCAAAACAACGCCGCTCCCTCAAATGGCTAGAAAGTACTTGTGCATCCCAGCAACTTCAGTACCTGCAGAACGTGTGTTCTCGACTGCTGGACAGATCATTTCAGAAGGAAGGAGCAGGCTAAAAGGAGAGACGATTGACATGCTTGTGTTCCCTCACCAAAATGCTTGGCTTATAAATGATAATTAAATTAAACAGTTCAGCAGTAGCGACAAGGAAACCGTTCCAGTCACGGAACTGCAAGCTCGAATTTATGTTGTGTTTTGTGGTGCAACATTTAAAAGAATCACGAACTTACCTTTGTTTGTAAGGTTGACTGCTTGGGTTTAGGCATTAATTTCTCAGTGGACATATTTCGGCATTTTCATTTCATTCACACAAAAAAATTGCTTATAAATGAAGGAAGCCGAGTACTGCGAATAGTACCTTGTTGTAAATGAACTATTGATAGTATCGATACTTCTTTTTCAAAGTGTCAATACTATCAATAGTCCCATCTAATGATAGTTCTGCATCACTATCGTACATCTGCTACATTTAAGTTAGGCAACCAGATGTGCTGAAGTCTCACGTACCGCAGCTGGTGCGAGTTGGCCACTTGCAGCTTAGGGAATGTTCATAAAAAATGGTTCAGGTCTGCTTCACACAGTGGCACAGGACAAATTGGGAAGCTCGAAGCTGTTTGGGTGTCCACTCATTTCGTATGGATTGAAGGCGTCAGTTGAAACCCTTTATAGGAGACATGCATTGGGGAACAGTTCTAATCTTTTATATGAAAGATCATCATAAGCAGGGTGCCACATTTTCCTTTTCTGAGGGAGTGGCACTTCTCCAGATATAAAGTTCGTACCGTACCATATCAACCTTTATTTTGATGGAGCCTGTGGGGATTGAGGCTAGCCTGTCTCCACTGCACAAGCTTTCTCGCCTATTTCTGCCGTCCACATGTCCAAACGTGACTCTCCCCTCATCTGCGGTCCGTCGATGCTGGGAGAGCGGAAGTGACGCTGACCTCTATCAGCCGGCATCCCACCTCGACTGCGGAGCTGCACCCGAGTCTCGTGAGACATTTTAAACGCGCGGCGGGAATCAGAAGCTCTCTGGACAGCGAACGGTAAGCACGTCTTTATTTTTCTCATCCGGCGACTTCTTTGTTCTTGGGGCTCATTCGGACGAAGTTCTCCAACAGTGCCTTGCGCTCATGGCGATACTTACCTTTCGTTGCCCCTTCTGAACGCTAGGCCGAAGAGCGGTACGGTTTGTTCGCGCATGGTCACACTACGCCGAGCCATACCTATCAAAGCCAATGCAAGCGGAGTTTGCCTTCGCTCGGGCGATCGGGCCCTGTGGTCGCTGATCGCGAGAGCATGCAGTATAGTCACGAGTGACCGTTTCCTTCAGCGGCATGTCGCTGTGAGCTTTTTTTGCCTGTGGAGACGTGCTCACGGCACCCTTTGTGGTGTACTTTCATCCGTGACGTGGATAAGCCTATTTTGCTTTTCCACCACCCTTGCAGCGGGTGCTGTACTGCATTTTTGGTGTTGTTTCAAACAATAAGGTGTTGCAAATTGTTTGAGAGCAGTACTGTATACTTGCCGCACTGCGCTCGGCGCCTTGGCTGTCGAAATGCATCTGTGCAGAGGCTTTAGTTCACGCAAGGCGACGGTGAACATGGCCCTGTGGCTCGCTAAGGCCGAACCAACGCTAGTGGTCGTACTCCTGAGTTATACCTGCACTCTATTCTAGAGTTGTGTTTTTTGGCACAGTGGTGTTTTTTATACCAACGGTCTCATACATCAATCAGTGTATTATAAACGGTTTTAACTCTAATAAAGTGCAGTGTAGTACAGCACTGCATAGCGATCCACAGTACAGAGCCCTTGCTCGTCGCAACCGGATTGGCACTCGAGACTCATTATGGAACAGAAAATTCTTAATGAACACGTGAGGCAGCCAATGCCTGTCATCAAACATGCAAACTTACCACATCCTCTTTGAGCAGTCCATGCTTGAAGAGGTTGATGCAAGGGTACTGGAGGTTGGCCACCTGAACGACCTCTTTTGGTGCATTCAGCACAAACATGGCAATGGCCAGCAGCATGGAAATGTCATCCAGTTTGCCCGTTTCCTCACCTGCGGCCAATATGAAACGACTTCAATTGCGCAGCAGTGCCCCCAAGGCCCACACCTCATACGTGCGATCTCATTCTAATAGCCAAGCCAATAAATGTGGATGGATGCTGAGGTGTGTTCCTTTTTTGTCATCCCTTCTTTTCACCATATGTTCCCTTTTATGATACACTCTGATGAATAGAAAATATGAAATTGTCAAGAGTTACACAGTGCGTCACTGACAAACTTCGCAACGAATTAGTACAGAAATTGGCAAGTGCTGAAACTGCCAAACAAAGCCACACTGGACACAATGTTGGCATGCCTCACAGTTCTGGCCATGGACTAGTGCTGATATGCGTACATATTAGATCTAGGCAGAATGATAACGTGGACATCATTGGTAGTTTACTATTTTTCGTATCGCAAAAGCTGGTACGTGTCGAGCTCAGAAACTCAGCATGCACTAACAACAATCATGTGAGGGACAAAAAAAAAAAAGGTTGCAAACGTGTTTCACCAATCGAAGACATCATGCTTACCCATCTTGAGCCTCAGCTCAATTCCTTTTAAGGGCAGCATGTAAGAAACATAGTGCAGCACATTAGAGATGTGACAACTTTCTACCACAGAGACTCAAGGTTAGAGGAAGTGGTAATACACTTATTGTAAGAGTGGCATTTGCTCCTGTGTACATATGGATAAATGTAATGTGGTCAAAGTGGACGTAGACACGGCTAAGGTATATATGCATGTGCTAAGGCACTAATTTATGCTGCCCTGTATTTACAGATCAACAGCCTTCCACTCACCTCTTCTTCATGAGCTTGACAAAAATGAGCAACGACATAGCCAGGGTGCACAATATAAATCTGTAATTTTGGCGATTAGAAATTTTGTGCGAGCTTCATTCCAGCAATATTAGAAGAGAACTTCTTTGACACAAACAATACGTAAGAATGAAAAAAGAGGGGAGGAAAGAAACAAACTGGTGCCAAACTAACAACTGCTTTATTCTTCACACATCATGTGCACCACAGTTTCATGATACGCTGATTATTGGAAAGCAAAAATAAAGATGCGTGGCTTTCTTTGGAAGCATACTGCATTAGAAAAAGTGAAGCTGATTGCGTCAGTGATACCTCTATTTCGTTGCATGCCACGGAATATAAATTTTTGCGCACACATCTTGGTTAGAATATAGTGTTTTACGAGTGCAATATGACATTACGCGTGTGCAGTCAGGGGTTGTGGTGTACGCAATACAAGTCTGCATGTATGTGTATGCTTGCAATGTATGTAGTTTCTCTCATATATATGCAATGCTGTGTGAAGAACCAAGCAGTTGTCAGTTTGGTGCCAGTCTGCTGTTTCTTCACCTCTTTTTTTCTTTTTCCATATTGTTTGAAAGTTTCTCTTCTTATCTAGCTATGTACCAACTAGATCAAACACAAGTTTTACTGAACTTCATTCCAGCATTACACTGTCTGGAATAAAATGCTGCTACTAATTATGGCTGCTATGATACATTGCTTAGCGGGAGCAAGCCCCCTCCCCCCACAAACCACCCCTACCCCCATAACTGATGCCTGCTATCTGTTAATCTTCAGGAGGTTCAGCTTAATCTGATGTGCACGGCATCTAGAGGAACTGAACAGTGGTTCCCAACCTGTTACCCTTCTGCATGAGTTTGCTAAGACTGAGTTTGTCAAGCCTACAGCATTTCATGCATAACATTATACAGCATGACACCGTCGAGCACTTTCTTTATTTTGCAAAGAAAACAATACTGAATCCACTCCTAGACTTGAAATGCATGTTCTTACACCTGATTGGTGTACGTGAAATCATGTGACCTGCCAGCTCAGTCAATGGCATTTCAGCACATGCTTTGTAATGCAAATCTGCTCATCAGTTTGAAATACACCGGCTGACACCTGATTGGACAAAGTGAGATCATTGTGACCTGTTGGCTTAGCCAATGGTTTTTCAGCGGACCACCTCATGATGTCCTTAATCCATCACTAGATCTGAAATGTGCGTGCTTACACCTGGTTGCTCAAAGTGGCATTACGTGACCCACTAATTCGAGCAATAAGTTTTCTATGAACAACAACAACTACAACTGATTGATTGATATGTGGGGTTTAACGTCCCAAAACCACTATATGATTATGAGAGACGCCGTAGTGGAGGGCTCCAGAAATTTTGACCACCTGGGGTTCTTTAACATGCACCCAAATCTGAGCACACGGGCCTACAACATTTCTGCCTCCATCGGAAATGCAGCCGAGATTCAATCCCGTGACCTGCGGGTCAGCAGCCGAGTACCTCAGCCACTAGACCACCGCGGCGGGGCACTACAACTACAACTACCACTGCACAGGCTAGCCTATTATAAGCTTTGCCGTAAAATCAGAAGTGAACAAAGGCTCACTGGTCTTGGTGAAGTCGATGATACGAGACAGGGTGCTCCGCAAGAGGGCCACCCACTGCTTGCTGTGCTCAGTGTTCTGGTGTAGCGGCAGCAGAGCTAAAGCCTTGAGCCCCTGCAGACTGAGTTGACGGGTGCCATGGTGACCACCAGGCCACCCGTGGAGACTGGCTGACCTAGGCTGAACGGCCACCTCCTTCAGCACGCTGGTCAGCAGGAACAGGATGGTGGGCACCACCGTCATACAGCCTGTGCACCATGCAGGCAGCAGACTGTTGACCACTATAGCACCCTAACTTTTTGGCAGTCAATCATAGTCAGTTTTAATACGGTCACCACACCTCGTCATAATCAGGGTCCTTCAATCGTATAGAGCCCAAACATAACCATGGCCAACTTTCTGGTGTCTTGTAGATGGTCGCACCATTTAGAAGCAGCAATATAAAAAACAAATACGTTGCTGCAGTGCCATTTCTGCGTGTGCTCTCCGCAAGCTGCTCAACACTGCACACAGCGCTGGCATTGTCGCGAGCATTTCTTACTTCATTTTTTTTTGTCGACAGATGACGCGACCATCAGCAGGTTCCCATAATTTCAAACAATTGTGAGTTCCTGGAATTGTTTTTCTGGAACTGCCCCACCTCTGACTACGCAATAATGCCATTCGATTTCGCTGTCATATATCATGATGACGTGACTTTTCCACGTCCCATACAACTCATCTCAGAACCTCGTATGGCATCACTCGATTTTCGATACCATTCATGTTGAGGCTAACAGCTACTATGACAGCTATGTTTGCCATTTCATGAATCATAAGGCTTTTGCCTTGAAATAAAAAGGGTGAGAAGGATTGCTCCTGGATCGGCCGAACTTTGACTAATCGATGATGTCATGAGATTAGGCTGTGGTATGTCACGATGTCGCAACACATTCACATTTAATATGACTCACTTCGAAACTTTGTGCGGTGTCTTTCAATTTTTGATATCATTTGTGTTGATGCCAACAGTTACTATGACAGTCACTTTTGCCGTTTGATGAGAAGTATAAGGCTTTAAAATGTGAAAGGGTGAGAAGGATGTACAAAGAGCTCACCGGCAGGGGAGCAGAGCTGAGGCAGGTCTGCGACGACTCCCAGAGCGGCGGCGATGAGCTGACCCGACTCCGAGTCGAGGGCACGCGGTCCCTGCGCACGGTGTCGCACGCCGTGCAGCGCCGAGGACAGCTGCGGGCTCAGTTGGGGCAGCTGCCGCACCAGCAGGCACAGGCACACCTCAAGCAGAGCGTGCACCACCGACTGGCCGGCCGCTAGCTCGCCGTTCTCACCACCTTCGCCCACAGTGGCCAGCACCGTCTCGGCCAGGCCGCGAGGCTCTTGATTCGCCGGCGCCACCTCTGCAAGTCGGGCATCACGGACAGCTTGCTTGTTCCTGCTGCTTTTTTTTAGCAGGAACTGGTAGTGGTACGTTGAAGATTTTAAAAACGATAGTCTTCCTTGGGGACTTTCAACGCAAAAAATTTGGTCTGTCTGTCTGTCGGTGGACTTGTCTGTTTTTCTGCCGAAACGATACCCAAAACGGTTAAAATCCAACCCCATCTGAAGCGCCCACCAATATTGATCAAATTTCAGGGTTCATACTTTTGCGATTGCAGATTAAAAAGCAATTAATACGTGTATCTGAGGCACAATAACAACACATCAATATTCTGTATGTATCTCTTTATACTAGAAAAGACATAAGTAATTCTAAGGACCGTAGCGTTTATCACGCTGCGCTGACAACGCAACGCTTGCACGAAAAGGCAACTGTTTCCAATGCTTTGCTAAGACGACACAGGACGGTGGTGGCACCTATTCGTCACCTTTTTAATTTAAATTCTGTGGTTCCATGAGCCGAAACCACGATGCTCACACATCTTTTGATTGACGTGGCAGCTTGTTGTGACGCTCTATTACCACAACATTGTGACGGTAGAGTGACCGCCAATGACACTGTGAAGATGGGGGCATCATAATATTGTGATGGTAGAGTGGTAGTGAGGTAGGTGCATTGGTACCAGGTTTGACGCCCAGAACAGGATGAATTATCAACTGAGAAGCCTTGTTTACCGAGAAAACTTCACAGATTTCCTAGTAGCTTTTTGCTATTAAACAGGTTGACGCCATTTTCCCCATGGGTACAGTGATTTGAAACATACGTTAAAAAACATGCTCGGCCATACTTGTACCCAAAAAAGCCCCCCCCCCCCCCCCCATATAACACTTAAAACAATATCAGGCCATGAGCAATGTCCTCAGTAATCGAAATCTGGTCCCCAGGCGAAACGTGTCGACACTTAACACGTGCGATTGAATGCTGAAATGCCCTGTTTCTTTTTCCTTGAGAAGAAAAAACGAGTATCAGTGCCGAATGTCGTTTCAAACAATCTCGACTATAAGACTGAATCCTTCTGCAGGATTTGAGCGAGAACAGAGCACCGGTAAGTGAAAACCTTGACCGACAAAATGAGGCACGGTAAACCCCCACCTCTCAATTTCTGCTTCCTCTCGGCGTCGTACGACTCCTGCCAGGCAGCCACGATGAGCTTGGCTATCTTCATGACCATCAGCTGGCACTGGGCACTGTCTCTGGCAAGCAGCATTCTGCAGCGTCGAAGTTGAATGTTATAAAAGTGGCAACAAGGGAATAGTCCAACAATAGTATCTGGGGTTTTACAGTCCCGAAACCACGATAAATTATGAGGGACGCCGTAGTGGAGGGCTCTGGAAATTTGGACCATCTGGTGCTGTTTAACGTGCACTGACATTGCACAGCACACGGGCCTCTGCTATTTCGCCTCAGTCGAAATGCGACCGCCGCGGCCGGGGACGAAAAACGCAACCTTCACGACAGCAGCAGAGCACTGCAACTGCTACACGACTGCAGCAGAGAACAAGAGATTGTTCGTTGTAGACGACTGAATGTAGGCAATCGGAGGACGGTGTCCTGCCACTGAGTCTCTCCCCATTTACTTCATAAACACCGAAACCTCGTACAAGTTGGACAAACATTAAGAAAAGAAATCGCTGCAATTCATTAGAACAATAATAGATGAAAACTTTCATTCACTGACGAATAAGCTTCACATGCACAAAGAAAGCACAGAGGATTGGCAAAACAAGTTTACATGCGAGTAGATGGAAGTGTTTTATATAAGAAAGACAATAAAAGATGTGCATAGGTGACACTTCTGTTATCTTGTACAGAAATGAACACTTTTTAAAGGTTAGCTCAACGTTGGTTTGCATTACATGGTAGCCGCTGTTTCTGGACTACACGATGCTGTCGGTGCGACTTCCTAGCTTCTTTATATATGTGCACTGTACAATGCGAACAAACTGCAATTGCAAGTTAGCTAACCCTTTCATAATTTGCATCGTCCTCTCGTAAGTAGCATACTTCTCAATTCTGCAAATATATATCGCATAGTCTAGCAATACGTTACACTTGTGCATTGGCACACAACCCTTACCAAGCCTACAGTCCAAAAGTTATTATGCATAAATATACGCGCACGAACAACACTGCAAATGCAGACGTGGTAGAAGTCATTTCTGAACGCTTGTGGCTACCACAAAGTAATCATCAAACTGGTGCAATAAATACAATGTGGTAAAATGGCAATGCAACTGATGCATTATGTAAGGTTCCTCAGTGCACGCATAGGCATTCATTATGAAAGGTTTCTCAATGAGAACAGCAGACCAGGACACGAGTGAAGAAGACTAAAGCATTTGTGTTGTATCCTTGCCTCCCGCCCCTGTTTGTTGAGTACTTGCTGTGAAACCTTTGATAATGAATTCCCATGGGCTGGCCCAGTATCCTATACTTTTACACGGCTGCGACACAGCTCAACACGCATGCTCTTCGGAATACGCATGGAGTGCGTCAACAAACCTGTGCAGGACGTGACAGAGCTCCACTGAGAGCTGTAGATCCTTTCCCAGAATCTCACTCGGCAAGGGGTGACTCAGCAGCTGGTGCAACGCTTGCAGACACACTGGAACGCATTCGGGGGTGTCGGAAACCCGCTGGCCGCACAGCGCCTCCATGCAGATGCCTGAAAGAGACGACAATAAGGCATAAAAATGACAGAAGGCCATGTGAAAGTGGCAAAAGAACAAGAACCACCACAAAAAATAAGAGCACTGCTTGTATTTATATTCTCCAAGCATGGACCATGAAAATTCTACTTCGACTGTTCGTTGATTGAGGTGAAACTTGCCGAAATTTAGTATATTTATGCGCAGATTCCAAATAAGCAGTTAGTTCCTAGCATAATGTACAGTTTTTTAGAATAGCAACATTTTACACTCAAAGCTCATTATAATAAACCCAGATATAATCAAATACTGGTTATAACTAAGTTAATGAAAAATAAGTTTGCAATATAGTGTTACAAATAAACCTTTATTACAAATTTTTGGGTATAACAAACTTGTTTTCATGTGAGATGCAACTTTATTATAATGAGGTTCGAGTGTGTGTGCTTTTTGGGAGCAAAGCTTGGCTAGACTTAGAGAGTTACAAAGTGAATTAGCATACCAGAATAACTTGGAATGAAAACTGTATGCAAGAAAACAAGAATGTATTTTCTAAACCCATTTGAACAAAAGTTATAGCATATTGAACATTTATGCATGAGTCTATGTGAAGCTGGGCGGTCACAAATGCTCAACAAACCATGACCTCTATTCCAATAGATTTATAGCATCCATTATTGTTTTCTTGCATACAGTTTTCATTCCAAATTATACTACTATGATGATTCACTTTGTTTCATTCTGTTCTATCACAGAATGTGTAAAAATTTCTATCTGAGACTAAAAAACTACAGTGCCACATTCCTTAAAAGAAAAAAGAAGTCACTTCAAACACGAGAAAAAATTTTTTAGTTTATCTTGTGTCTTGCCTGCACCAGAGACACCTTGCAGTTGATTTACCATTCAGGTAATATTGTACGAATCTGTTATTGTCGTTCAGTTAAACCCCATTTTTATTTGCATTCATTAATGAGCTGTAACGAGATCTTTTTGTTGGTAGCAACTGAACTTGCCAAGTTGACGGCTTACACAACCTACAGAGGCCACAAGGCCCGGGAGTTTGAAAATGATGGTTGTGTCCTCTAACTATTTGTCTTCAATGAAATAATTGCAGTTTTCACAGTCTGTCCTATGTGAGATACAACTGAACATTAATACTATAATGAAAACAGATAAAGTGAGTTATAGGAATTGGGACAGTCGTGCAATGCAGCAACTAATTCACTGTAACTGTATTAACCGCCTTGGGTTTAATGCTTGCGAAACCCCATGATTATGAGAGGATATACTGCAGTGACGGGCAGCAGAAATTTTGAAACACTTGGGGTTCCTGGACGTGCACCTAATTCTAGGTACACAGGCCTCAACCATTTGTACCTTTATAGGAAATGCGACCACAGCGGCAAGGATTCGATTCCGTGACCTTCAGATCAGCAGTCGAGTGCCATAACCACTAGACCATCATGGTGGGTTTATATTTGCTGTAAATAAAAGATGCTTATGCTACCATTAGTACAGCCAATATCTTTAGTCTAAGGGAGCTTGATTTGCTTCGAGCTCATCATACCGATTCCCATACAACTCGTTCTAAATCATTGAGCAGCTAAACACTACTGAGAGCTTTCAATTCAATTCATTTATATTTCATTCATACAGTATTTTTGTACAAAGAAATGCTGGGTTAATAACCAAAGGCCAGTGCAGGCCCATAGTCAATATATACATATAGCAGCTACAACATCATGTGCATATCTGATTCTCAGGAATAAAATGTTAATAGTCAGGCAAGAGTGCATTCTACACTAGCTCCACAAAGAAATAATTTAGTACAGGATGAAGTACATCAGAACTTCGAATGTGTAGGCAGCCGAGCGCCGATCAAACAGTCTCACCAAAGAGCAGGTAGAACCAGTCACGGTTGATCTCCTGGGGCGTCTGAGATTGCGAACTGCGAGACAGGTGTAGGAACGACTCTCCGCCGCGCAGTCCTCCCGTTCCGAGCCCATCGGGTGGCGCCTCCTGGTGCAGACCACCTTCGAAGCCGCCGCCTTGTGTCAGCCAAAGCGATGCGGCGTGCAGGATGGGCGGCCATGCATCCCGGTAGTGGGGTCTCGCCGACTCCACCGTGTCGGACGTGTAGAAGGCTCCGCCATCATGGGGCAACTGACTTGAGAACTCTGCACGAGGGCGATACAGTTTTTAGATCAGTGTTGGGAGGAAAGCATGGCATTGGTGCTAGTGGTAACGTTTCAGTGGATCAAAAAAAAGATGTCTTGCCAGCCCGTGTGACCCTTTGCTATAAAAAGGGGTTTGATTACAGTCACTCGTTTATAATTGAGTTCTATATTATATACAAGACATTCATTTACACTAATTACAACTGCTTTGGAGAGCTCGAGCAACTATGTTCGTTCGTTTGTGAAAGGTCTCTGTCACTGCCTCTTCAGCCACAGAGTCGCCCCGCACTGACCACTCTCCCTCACTCTCTCATTAGCCATGCGCCGCACCGTCCGGTCTTGCGAACAGCAGTCTTTCTCCAGCAAGGAGCAGTCATTCCGTTCCCTGAACATATGCACCGGGGTCCCAAACACCCAGCCTATTCCGTGGGAATCCACAAGTGTCAGGTCAGGGACTCCACGATGGTTTAGGGAGAACCGGAAGATCGTCAACACTCTTTGGTTCTCTGTCCGCATGAAGTAGTCTGTAACCGGGCTACTGTTGCATTCAGACGTAGAATTTCTGTGGGATACTTACAATAGCTTTGATACGAGGCCTGAATTAGTTGCATCATTTCTACGGACGTGACAGATTACAGCGACGTGTTCAATGCTTAATTTCGATGGTAACACTTCCGCTTGCTGATGACTTGCAGCATAACCATATTCACACACTAGTTGTCACAGTGGTATGATCAATGAAGATGTGTCCAGTATAATGTAATTTATTTCATTTTTTTTAATTAAGAGTTGCCACAAGTCCTCCCTGATAAAACAAAGTGGTTGAAAATTTTTGGGCTGAGTCAATTTTGTCAACCACAAACTACAGTGCCACGGCATTTTAATGAAGACCACGCAAAGATTATGCTAAATTAAATTGAACATGCTAAAATACATAGAATGACAGCAAGTGCCTATGCTATGAAATGAAATAAAAAATGGTGCCGAATTTCGTTCTGAGAGAAAACTGGTCGATGACCATTACATGTACAAATGTGCAAAATACAATTACACTGAAGTAATTTAACCTTTGCTGCCGACTACGGGTATTCAGCGCCAGAGCAATCAGCGGGCAACAGTCAGTCGTCTATTTTGTACGAGCTTCAGTTTTGTTTGGCATATTAATGCAGAATGTGTTATTAACTGTTTGGTAGAGTACTCCCTCATTGATGCACGGAAAATTTGGGCTAAAGAATGCACATGCTTTCATGTACACAGTCTACAATCTGAGTCATATTGGTGTAATGTTGATTCAACTAAGTACTTACGACAGAATCAACATTACCTTTAGCAGCACTTTTGCAGCAACATTACGGTAATAAGAAATTGTTCATAGCAGTTGTCATACTTAAAAAAAAAAAAAGAGATGTCGCTTTACAATCGCAGTAACTGGCAATCCCAGCCTATCTACTGAAGTTCTGTAACCTTTTGCATGCACAGTCGTGGCACGACCAGTACTAATTATAATGGCATGATGCAAACACTATGCTGAACCTCTCGAATACTTTCACAGTAAAAATGCTTAAGCTTTGCCTTTAAGAGTTGAAAGCGATAGCGACAATCTGTTTCTAGTACGTACTGGAAACACTTAGTGCATGAAATCTTCACAGACTTACTATGCACCCACTACGTGGCCTAAACAGAATGGGGGCAGTGATGCGTACGCCTTTTATAGTGAGTTAGCGGCTTTAAAACCATGAAGTCATTATAATAATCGAATGTTGTGACGCCCGATGGCATTGTACGCTTGTACCATGCATTATTACTGCAATATTTCGTGTTGCGTTGTGAATCGTGTGTACAAGATGCATGTGTTTGTAAAGAATGAAAGTTACTTTCACTGTATTTCCAAGAAGAGGAAGTTATTTTCACTGTATTCACAAGCAGACGCATGGCTGTTTGGTAGAACACCCACTTTCCACACAAATGGCCCGGGTTCAAACTCCACTGGGACTCAGAATTTTTTATTATTTATTTTATTATTTGCATCTTTCTCGATTTTTCGTTCATGCACAAGAGAATAATTTTCCGCTCACAACCAATGACGCCGACGCTAGAATTTTTGTGAAATGAGCTCTTCAACGTTATCACGTGGATATAGATTTGATATAGGAAAGCCTTTTCGATGTCTGTGGACATTTAAACAACCCCTGAGGCATGACAAGTCCCACATGACGTTGCAAGCACACAGATTGGGTTACATTGCCGACAGTCTCACCTGCCGGCAGAGACAGTAGAGCATGGTCCTTGAGCGCTGCCAGCCAGTATCGGCTCAGACAGAGAAGCTCGGGGGAGACCAGCTTGAGCAGGGACTCCCTGCCTGCTGTGTCGTCTTCGCCAGCATCGTAATCCTCCTGGTCGCTCGAATCACCGCTGGCACGCTTGTTGGGTGCAACTTTTTCGTGCTCTTTCTCCATGGCCACTATGTACACCTACAATGGCATAACGAAAAATGGCTGTCAAGTGTTATTGGTGCAAGGGCGGCTGAAGCCAAAGAGCATCAACACGAAACCCACACATTTATACATAGTTATAGGCTTCAAACTCAATCTGTAGCGCCGAAGTTGGCTAAAGGCATGAACTTTATCGACAGAAGTTATTCTAAAACAGTTTACCCGATGATGAATATACGAGCAATGGCTAAAGTGACAGGCGCAGTACAATAAGGGGGAGTCTGAAACCCTTGATACACAATCCTCATCTGCACAAGAAGGCTCAGACACCTGTTTGTGCTTATGGCTAGGACGTCGATGGCTAGAAAAATGTCTACAAAGGTAACCTTCCACAAGGACTCTCTTATAGTTGGAAAGTGATACTTCTTATGAATATAGAAAGATATGAAGCGAGAGGGGAGAGGGAACAGTGTGTTATATGCATCGTCTTTAATATGAACGATTCATTTTTGGTCAAGTCTAGCACATTCAATTGTTATATGAGTAACAGTTAAGCTCACTCCACCACATTACAGAGATTTCGAGGCCTTCTCGTCTTCAACAGTCCCTCTTTCGTATGGGAAGGGGAGGAGAGAGGGTGTTGTGTAAATGATTATGACAAGGTGTCTTTTTTTCTTTTCTGATATTTTGTGCTCAAACTTGTTGCTACGCTTAATTACAACCCCCCAAACAAATGATGGCAGCTCCACTCACAAAGCCCCGGCAGGCCTACCAATCGCTTGTGAGACAGTCGTACTAGCCGATTTCCGTTTGAACTAGAAGCTATATTTCTCGGATAATGCAAATGCGAAGCATATAAAGAGTATAACATAAAGTCACATATAGTAAAACCTAGACTAGAATCTGGCGCCACTGTCTACACGGGCTCCTTCGACGGCACTTGTACACCCAAGAGAATTATGTTAAGTACAGGCTTCAGATGAATCACATTCTTGAGATTTGCAAAGCTTGTTTGTCGAGTGTTAAACGAAGTTATATAAAGTTATTTTTAATTCAGACGTGCTTCATTATTTTGTATGTAAAAATTATTACAAAAAGTTTCCGTGACCTAGAGATGTGAGTGAAACCTGGACAAATTTAACCACCAGGGTATGCATTCCTCTGCCATTGTGTCAAATTTGGCATCAAGAGATAATGAATTATTTCTTACAACACTTGAAAAAAACATTCTCGTTTTCGCCCGAAAGCACACATTATCTATTTATGTAAATAACAGTACAGTATTAAGTGAGAAACACCTAACGTTTCATCTGCTGCCACGTTAGGTATGTCTGTCCAAGTGGTCTGTCCCCAACGCACCTCTTGTTTTATTGTGAAGTCGAGTCATAGCAGCGAGAAGGTGCGTCTGCTTAGCCTTGCCATAATTTTGCAGTCAATTTAAACGAGTTTTAAGAAGAAAGGAATGCGAAAAAACACAAACTCAATGCAATATCCTGCACTGGCATGGGATGCTACATCTATGTGCAGCTGTGAGTAGATGACGCTCCACTTAGACTGTCAAATTCAACTTGTAAAGCTCCGACGTCGCAGCGAATCAAGAGACCTGGCAGCCTTCAGCCTCTTTGAACAACAAAGGCACTGCTTTGATGCTTTGCACCATGCCCCACTACCCACTTGTGGGCGAAGAACGAAACTGAAACTGTAGAAAAAGATATATAGACAGTTTGCTAGCTAACCCAATCCATTCTGAAGCCCGTACTTCTTATAATTCCTATAGGGGGTATACGATCGCCGTGCCATATTCCTCTCTAGGTATTACTGTATGATACTCTACAGAGTATGTAAATCGTTAGGGTTTTACATCCCAAAACCAATGACGGGCATCGTAGTGGAAGGCTGCGGAAGTTTTTCACATCTGGTGTACTTTAACATGCACCTAAATTTAAGTATATGGGCTTCCACCTTCATTGAAATGTCACCACAGCGGTAAGGGTATGACCCTGTGAAACTTAAGTCATCAGTTGAGCACCATAAGCACTAGACCACAATGGCAGACAAATATAAATAATTAAAGGCTTCTCGTTCCTACCCAAAACATTATGTTTGGCTGAGCAGTGATGTCAGAATCTTTCACAAAATTCACCAGAATATTTAAGACTCTTACTTAAAAACTATGCCATAAACGTGGGTCTGTATGAGAAAAGTCTATACCTCGAACATCTGAAAAGTGCTTGATGTCACAAGAATGAGTAAGCGCTCTGGGATGGCGCATTCGTTAATGCAAATCATCTGTGGGGAGGAACAGCCATGGTTTTGAACAGAGCTGAAATTTTCGGCTTGGGTTGTAACTGAGTATAGTATGGTAAAACTTTTTCGTATGGCAAGTTGAACACGACGGAATGTGAAAAATCACGTAAATACTCCACTGCGAGTTCTACCTCTATGGACATGCTCACCTCAGCCCAGGCCTTCAGGATGGCCAGTTTCTCGAGGGTGGAAGCGCTCTCGTTATACAGCAGCGAGTTGGCCCCCTTCTGTAGCTTGGTCAGCGACGACACCAGCAGCTGGTGGACTCGTCGAAGGTCGTTCAGATCGCGAGCCACACCGCTGCCAATCCAGGCACTGCAAACCTGCTGCACGAGAAGCAGTAACTGGCACGTTACGAATGACCACATACATGTACTAATAAGGAAAATCAATAACCCGCGAGAATTTAAGCATGAGTCGGCAGCATGGCAAATGAGCACCAGTCGCTGGCTACACGACAGTTGAGCCAGGGAGCCAGGTTATGTAAGAACACTTTCATCATCGTGCTCTCACAAAACGAACATAGAGAGATGACTAAATCATATATTTAGAAGCTCTTTAGAGATACACATTGTATTACGCTGACAAGTTGATGAGAGGAAACAAATGCCCAGTCAGGTTTTGTTTGATTGCCTGTAATGGCACTCAAGGTGTGTCACCCCTCGAGAACATTTCTTAGAAAAAATATTGTTCTGTATTTTTTGGCTGCCTGTTTGCTCAACAATACTTAGAAAAAAAAAGAAATATGCTTTTATATTAATAGTGCAAGAACTACCAGCACTTTCTCAATTTCCTGCTGGGTGCAGTATAATAATATTTGACTCACATGTTCACGAAAGCCTTCACTATAGATTGTCAGTGTTTACTGATTGTTAAAGATATGTTGCAGGACACCTTTAACAAGGTGTCCTGACACTAGCCTATTTAATGCCACATTTTTTGAATAATAATCGAGAAATCCCCAATATGATCCAAGACAGATCATATTGGCTTTTTTCCGTTGGCTGTATGATTCGACATACAGCCAACGGAAAAAAGTTAAAGATTACCTCTTGTTTAGCTCCTAATCTTCTCTTTATATTGTGCATTTGCTGTCTTTTGATTTTTTCTTATTTTGTTCTATACTGTTTTGTAACACTGATCATCGTCAGGGCTTGTATAAACATTTTCATGTCACGCATCATTAGTGTGTACCGAAGGTACTATTCTACCTGTTGTGTTTTGATCGCCTGTGCGTCTATTCTTCCTTGTTTTGTTTTCTTGCCTTTTCTTGTTACCTGTATTTGCGCATGTACCGCGGCTTTCCACCCCTGAGCAATGTATGGGTAGGGGGGCCCATGTATGAGTACGGGTCAGGCAGTTGCATCTGCCTTTAGCCCCTTCATCCTAGACCGTGACTGCCTGAATAAACTTCCAAAAAAAAAAAAATAATAATAAAATTTGCATCATGTGCAAATAATTTTTGCCTAACTTAGACAATCATTGCAGGTGCGTTACAGCTGGCTCAGTTCTACTGCGAACAACTCAAACATCCTGCACTGATCGGCTGGACCAGAGCGTACCTGACAAGCCATGGCTGTGACATGCGACGGTGTCTCAGGTGAGAACGCTGGGCGCAGGGCTGCTCCAACCTTTTGCCGCAGAAGCAGAAAGAGACGAAAATTCAGTCTCGGACATCTTGGAAAAAGTGAGACTCGGGACAAGTCACGTGTGGTGCAGAGACTCACTTGTGCCTGGTACTGCTCCAGAATGACATGACCTGGAAACTCGGGTTCAGGCACGTCCGAGAACATGTCGATGATGAGCTTTGGGAGGAAAAATACAGGCACATTAAACTCAGAGAGGTTACTTCAATAATTGAGTCGTGAGCAGAGGCTTGTTCTGAAACTTCGTATTGCCGTTCATCAAGGATGTTAACAAGATTGGAAAAGCTATCACTTATAGAACGCAATACAAACACATCTCGGTGCTTTTACTGAATGATGACATCAAGAGATTTTGTTTGCAATGAGTGCATGACAACTGAAAATGCACACATGCGTAAAAATGTGAAGCTTTTTAGCTTTTACATTAAGTGTTTCTATAAAGTCAAGGAACATTAGATGAGTTTGAACTGATGTTGGATCAAGGGCACATCAAACTACATCAATTAGAATTGCTCTAGAATGCATTGGACACGAGCGAATTTCACTTTGGGTGCCCAATGTAGCAAAACAAGCACATAGCAATCAGTTCTGGTTACAGTTAAAGACATCTGGAAAGACACTAGCCCTGTAGTCTGATGTCTGTGTGATTTCCAACGTGAGCTTAGAGCTGCCAAAGTCCACATCCTTGATTAGAAATGCCCAAGAAAATCAGGCCTACAGTCGAACCTCTTTATAAGAGACACTAATGGAACAGACACCTGTGTATAAAAAACACCAGTGTGCCTACATTAAAATAGAAGTTGATAAGAAAATGCACACCTGGTGCCCTGTTTACAGGAGACAGCTCGCATAAAAGACAAGAATTGCTCTCTGGCGCATATGTCTCTTATAAAGGGGTTCAATAGAAGTTCTAAACCCTTAACAAACACATCCACTGACCTGCAGAGTTTTTAACCCTTCCAGGCGCAGGGGATCGCTGTCCGAAGTGGCAGCCATAAACGCCATGCGGACCAGGTCCGACAGGTGCAGCACCAAGAAGTCCTCTGCGACGAAATCGAAGTTTTCGGCGAACATAACCACGTACGTTTCACGAATCGCTACAAGATTCAACATATCATAACTGCTAGAAGACTACAAATTGCAGAATGTCTGCGCTAAGAAAGAAACAGCTCTAGCGAAAAATCGTGGCGCAAACACATCACACAGGAAAGTGTAACATACACAAGGTTAATCAAACTTCTCGAAAGTTACAGCTGTAGAGAGGCTACTGACTCGTGAATACACCAAGTCACATTTTGTCCGCACCTACATTAAAAACGTGAGATAAAAGCGTTAGTGAGTGACAAGGGGGCGAGTAGGTCTAAGTATATTATAAGTAAGAGCGAGTAACCAGTGTGTTTTAGTAAATGTGAGTGAACGCTGGTAAGCGTGAATAGAAGTGAGTACGGCCACGCGCGCTTCTATTTTTATGCAAACAACCCATTATGCATGCAACCACTGCCTTATACACGCTGCTCCGAAACGTGAAGCATTCTAGAGTATCGTAGATTGTAATGATAAACTTGAGCAGCACAGCTTATTGGACAGCACAGCTTATTGTGAAACTAACGTGGCCACCAATGATAAAGCTAGAATCTTTGATGCTGCACATATGATTGCTGACACGCCTTACTGCTAATAAGGTTATTCTATGAATGACAACTGCGCATGCCAATAGTGTTGCATTCTGAGTGTCGTTCTTTTTCTGTGCACAGCTTTGCTCAGTAAGGAGTTTGATCGTTACTGGCTGTGACTACTTTCTTGACTGCCACAGCTGCATGACAATATTAATGTGAAAGGCAAGTATTAGTGAGCATGAAACCAATAAAATATGACGATAAGCAGACCAGTATACAAATAACTGCTCAGTATGGTCACAATATTGTCACATTCCCTCCTCAAGTTTTGTTATCACCCCGTTTCACTGTCAGTAAGTCTCAGCGCAAACAGCGCCTGCAGTGTTCGAGAAGCTTCGGGACTGCAGTAGATTATATTGTTAAGGTTAGGCCCACTTCGTGAACATTACAGATTATTCTGGAACCTACGTGGCCGCTAGCGATAACGCTAGAATATTTGATGGCATGTGTATAAAAGCTGATGCGTTTCACCACTTGTCAGTTGACCGATGGCCGATGCTCTGTTCGCCGCAATCAGTGTCAGTGCATCTGTCTTTCCTTTTATGTGGCCACAAGTTCGGCCGAATAAACATTTTAATCGAAACATCCAGTCTGCTCCCTTTGTCTGTGTCACGACCCTGTGACAATATCATGCAACAAACACAGACATCACTGAATACAGTGACGCAATCCTAATGATGCATATCAATACCAGCATGCTAGATATGATGAGGGCATTACTTCAATCAAATATTTGTTGTAACAAGGCTTGACAGCACGTAATTTCGAGAACATAGACACAAGCCTTAATTGTTGCAGACCCTGAAGTGCTTACGTTTTGGATTGAGGGAACGCTCTTCGCGAGCCAAGCCAAGGTCAAAGTGGGCCTTCTGGTTCTCATAGAGCGTGATGATCTTGTGCAGCGACTCGGCCGCAAACACCTTGGTGGGCCATCGCGGTCCAACAGCGGGATGCGAGGTCGGCTCCTCGCCCGCTTTGATGGCCTCTTCGTCGTCGTCGAACTCGTCCAGCCCCTCCGCATCCGCCTCCCTCTCGGGCGCAGCCGGGGCGGCGGATGCTGATGTGTCTGCAGCAACATTTCGAGACTGCCACTGTTGAAGGGCGCATCCTGTGCCCTTACACTTAAGGTTTCTTTTCTTGGCCTCACACAAGTGGGGCTCACATCACGACGAGGCTAGCGGACAATTCACAATAAACGTGCCCGAGAAACTGTTTTTCGTTAGTCCTGCCTACCAGAATATAAGATAAGAGAAAAGATAAGCCAAGGAAAGCACAGGGAGAAAATAGCTGAACCTTTTATACAATATAGAACTTAAAGAAGACTGAAGGGTGCCCCCACTACTAATATATTTAGCTGTCTAGTATTCAAGCCTTTGTTAGATTGATATGTGGGGTTTTACGTCCCAAAACCACCATATGATTATGAGAGACGCCGTAGTGGAGGGCTCCGGAAATTTCGACCACCTGGGGTTCTTCAACGTGCACCCAAATCTGAGCACACGGTAGTATTCAAGCCTCTGTTTCTATATTGTGGCTATGGCCCAGCAAGCCTTTTGAATGATTACAACTGGTAAAGCACTGGCTGGGAAATGTTAAAGGTAAGCAGGAGATCACTGCAAGCTTCTACACCTTCTGCTACATTAACAGGTGATTCCAACATCGTTGTTTTAAAGCAACATTTGGTGCAGGATAAGCACTTTTAAGGAATGGAGCTGCAAAGCGAGCATTAGAATTGAAGTGCACCATTGATACATTACACTATTCTTTTTCTCCAACTTTAAAATTTTTCGGAAATGGAGACATAGGGTATCAAGTTCATTCGTGCAAATGTTAATCATAAATTAGCCTGGCTGAGAAGAAGCTATAGTTTGAAGTAGAGCTGTGTAAATAGGAAAACTTGGGGTGCAAAGCGAATTCGAACATTTTTCTAATACTTCTAAGCGACAAAGCAAAATTGCAAAAAAAAGGGCAAAAAGGATTCTTAAGCATACTCTTATGAGATAGCAACATGAAAGTTTTTCTTTTGGCTCGGTTGATGAAGCAACAGTGGGGTGACATTTCATAATTGTCTTATCAAGAGTAAGGCAATGCAGAAGCTAAAATGTACTTATGCACATAATTTGGTGCGACCAAAGTGTTGTCGACAACACTTGACATATGAAAGGTATATATTTCCTCAGCCTCTCCTCCTTTTTCAACTTCTGTGGCAGCCCAACTGATGTGGCGGAAAAAGGAGTGCTCCCTTTTGAGTCCGGAGTCCAAAATCTGCAATTTAGATGTCGATATAAAGAAACATCTGAAATTTCAAATGCGAAAAATCTTTAGCGTCCGATTTTTCGGACTTCCTGTGCAAATTTCAGGTCCGAAACAGCATTAATTGGACCCCCACATCTGCCGCATCGGTCCCCTTCAAGTTGGAACCAGTGTTTTTTCGAGTCAACAATACATATGCGTCTGAAGCAAAACCTGAAAGGCAGCTTTGCCACATTAAGGGAACGCGATAGGGTTAAATATATTGAAAATCTGAAGGGGTCACTTTCAATTAGACGTTGGCTGTATTTGTCTTCGCAGGGTCTTCGGGAACTTCTAATAGTGAAATTCCAGTACAAATCGAATTGAATAGCAAATACTATACGAAAAATATTTGAGGTTTCAAATACTTGCACTCCCCCATTTGAGGTCAAGGACATCAACCAATAAACTTTACAACTGAACGTAAAGAAGAGCACATTTACTTTAAAATATTTTGATAACTTTTCAGGACCAACTCACAAGAGTGACATCAAGTCACCCTCAAGGAAAGTACAAAGTTGGTCATGAAATCTTGAGTTTTACTCTAATAGTACAAATTTTCTTAAAACTTATTGATTGGTGTCCTTTGTTTCACACTGTCATATTACATATACCCATTGATTATTCTTTTATTTCTTTTATGGCGAAGATGTATATGGCTAGGCAAAAGCAAAATTCGTCTGTCGTACGTATGCAAAAACTCCCAGAGCTTATGTGCCACATGAAAAGGATCAGCACCCCCACAATTCACCGCCGGTCCACTATAGGCAATGAAAAGAACAGGGGAGTGAACACTAATTATTATTTGGGCACAGACGTAAACAATAATTGAGAAATACTTAAATGAACCATAGGGACTACCCCTGTGACAAACACCGACGCTGCACGTTTAGGCTTCACGGTTTACTAACCTGTACAAAGGCCTTGGGGCACTGATTCTTCAATGCGACTACTGCCCGAATCCCTTTAATGCGACTGCGGCCCGGATCTTACGCGAAACACGTTCTAAGAAGTTTACGCCTGACAAAAAGATGTGGGCTATCTCACCGGCAGCTGTCAAGACATCCTTGCAGAGGCCCAGCCACTGCCCAAGGCTGTCGTCCAGCATGGCCTGCAGCATGCTCGTCAGCGAGTCGTGCAGGTGCGACACCAGTCGCGGGTCTGTTTCCCGGTCGAGCAGGGCGAACAGCACGCCTGGCAGCTCGGCCTCCCAGGGCAGTGGCGCCCCTTCGCATGCCCAGCGTTGACGCTGTTGTTTCTGCTGCTGGTTGGAGCCACCCTTAGCTGCAGACAGAAAACCGCACCATGAAGCCCGCAATCTTGTTCCAGGATATACAGCGGCCTTTAGGAAAGGTGGTTCCGAATTCTTCAAGGAATTTCGAAGCCCTGACAAGGCATTTTCAAGACATAAGGCAACACGTCAGAGAACCTAACGAGCCAGTATTTTTTTTTTTGCACAAAAACAAGAAGAAAGTTCTCCTGATGTCTTTACTGTATAAATTATAATGAGCTACCACAGGCAAGATAGACTTCTACAACTTCAACTTCGAATGCTTTACAGCAGTGGCCCATGGGACCATGCTACAGACTTTTCTGTACCCTTATATGCAATTTCGTTTGGGAGGTTTCAGCTGTTAACGACACGGATGCGGGTATCTGGCAGGGACGATGTGAGTATCTGCTCCCTTAACATGCTGACATGACGAGTTGAACTTTGTCAACAAGCTGCGTTTCTTTGGCTACTGTGACGTACAGAAGGTGCAATAAATGTCTTCCTTTTTTTTTTTTTTTCTGCCAGTGTATACTACTCTGTCATTCTTGCTTGGATCTCCACATGTACAAAGAGTAGCTATTGTAGGAGTATGTACCGCAAAACAGCGCATTCATCCAAGGATCGACGAAGACAACAAAAAATGGGGGTTGCCGTTTGATGCCATTTCAAATATCGTTAGGGCGGACAAACAGACAAATGTACAGACAGACAGACAAACAGACCAAAATTTCTTTGTCGAAGGTCCCCAAGAAAGACTATCGTCTTTAAAAAAAAGAAAAGGTTCACTGGCACCTCCGTTGAGGGTAGCGTTTTCCTTCGCCCAGGAGCTGGCATGCTCGCACACTTCTCGGGCCTCCCGCTGAGACAGCTGCCTCAGACATGCCACAGCTGCCCTCCTCAGCAGCAGGTGAGGACAGTTCAGGGCACTCTGAGCAGCAAAAGAAAATTTCCCGTTAATTTGCACACTAACACAATCATGTGTTAACACTTTGGTTAAAACAACAGGAACAATGGCTGGGCCATTCTTCCCTTCTTATATACTCACTGAATTTCGACTACGATCAAGAGCAGCGGTATCGACACAAGTACGGTTTTAGGCAACAGCAGTCTTCAACGGCGTTGCTTACAACCACAACTCAAATGAATGAGTAATTTCTTTCCACCGGTTTACTTTTTGAAGAACTGAGATGCCGCAGTAGAGGTCGAAAAGTCCATAGTGATATTGTACGGCTGATGACAATTTACCATCATCAAAGTATGTACAAGTGCTTAACTTATGTAGAAATTCTAAAGTACAAAGACGAAATAGTACTATGCAAGGGCACAGGCACTCTGCACAAGTGGTTACCTCTCTCTTTTACTTGTGGCACTGGAATACGTCTCATGCTCGTACAATTTGGATTTTTAGTAACCAAAGGCAGTTGCGCATTCCGACTGCGCTACAGTTGCTTGCAACAAATACAAATGTACAGAGTGAGTCGATTGCTCTACACAGCCAAGTTTTGATCCTATAGCTACCACCTCCAGATAAGTTGGAAGGTCATCTCGGGTGAGTTAAGGGGGGGCGCGGCAAGTAAAGTGCCGATTTTGGTCAAAATATGCGATTTTCTGATTTATTTTTTTTCGTAATCTTCAGACCTTCAACTTCCTTGTTCTAAAATATTACAGCGAAACGTGCGCTACAAATCCCGCAAATAGTGTTTTTGCCGAGGCTAGTCGCCGAAAAGTGCGAAAAAAAAGCCCCTGAAACGGTGTTGTTCACGCCGCACAAACGCGCCAAGTTGTTGACCGTGGGCCGCCATTTTGGTAGCTTTGGAAAGAGGAGAAAGCCGGCTTCCCGATGGTCGCGGTCTCGTATTTCGCCGAGTGAAAATAAAAGCGCGAGGAGCAAGTAAAAAAACGAAAACGAAGAACGGCAATTGGCTGCGCGGGTCACGTGGTAGCAGGCGCGACCTCTTACTGGTCAAAGCTGCGCCGCGCACCTTGGCAACCTTGGAAGCGCGAGCGCATCTGCGGCCGCCGTGCCGAGAATCATCCGGCGTGCGTTTCGTTTTTTGCCAGTTTGCTGTTTTTGTGATAGTTCGCGTGCTTTTTTTACCAAGCTTTGTTTACATCGGTGGTCTCTTCTGAGTGCTTGCTCATACTGCGGTGCTATGTTGCCGCAAAAAAAGTTCCGGAGCGTCCACAAGTACGGCAAGCGTCGGAAAGCTTGGAACAAAGGGCAGACGACTGCGGCTGCCGTCCCAGTCGCAGTTCCGGACGGAGCATGCTCTTCAAGCGTCACGAAGCCTCTACTCAGACCCTTCGCTGATTGTTGTGAGGCCGAGAGTGTGGAAGGTGCCACATCGTCGTATGTCAGACCGCCGGATGCCGTCGACCGTGATGGACGCTCTCGCGAACCCGATTGCGGTGGCACCGCGTCGGCAGCCGTTGCAACTCCGGGCGTGCGCGCGTCGAACATTCTATCGCGAGTTTCGGCCCAGATTCCGAGCAGTGAAGAAATCGCGCAGCGGGCGCAGACAAGGCGGGATGTTTTGGATGCCGTAGCATCGAAGTCCGCTTCAAAGCGGAAGCTCGAGATTCTGAACGAAGGCTGCGACCCAGAACGCTGTGGAGAGTATGAACAGCCTCATTTGGTCACTCCAGTCCAAGAGCCAGTTCGCCTCCCTTCGAAGTGTGGAAAGTGCAGTTGCAGATGCAGTCTGCCGTTTCAATGGTGGCTGCAAGAGTGCGCTGCAAGAGATCACTGCTCAACTGGGCTTCAATCCAGGAGACTGCTCTTTGCGGCGAGCAGCCGAAAAGGATGCCAAAAGGGTAAAGAGGGCTCAAAAGGCGCATTGTTCCACGACAAAGAAGCGCAAAACTGGGTTGCGCTCTACAGAGGCCAAGGCCACAGCATCTCAGGATTACTGCCCAGGAGGATTCTGAGTGTTTTAGGCATGTTGTGAACTTCCAAACAAGAGTGAACTTTCAAAGTCAGTTTTCTCAACTCTTGATTTTCGCCTATGTGCCTTCGCTAGAACATCTGTCATTTTCTAACAAAGACTGATAGAGTCGTTCCGTTTTTTGCACTAGGCTCAGGAGGCCTTTAGCAGTGCAATAAAGCTTTATCTCTCTTCTTACTCATCATTTAAAATTTTTAGAACACATTTTATAATTACTGCGATGTGTGCGCAAAACAACATTCATGTTTTGGAAATTTTATTTATGGTTACAAGAACTAGAAAAATCAACTAATAGCTTCTTTGCACAAGTTGATGCTTTGGGAACATAATAATATGAAAAATAATTTCATTTAGCAATAATTATCTCTTTAAGTGTGAAGAGCATTAATTAGTATAATTATGCTTGTAACTCAAAAAGTACAAGAGGTATTTGAAAACGGTTTTCATATTTGGAATCCTCACAATCATCCACATACACACACCAAATTTCATCACAAACAGTACATTAATAAAAAAATTAGTTTTACTTGCCACGTCCCCCCTTAACGTGTCAACTTCGCGATGACTGGAACGGAACTTACACAGAGCACAGGGACAAGAGACGACAGGTTGACGTGTCGGGGTGCAAACATGTGCAGCTGCTGCAGACAGGAAATAGCTTCCGTCTGAACCAAGGCGTCACCGTGGTCCTGCATGATGCTACAGGCGACCAGCAGGGAAGACCGAGCCGTACTGATGGAGTTGGTGTTGCCTGCACTCAAAAGAAGCACAGCGCTGTGTGAAGCTGAATTCGCAAAGTGTGGCTCGTTTAAATGAGACGAGTGAAACAGTGGGCAGTAGAATGGGCTTGCCTTCTGGACTTATAACAAAACCTCAAGAATACCAGATCAAAAATGCACTATAAAGAAAAAAACAATAAAAAATAGCAAGCACAATTTACAGAATAACTGCGATGGGCATCTAATATGGTTTAGAAGTGTTCAGCTGTGCTCCCAGTAATAACAAATTTTTGCTTGAAATGCTCATTAGCATAGCTTTTAAGAAAAACTTCATTCTTGGTTTTACACGCCAAAACCATGTTGTCACACAGAGGTTTTTGTGATTGCGGACGAATGGACGCTGCTAGGAAGAGAAGTTGAGGTGTCTCGGGCTTCGATAGATGGAGTTGCTCTGGTCACAGCGTATCGGCACTATGCCTCGTATTTGTAATAAATATACTGTAAATATGCTCACGGCATTGTAATTATGAAAAATGGTGCAGCGAGGAACTCTACATTGAGTACGACCACCTCAGGTTTTTTAACATGCACATAAATATAAGCAGATGGGCACTCTTGTGGTATGCCTCTACTGGAATGCAGCCACAGGGGTCAGAGTTTGAAGCCATTACTAACAACAACAAGCAAACCAAAGCTGAAGGAAATGAAAATCTCAGCTTGTGCTACTGCCTGTTACTACAGTGGAATGTCACTATAGCGAAATTGACTCTGACACAAAAGTATAACTATGTTTAACGTTTTAAGTAATTTCTAGCATGCACTCATTACAAACCGATATGAGTAAGAAAAAATATAAATTGTTTTCATAACTATACCAAAGCATTCATTATTTCGAAGTTTGTGAAGAAAACATTCAACAGTGGGTTTTGACACAGCTGATTTCAGAAAAAGGGGAGCAAGGCACTTACACTGGTAGATCTGGCACTTTCAAATATGGGTTAAAATTAACTAGTCTATAGTAACGAATACAGTCATGATTCTAGGATGAAAAGGTACACAGATGCAACGCTATGCCCCTTTGCCTTCTTGTACAGAACCTGCAACAGTGCTAAGGAGGTTGCTACGAATCATCGACATGCCCAAGCACATGCACATATCCCAAATTATAACTAATCAAGCACACATTAATGAGCACTCACGGCAAGGGCAAAGGATCACACAAGGAGTCATAGTGGCGAGAAGGCCAGCGAACGCACCTTGAAGTTCAGGTCCAATCGTAGTGATGACAGCCGAGAGGCACTTGCCGATGCACTGGTGCACGTCAACATGAGTGGGTGGCATGCTGAGCAGCAGCTTGAGTGCCAGAGAAAGGGTCGGCTCCACGTAGCTGCGGAACATGGGGCCTCCCGAGTCCGCAATCAGGCCCAGAGCGTGCAGTGCCCAGACCTGCAAGCATGTGTAGTGGTTGGGAGTCTTGACATACTGACCAGAGGAGCAGTGTTCAGGCAGGAATTTACAGTACGGTCCTCTGTTAAAGGGCACACTACTGTGAGGGTGGCCGAGAGAGGGCGTTACGTGACGGCATCATCATCATCATCATCAAGACTTGGCCGAGAAAGGGCAATACATGATGGCACAATCATCATCATTGGGACGGGGA
The DNA here is from genome assembly GCF_013339725.1 of Rhipicephalus microplus. Taxonomy (NCBI): domain Eukaryota; kingdom Metazoa; phylum Arthropoda; class Arachnida; order Ixodida; family Ixodidae; genus Rhipicephalus; species Rhipicephalus microplus. The sequence goes on from NC_051168.1 coordinate 66,706,609, forward strand.
GTTGTGAGAATTGCGTGTGGGGGGGAAAAAGGGAAGTTCGGCATGGTTATAAAGAGTGGCAAGACGAAGCGGTGTGCTGTGCGTAATTTAGGGTTAGCGCGTGACACTACAATGAGCAACGTTCCCATTGCCAGCTTTGTAACAGCGAGTGGATGATGAAACAATGTTCACGCACGGCATTAGTGTGACGAAAGTCATAACTATCAATTTGGTAGTCTTACACAAATTTAAACCATTATGCTTTTGCGAGAAACTGAAATCTAAACATCCTGGGCATGCAAGTGTTTACTTTAACCTAATGCCAAAGAGATCAGTTCTGCCCGAAGCATCTTCCTCATGCCCCCAGTTCAAACACAATTGAAGTCGGTTATGGGATATTCTTGAGTTGTAATGTCATTCCATTGTCAAGAGTAATGCCACAGAGACACATCATTTTAATGTGTCCTGTCATAATGTCGCAATGCCACATCACTGTGATGTAATGAGCCATGTCACTGTATGTCACATCTTAATGTCGCAATAGTGGATTGTCATGTCATGATGCCATGACATTGTCATGTTATGATGTCAAGTCATTTTCGACGTCATGTATACACCAGTGACATTACATAATGGCAAGGCATATTGATGTCATGCTGATGTCAATACCACATGTCACGCTGCAGTGCCACATAACTGTCGTGCAATGCCACATCACTGACACAATGGCACATTGTCATGTAATGATGACATGACACCGTTGTGGGTCACATCATAATGCTGCAGCAGTGCAACAATGTCATGTCATGCCCAGCCGCGGGGGTCTAGTGGCTAAGGTGCTCGGCTTCTGACCCGCAGGTCACGGGATCGAATCCCGGCTGTGGCGGCTGCATTTTCGATGGAGGCGAAAATGCTGTAGGCCCGTGTGCTCAAATTTGGGTACACGTTAAAGAACCCCAGGTGGTCGAAATTACCAGAGCCCTCCACTACGGCGTCTCTCATAATCATATGGTGGTTTTGGGTCGTTAAATCCCACAAATCAATCTGTAATGTCATAATGTCAAGTCATTGTAGAGTTATGTATATACCAGTGACATGTCATAATGTTAAGGCATATTCATATCATGATGATGTCATTACCATGTATCACCGTTTAATTTCACAAAAGTGTCATGTGCTATGTGGGGCTATGTCATAATGTCACACCATCGTAACGTGTCACATCATAATGTCATAATATCACACCACAGTCAGGCCATGTCAGCGTCATTAGACTCTGTGGAGTGATGGCAAAACGTGCAAAGAAGTGAGAGACGCTGCAACGCCCCACCTGAACGACAGGTGCATTCATGTCCTGAGCCAAAGCAAGCAGGATGCTGACACTGGTGTTGAGGTGCTGCCCAGAGCCCATGCCGCCGACGTAGCGATGCAAGCAGCCGAGTGCCAGAGAGTGCCCCGTGCGTGACACAGCGTCCCGGGCAGTCTTGAGCCTGAAGCACAAGTATTCAATGTTAAAGTGACATCTTTTTGACTCCAAAAGAGACATATTTCGTTTCTATGGTGTGCGCTGTCATTTCTCTGTACGCACCGGAGCCGGACAACACGTACAAAATATTGTAATTTGGTTTTAAAGTTCGTCGCCATGTATCTGCAAGCCAGCCCCACTGCAATGCAAATAATCACAAGTCAACACAGTAGCTGGATTTATGAACTCCACATCCTGTATTCTAAATCACAGAAATCACTGTCAAAGTCTCTGGACGACAATTCATTCATTATTGTTTATGTGAAACACACACGACTGACGGCTGTAGCTAGTATTTCGCGAGTTGCTGTCTTCCCGTGACGTCAGACCCGTCTTGACACGTCACTGCGAAGCCACCCTCTCGATACTGAAACCGAAATCGTCTCTTTGAGGTAGCGGTATTACCGTATTTACTCACACAATTGGCGCACTCGCATAGTAGGCACATGCCCCTAGTTTGATTGCAGAAGATTCGATTTTTTAAATTCTGCGCATAAAAGGTACACTTCTAACTTGGTCGCGATCAGAAACGATTCTATCCCCCAGCAATACAGTTGGAATGCGGTCCCCGTACCCTGAAGAAAAAAAGAAGGCAAATCGACGAGCAAATAAAAAATATTCGAAGTGCAACAACCTAACCAACATGTTTGTCGAAATAAAACTTGAAAAAAAAGAAATGTTTATGAGTGAAAAAACAAACAAACAAAAAAACCGGCTGTTCCATCAATTACTGATACACCCCAAATCGTAGTGCTCCTTGGAGGTCACGTGTACAACACTGGGGGCTCGATCGCCATCACCACCATCAGAGAAAAAGAAATTCCATTTTGCGAGCGATGTCCGTATGTTGTGGTCGTGTATTCAACTTTGGTTCCACCATGGGGAAGTACGCAAGCTACACGGCTGGATTTAAACTGAAGGCAGTGCAGTACGCGCTGGAGCACGGCAACCGGGCTTCAAGCTGGCATTTCGGTGTTGAAGAAACCAGCATTCGGTACTGGAGGGATCAAGAAGAAAAACTTAAGGCAACGAAGCAGACACGACGGCCTTTTCGCGGTGTCAAGAACGGCAGGTATCCGAACGTCGAAGAGCAACTGGTCCGGCATATACAGGAGCTATGACAAGATGGCTGTGCTGTGTCGTTGGATATTGTGCAGACTGAGGCGTGCAGAATAGCCAGAGAGCAGTAAGCAAAAGAGTTCAAAGTCAGCTCTGGATGGACAACTCATTTCATGGGGCGCCATGGCTTCGCACTGCTAAGGAGGACCACCTTGTGCCAGTGCTTGCCCGCAGCATATGAGGACAAAGTGGTGGACTTCCACCGTTTCGTTATAAAGCTCCAACAGCAAAAAGACTTCATTTTGCCCCAGATTGGCAATGCTGATCAGACCCCCCTTTGCTTTGATATGCCGCGGAACACAACAGTGAAGAAAGAAGGTGCACAAAGCGTCATCGTCAGAACATCTGGCGCTGATAAGCAACGATCCACCGTAACGCTGGTGGTGACAGCGGATGGGCGCAAGTTACTGCCTTACGTTATTTTTAAACGTAAGACGCTCCCAAAGGCAAATTTCCCTCAAGGCATCTACGTCAGAGTCCAGGAAAAAAGCTGAATTAGCACGGAACTCATGGTGGATTGGGTGAAAACAGCCTGGAGTCGGCGACCGAGTGGTCTGTTGTTCTCGTCCATGCTTGTCCAGGAAAGTTTTCGTGGGCACCTAGTAGCCCGCATACGAGATGAACTAAAGGAGCTGCGCACAGATCTGGCAGTGATTCCGGGCGGCCTCACATCAATACTGCAGCCTTTGGACGTGTACTTGAATATGCCTTTCAAGAACAATGTTCAAGGCTGTACACCAACTGGATGGCTAAAGGACAACATCAGCTGGCTCCAGGTGGTAAGATTAAGAGGCCGCCTGTGAAAATGCTGTGCGCTTGGATCGTAGAAACGTGGCAGGCGATCTGCGACGAAGTCGTCAGGAAAAGCTTCAAGAAGACGGGTATCTCGAACGCACTGGATGCGAGTAAGGATGACATGTTGTGGGGTGCGGATTATTCGGACACTGAAAACAAATCCCCGCTTAGCGAGGATGAATGTGTGCTCTCGGACTCGGACTCTAAATAGGGAAAAGGAGGAACACCTACGATTTTTGTGTAAATAAATTTTACGTGTGTATGTGCAGTTGACGCCTCTTGCTTCTTCATTAAAAGGTACATAGGTATGTTTGTTTTATGCTGAATTGATTGGTAAACAATAAAGTCGGCTTTACTTGAACCGAGTCGAAAAAATTTTCTAAAATTTTACCCCGCGTAATTGGCGCACCCCTAACTTCGAGCCGGACTTCCTGAAAAAAAAAAAGTGCACCTATTATGTGAGTAATTATGGTAAATATTGATTCAATGCATTCCCAAGCACCATTACACTCTTTATAGGGTACTCGACACCTGCTTTTTCATTTAGAGCAACAACTACAAAATATTAAAAATTCGTGCCAGTACTCCTTTAAAGTTGGCTCAGTATCGTACAGTATGCAACAGCACCAATTTGGGAGTCTTCCATCAACTTTAGCTAAACCTGAAGAATCAACATCAAGAATAATCAGACATAACTTTAAGCATAGTATTTTTACTTGAATGTGGCTAGATAAAAGTGCAAAATAGAAAAGCCAGTAGGCCTACTGCCAAACAAACAAAAACAGACTCCTTGACCAATTCAGGCTCTTGTGCATTTTGCAGCGAGTCTCGACCCTGGCAGGTTTGATGCTCTTAATTAGATTATACGAGCTACTTGGTCAGCTGCTTGATGTTAGGTGTTCCATAACTGCCAAGAGTGGCTCTGGCTAACACACAAAATACTGAAGAAAAAGGAAGAGAGAACTGCTGCTGCTGAGGCACAATGGCGATGCACTGTACATGTGATTTGCAAGTTGTTTGCGTAGTTTCCACTGGCAGCATGCTGTTTCTTCTTATCCACTTTTATTTATATTTAAGAACATAATTACTACAGCTTAATTAACCACAAATAATGTGATGCAACATAAGTTCCCTCTCCCGACCCACCTCAGTCTTCAACTGATTGCCCTTCTAGTTCACCTCTGTAAAATCGAGGTTGAAGACTTTACTTTCAGCACTGACCTGTCAAAGCTGTCCTGAGCCATTTCAGCCACAAAGCGGCCATCTCCGACCACTTGAGCCATGCGGCCTAGGGCTTCGCCAGCGGCACAGCGCAGGATTGGATTCGGATGGCTCAGAGCTCCCTGCAGGGAAAGAAAATACGGCCAATGTTTTTATACTTGATGACAAAGCCACTACCAATCAACTAAATGCCACTTTTTTTTGCAAGAACTTTCAATAATTTAGGCGAGAACTTTTAGCAAGAGCTTTTAATTTTTAATTTACAGAGCTGAAACATTGAAGGAAAAAATTCTTTCATGTGCATGAGAGGAATTATGTGCAATCTTCTGTAATCCTGCATTATACCACTTATCTTTTCTCTAACTACACCTTCCACAACTCTGTTTCTAGGCAAATCTCTGCTTACTTTTATCCTTGCACACAATTTACACTATTACTAATGTTACTGGATTCATTCACCTTTTTTTCCCTGGCTGCAAGCAGCTATGAACTTTTTCGATCCGTTTGTTCAATAGCCTTGCTTGGTAAACTGACTAGAGGTTAGCCGTAGTCCATCTCAAGAAATTGAGATAAATTTTTGTGTTAGATTCTTGAACACACTCTGCTACTAAATGTGAAAGCGACTACGTGTCACCTTTAATCCCTCACTCACATGAATAAGCCCAACTGCTGCTTTGCGAACGTCTTCACCTCCAAGTGATGTCTTTGCTTCAGCCAGTGCCTGCACAAATCGACCGAAATGAGCATGGAGCACCAGAATAGGTAATAATGAGAGAGAGAGAGAGAGAGGAAAGAAACTAGCACTTCAAGAGATCAGAAAAACTTTTTAAGAGCCACAATGGTGCTCGACAACATTTTAATCATGCCAACATTTGCATCAGCCATGCTGTTTGGCAAATTCATTTAGCCATGCTGTTCAGCCATGCATGACAACACACTGCGCTGCGTTACAACCCTGTGTCAAGGTTTCACTGAATGTTGCATTAAATGAAGGAGCACTAGCGTAATCCACTCTCCTCGCAAGCCTGCTGACCAGCTTGTTCCGGAAATTTTTGAAATTTGAACACTCTTTCTGTATTTCTAGGTTTATATCCCTTCTTTTAATTATGTTGCTTCACCGAGCAGTGATTGTACAGGGACCAGGGCCTCAGTTAGGCGCATGCTAGCGCCTTCAGCCCTTGAACCCTTTGGTTTTCTGTATGAAAGCTATCACGTGTGCGAATAAATAAAATATAAATCTCTAAGTAATACAGACAGTACAGACAATTAAATGTGTAACTACCGTTATAGCATGCCTGTTTAGCCTGAAATAAATTATAAGAATTGTATTTTGAAGCACTGTTGGATTATGCATGAAGATTTTTCAAATAAACGAAACAATGCCAGCGTACTATGTTCAAAAAGCAGCAGTTTTGCACAGCGGATGCGAGAATGCCCTGCTTTTTAGACGAAACATCGCCGCTCACCTCATTTACAAAGTCTGCCATTTTTTCTGGAAAACACCTTCTGACAACTTATTTTGCATTACAAAGAAGATATATTGTGAACCATATTTAAACCATACGAAGTGGGCGTAATCTTGACAAAATGACCTACTGCAGTCCCGAAGCTTCTCGAACAGTGTAGCCATGGTTTGCGCTGAGAATTATTGACAGTGAAACGGGGCGATAACAAAACATGAGGAGGGAATGTGGAAATATTAAGCAAAATGCATAGTAAAATGAGCATAAACAAGCTGGATGTTTCTACAAATGAACAATTCGCATCAAAACTTAATTATTATCACAATGTCCAACATGTTAAGCGTTATGTGAAGACTTCATGCGAGCTAGGTATTCCCCACAAAACCAACCGCAGCTTTGATGGGTGATAAGCACCTTGAGTGCGCTGAGCAGTGCAGTAAAGATGTTGATCTGGACGGCCTCCTGGCGGGTGGCCTTGCTGTGGCGCACGCACTCTGAGAAGTGGTCCAGCATCTGCAGCCGATGCTTGAACGCCACGTGGGGGAACACGAGCCCGTACAGGACCACCGACATGTCGATCACCGCCACTCCCAGGGGAAGCGGGCCCGGCAGAGCATCACCCTGCGCAGACGCAGTCGATGCGTCACATCTCTGGAGGGAGCTTTTAGGCATTGAACCATGGAGTGACTACCCTACATGGCGAAAATGGTTGCTTGGGCATGTTGGTACGACATATTAGAGGGAAACAGTGCGAAAATGCAAAGGGCATAGGCGTATAATGCACAGGTGTACAATGCGTGGTTTATTTAATGAACTGTTGTTGTAAGTCAGCGCTGTTGTATGTATCCTTATTGCCTTGTCTTTCGCCTTTCACACTCTTTCCCTCTAATACCCTACACAGCACATTTTTCAGAATATGACTCAAACTGGTCGACTTGACAGATTAACGCTACTACAAGCATCTTGGGGGCAGGGTATTACGTGCACCATAGAATTTCATACAATAATACCTAGAGAGGAACCTGGCGCTGCGATTGTGTACCTTCATTGGAATTATGGAAAGTACAGACTTCAGATTGGATAGGGTTAGCTAGCGAACTGTCTACAGACATTTTTCTACAGTTTCAGTTTCGTTCTTTGCGCAGCACGGGCAGTGGGGTGCAGTAAAAAAGGCTGAAGCAGTGCCTTTGTTGTTCGAAGAGGCCTGATGACCACTAGATCTCCCGATTTGCTGCGACAGTGGAGATTTACGAGTAATATTTTACAGTTTAGACAAAAAATCGTCCACTGACAGCTACGCATGGATGTAGCGTCTCATGCCAGTGCAGGATATTGCTTTGAGTTTACGTTTTTCACGAGCGTGTCTTGCATAAACTCGTTTTGAATCGACTGCAAAGCAATGATCAAGCTAAGTAGATGCACCGTCACGCTCCACTGACTCGACTTCACAATAAAACCAGATGTGCGTTGGGGGCAGACCACTGGGACCACTGGGACAGACGTACCTAGCGTCACAGAAGATGAAACGATAAGTGTTTTTCACTTAATACTGCACTGTTATTTCCCTAAATAGATAATACATACTTTCGAGAGAAAGAGAAGCATGTTTGTTTTCAAGTGCTGTAAAAAATAATTCATTAAATCTTTATGCCAAATCTGGAACGCAATGGCATGGAACGCAATGGCAGAACGATGCATCCCCTGATGGTTAAATTGGCATCCCCTGATGGTTAAATTTAAAAAAAAAAGTTTCACTTTTTTCACCTGGTCACAAAAACTTTTTGCAACAAAGTTTGCGTACCAATATTTGAAGCAAGGTACAATTAAGTTTAAGTTCATACCACTTTGTTTTACACCCAGAAAAGAAGCGTCGGTAATCTCAAGAACGTAATTCATCCAAAGCAGATCCGAAGCCTGTACTTCCCATAATTCCCACGAGGCTACAAGCGCCGCTGAAGGAGCCCGCGTAGACACTAGCACCAGATTCCCCTCTACTGTGTGAAACTCTACGACATGCACGAAACACTGCAGTATACGTCTCTATTATATGCGAAAAGCTCAGACTAAAGTCTAGACCCTTTTTTCCCTCTGCAGACAATCAAGCTCTATTGAAAATGTAACGGCATTTCTCACTGGTCAATTCGAAGCGACTGCACAAATTCTCGAGTGAGCGCTTAGGTCTCACAAATCTAAATTCGCCAGTGGAAAGCAAAAACGCTTCATGAGCAAGTGCCAGAAACCAGTACTATAAGCTATACCCTACACAAGACGTGACGAATGTGACATGGGCAATGCGGAATATCTCCCCCCAAATTTGTGCTCAGGTGCCGAGGCAAGTGAGAGCAATCCTGCATGGAGGGAGTCGGTTTGAAACGACCAATGAAAACAGCGAATCCACCCTGAATTGGACTGATGACATACAGGTTCATTGCCAAGAAGAAAAGAAAAAACCTTGCTCCAGATCAACCATTGAAAAACACTACACGTTTTCAGTCGCAAATATCCACATTATCAGCTACCCCCTAGCAAATATTTGAGGCTGTGGCAACTTGCATTACAAGTGGTTTATATGAAATACCTGTTCATACGTTAGTGCACAATTGTCTCTCTCATCACACAGATCAAACCAATACCGAATCAATTCAAACAACAATCAGTCGTCTCTAGAAGCATCAATTCTTATGCTTTGATCATAAATCACGCCAACATGTCATAAGAACTACACTATTGCATGCATTGGGTGAAGAGTGTACCTTGTTAAGCGACCTATACAGTGCAGTGGTGTCATGCTCCAAAGCCCCTGATCCCGAAGCACTATTTGGCTGCAACTGCAAGGTAAAAACACAATAGTAAGGGTAAAGCAGGGAGAACTACTCGTGCATGCCCGTTTGATTCGCACAGTATTGTAACTGTGCTTGTGGCTAGCCACTGCATAATAATGTCACAGACAGAAAAAAAAAAGCCCTTCACAGACAACTAAAAATAAATGATACATCAAGAATGTTGTCAAATGGTCAGATCCTATTAGAACAAAAAGAAAAACGGACATTAACAGTATACAAATGTTAATCAGAACAAAACAGGAAGGCACTACAACAAGCTTTAAGCGGCGACAATACGACATGCACGTAACACATTTACGCATTCCATCAAACACTATAAGTCATACGGCTCGACAGCAATAACTACAAAACACACTCAGATACTACAGCCTAAAGGGACCAACAACAAAATTTTATGCCACCTGTTTTCAATAACGCAACGGAAACCTCACATGTCAAAGTGCCTAACAGCCGAACGGTAATGTGGTGTAAGAGATGAGACCGAGTAGGCAGAGCGCATGTATTGGGGTGGCAATCTCGGTGTGTGTGTGTGTGGTTGACGGTGGAGGAAGCAGCTGGCAGCGAGTGCTGAGTGAACAGCAAGGGGGCAGGCGTGTGGGCGCAGGAATAGAATCACTGTATATGCTACCTTTTGGTAGCACATGAAAGGTAGCAATACACAGTAACTCTACGCAGGAATACGGGAGGAGAGAGACAAGAGTATGAAGAGAGAAGTCCGACACTGTTGGCTACATGGCGCGGAGGATGAAGAATGTGCAGAGTGTATAGTGAACGTGTGTACCGTGAAGTATGTCGTCGAGTGTAAAGCGGGAAAGGTCGTGAAACATTCATAATCAAATCTCTTTGATCAGCGACTTCGAAGATCTACTCACACAACACTATCAGCAAAAAGTGGGAGGTCTGCTGCGCGTACACGCACTCCGCGCACATGCGCTACAGCTCCACAATGGCTCCACTATTCCACTAGTTGCACACTGCGGTGTGGTTCTGTCTTTTACCTTAACTCTTTTTACCTTGGAGGCAGCACAGAAATGAGTGGGAATGAATGAAATATACAAACTCCGACTCAGGGCCCTCATTACGGTGCTCACGAAAGCATCAGACCACATACAGCAAAGTGAAAAAATCCATAATCTAGCTTCAAGGCTCTTGAAGCTGGATTAAAGAATCATCAGGCTATGTGACACACCGGTTTCTAGCGACTTTTAAGCGTCATTTAGTAATATAAATCCTCATCACATAGTGCAAAGGATGCTTCAATGTGCCACTGTAATTGACGCTATTTTCATTTCCACCAGGATGAACTCACGCGCTCTGGCTAGTTGTCGGTCCCTTCAACTTTCAGGATGCACAGTACGGTCAGGAGTAATACGATATTGGTAAAAATATATGCACATATAAGATGAATGAGCACAGCCCCAAGCCATGAAAAAAAATGACTGAGTTCATTTTTTTTTTCTCCCAGTTATCACGAAGCAGCAGCCGTCGCTATCACTCGCCGCCGCCATCAGTGAGTTATATGCAGGAAAAAAAAAGAGAACAAAAAGACTGCTTAGCATGCGTGGCACGTGCAACGACGACAAGAAGACAACATCTACGTCGCTTGCGTAATGCACGGAACTACATGCTGTTCCAATGGGGATCAAACGGCGGCTAGCAGGGGCACACCTGGCGAGCAATCGGTCGATACTCACAAAGGACTTGTCCGACTTCCTGTGGGGTTCCATCTACAAAGTTTTTTTTTATTCAATTGGTGAAATTCTTCTCCATGGCATCGGCATTGCAACAAACGCGCACTCTAAAAGAAGTTTACACCACTTTGGGCATATCTTGTTTACAAATGACCCAGCAAGCACCTTAAGAATGGTTCAAGTTCGTCTGGGAGTCTTTTCTTTTGTTGTTTCACAGTAATAATGGTAGAAGGGCATGCTGTCTTGAACATTTAAGCGCTCACAGCTTTCCTAAAAAGAAGGGTAACATCACACTGGCAGTATGATGCAAATTGAAGCTGTTTGCAAATTGAAAGTGCTGGACACGTGGTGATAATGCAGAAAAAGGTGCATAAGATTTTGATTACTGTTGTGGCACGAAAAATGTCCCAAATATACCCCATTCATCAAGGTGTGTGAATCTTAGATTTATATTCCTTAATATTTATTGATCTCTACTTTGCAGTAAAGAATGTGGCATTACACATACCAATTGTAGCATGGACTTAAAAAGTGTCAGACAAAAAAAAAAAGAAAAGATATGCAAGAAATATATTACACTACTTCTTCGGCACAAAGGGCATATGTAAGCTTACATTCTAGAGGAAAAAAACTGGCATAACTGAGCGGTCTTTCTGTGGTACGATAACAGTCTATCTTGTGTACTTTTCTTGCATTATCGCCGCACACCTGTCAGCAGTACGTCCTGTACGACATGTGCACTACCAGCGTAAACATAGCATTCCTCGATAGTCAAGTGGCAAGACTTCAGTTTTTGAGAATGGATTTATGCGCAAGCCAGACGACAACTGTTAAATGACACAATAAGCCCAAATATGCGTATCTTATTAGCGTACGTACTCTAAAAATGGTTGCAGCTATGAATTTATTTATTTCACACTAGTCCTACACAAGAATGATTGTCACCTATCTTGCGCGCCTTTCGCTGCTCTTCTCATGAACAGCGAGCACGCTATCAGTGTAACATAAAACGATTGCTTCTAAAAGGCAAACTCGAGCAAGGCAGACAGATGTTGACTATTTTTGTGCGAGAGAAAGAAGTGCTGGTTGATGCGAATGCTTTCGAAGCGCACTCTAAATGAACTACACATCATTTACTGAAGTAGCGATAGAACTTTACACAATTTACAGTGTACTACATGAAGCTTACACTACTTACAGAGCAGCATATGACCACAAAACAGTACTGAGCATCTAGTATAGTTTTGTTCTTTCGATACTGAAGTGCCTGCTGCACTTTTCCATCGAGAATGCAATGTGACACCAATGGTGCACACACCTTGCCAAACTTCGAAATACCATGGAATCACAAAAATAGGTGCGAATTAAATTAGGGTCATTGTTCTTAGGTAAGCCCTAAAAGGTGTAAACTTTTTCAGGAGTGTACGAGCTTAACCAACCTATCTACTTCCTGATGTTACATCATTTTCAAAGCTCGGCTTGAAGGGTTTATGAAATGGTAGACACTTTTACACACAAAATGTAGAAAACTGGTCAACTATGAGAATGCAACTTGTTGGTCAATGAACTGGAATCAAAGGAAAAAAAAAGACACTGGAGTACATCATCTGTTAGATGCGGAACTTCTTATGCGCAGTTTGTCATTTATTTACTTACGGGTGTTGTAGGCGTAGTCGAGGGGTAAATGTTCTGAAAAGCAATCAGCTACCTCAGTCATCTGTTCTGAAAACTCTTTGTTTGAAAAATGCGTGTTAACTGAAGCATGCTCCAGTCAACTGGTGTCATCCACAAATGGTACTTTTGCGTTCTTTGAACATGAACTCTCACCCTTGAAATTACAGTCCCTGGCAAAAGTTTCAGTGGCACTTCATAAGTGACAATGCTTATCAATTGGTTCTGTTGCAAAAAATTTTAGGTGCCAAAGTTCAGGAAAGTCTCTCCAAATGAATGATGCACGAAAGTGAAGAATGTTCCTCGAAATCCTGAACAAGGTCTAACAACAGTTTGGTAAGCGCAAAGTGGCCTCGAAACTTTCGGCAAAAACTGTACTGCGTGTCAAGTGTGAAACTGCAGAACTGAGATGTTAAGAACAAGGTGCATGAACAAATCTACGAAGTTAAACACGAATTAGAAACAAATCAGGTTTGTGAGACAGCCAAAAAGGAACACAAAGTGATGTGTACAAGTGCGAGGACAAGCAAGAAAAAAATTTTGAAAATTTGGTGAGAAATCTGTCGAAAATGAGCTTACAGCAAATTAACGGGTAAGTGAATACTGAGGCACCCAGTGGTGGTAAAGTGTGTGTGCAGCCATAGAAACACAAGAAAAAAAAATGTTTCGCTTTAGACAAGTACAAGGAGGAAGACAAGATAAACACTGGTACTCTCTGTACTCAAGCAGCTCATCCATCCAGTGCCGTTGCTGTTACAATAAAAATTCATTACAGCATACCCCTTCATTCTCTTGGATGTGAAAGACTTGTCCGATAATGCACTGTTTTTCACAGGAGTCAACCGGTCGAAGTATATTTCCAAGTGCAAACACTCCGAGGTTATTTAAAGCCTCACAACAATGGCAATACTATGTTTAACACATTAAAAAGTTTATATATACAGGGAAAAAAAAGAGAATTGAGCAAATTATCAGATATAATGACGTCCCTCTAAAACATTCGGTGCGAAATATGGGTATGCTTGCCACGAATGACCTGGCACAATGAAGGCATTTTCACACTGAATTAAGCTTTGTTGTAATAAGGCCAGAATGTATCACTGTTGACACTTTTTTTAAACTAGGACAACAGCCTTGGGGCAAGTGCTCCCAAAACAACTAAACTTAGAGCAGTGTGATGGATAGACACAAACATAAAACAGATAAGCCCACATACAGCTACTATAAACCAATTACTATTAACCGGATACTGCCATACAATTATTGAATTAAGAAAGTTTTCTTTTGGATACCTTTTAAGTAAGTCAAGTGTGCTGATTTGGATTTGGCAACAGTGATTTAAGAACTTTGAAGGGAAGAAAAAAAGACAGGCATTCATTTCTTCCGACTACCCAGTTTGTTCAGATGATTTTGTGGAGAGCACATAAGGAGTATAAAAAATTCAATGCCCACTGCAGTAGCACCTGTCAAGGCCTCTTTGTATTAATACTTGTCCAGCAATTTGTTCAAAATGTTAGTGTGATCCTTAGCATGATTGTTTCTAAACTTTCCATACTTCAACTCGAATCATGAACTAGCATAATTCCTTCAGTACTTAAACTCAAATAGTGGATTCGCGTAATCCTTTCTGTACTTCAACTCAAATAGCTGATTAGCGTAATCCCTTTTGTACTTACATAATCCCTCCTGTACTTCCACTCAAATCGTCGATTAGCGTAATTCCGTCTCAATTCAGCTCAAAATCATTGGATTAGTGCAATTCCTTTTGCACTTCAACTCAGATAAAAGATATGCGTAACCTCCTCTGTAGTTCAACTCAAACTTTGGATTAACGTAATCCTTTTTACCAACCTGGTCCTCGATGGCCTTGTGGTCAGTCTCCTGGAGCCAGGAGCCCAAGATGACGCTGTCGTCTGAGTGGCACAGGCTGCGCAGCAGCGACGTCGTCGTGTTGGCCTGGTTCTCTGTCAACGTGAACTCGGCCACCAGCAGTCGCTAGCAGGTTGTTGTAACTGCCTGCGAGTGGGCCAGCCAACAAAGGTTGAGTAAAGGCACGCTAAAGGCAAATAATTCATGTAGGAGTGAAAGCAGCAATATTATAAACAGCAGTGCCCTACTTAGTGACAAATTAATTTAAGTGCGCCACACGACTCACACCACGAGTGAGACATTTGCGAAAAAATCCCGATGACGTGAGAGCGTTCGACTACATGTACTCACCAGTAATCAAACTAGCTGCAGTAAAAGAATAAAGAACCTTCCCTGCATCAAGAGACGTAACAAAATGCTGCTTGTCCGTTTCTGTTTGAGTTATAGAAAAAAGTACCACCTGGCATTACTACGGGGAATAACGCAAGTGGTTTAAAAATTCACGTTTTCACCTGGTTAGGCTGAAAAGGTGGTGCCATCTAGCGGGGCTCAGTTGAATCAAACAAGCAGTAAGTTGTTCAATGGCTGTTGTTTCTGCTGTGGCAACGGCTACTTTCACTCTGCTGCTACTAGTGACGGCGACCACAGAGTGAGGCTGGGCGACGTTGCGCACGGCAACAGTGACGTAAAAGTTCCCACTTTGAGGCGGGATATTTGAAGTGTGGTAACGCAATGGGGACCAGTAAAATGTTATTTCATTTCAAAATGAGCACTTCCTTAGCACAAAAGTAGCAGTACGAGGTTTCTGGACCGCTATTTCAGCAGTAAACATCTGCTTAATATTTGCCTTTAGTGTCCCTTTAAGTTAACAGCGCATCAAAACAAAACGATGCTGAAACTTAGAACAAGAGCTGAGCTAGCTGGTGAGTGTTCATTCTAAAGGATAGCGAGTGCAAACCCTAAAGCAAGAAAGACGACAAGACACCACAAACACCGACCAGCAACTGAAGAGGCGCACACCAGCACGGGCATGCACAAATAAGTCTGCGCCTTCTTTCTTTTCATCTGGTGCAGCGCCTCTTCATTTGTTAGTCGGCGTTTGTGGCGTCTTCACCTCTTTCTGTGTCCCTGTTTGCGTGCCCTATCTTTCAGAATGATGCTGGAACACCCACCAACTGATAATGCAAGGGTGGCAACATTAATAAATGCCTTGCATGTCTGAGCAAAGAGACTGCTACATACCGTATTTAATCGCGTAATCCTCGCATTCGCATAATTCTCGCACCCCCCCCTTTGCCCAAGAAAAATACGATTTCTATTTGTCCTCGAGTAATTATCGCACCCCCAAAAACTGCTGCAATAATGTCGTCTGCTCGTTCCAGCCACTGATTATGATAGCGCGCGCCATCTCTTAAGTATCAAGCGTACTATTGCATGCAGATTCAATCCAATCCAAGCCGAAGTGGCCAGTACGCGTTGCGGCGTGTTTTGCGTGCTGTGTCGGTAATGTTGGCACGTTATGAGGTGATACTGAAGCTACACGGCTGCTTCACGTTGCAAGTGATAGATAATGCACTAAACGACGGCAACAGGGCCGCCGGTAGGCCCTTCGGAGTCGACGAGTTTTGTTTTCGCTACTGGTTACGGCAGCTGAAAGCCACCAAGACGCGTTGGCCTGCCGTGTGCCTAAAACTAGGATCGATGGTAAACTTTATTTCTTCAGAAGGAAACTGCAGACGATTCTGTTAAGTAGCCATCAGCCCAATATTGACGTCCTACACTAACCTTCTGAGGGCTCCTGTTGAACGACGAACGCTACCGCTACCGCTACGTCCGCAACGCCCACAAGCTTTGCGTATGGTATTTTAATTCTCGACTATTTGCTTCCACTTTTTGTGTTTCAAATAAATCTTGCCTTGTTTTGAACCTCTGCTTTTTGTGATGAGTTAAGTTCTAATTAATACTTCTTACAGCTTGCTGCAAGTTGCTGGTGTGACAATCTCGATTTGCGGCCACTTCGTTTTCTTTTTCGCTCGGTACGTATTCGTGGAAAGTTTTCCCCGCATAATTTTCGCACCCTCCAACTTTGCATCAGTTTCGCGGCAAAAAAAGTGCAGAGGATTATGCAAGTAAATACAGTAATGTCATTGAACATAACATAACTTTGATTACTGTACTTCCATTATTGAGAACTAACTTCAATGTATTCAACAGCAGATCAACTGTGGCTGAAGTAATTAATTTACAATGTTCCAGAATAAAAGTACAACAATAAAAATGTGTTAGTGGCTCAATTTAAAAGACGGTTTATGGGTCAAGGCAGACCTACTACCATACATGAGCTAAGATATCCTAATGTATTTGCCAGCATCATGATCTTGACTAACATGCTCTTCTTACAATTATCTATGCAAATCATTTGCAACAGTTTTTTGATCATGGCAGCTGCGTCCTGCCCCAAAGCATCTTTCAGCAATATCAAGATGGCAACTGCTGACAATATGTCACGCTCTACCCAAGGTTACAGATCGAATTATTCTTCTTTTGTTTCGAAAGATTAAAGAATGTGGAGGTGTTCGACTCAGGTCAAATCTCAATACAATGAATTGTTCTTCTGAAAAAGCCTGGTAACAAAATTTTTATATAGCACTAAATTGTAGCTGCAACCAAAGCAGTTGCCTACCTTTGCCGGGTGGACATCCGCAATCACATTAATCTTTAAAGTTAAAGAAAGGCGAACACTCAGCGTTCCCGAATGAGTGCACATTTATTTGAAGACCATGACTTCTGTCTCGTGTAAGAAAGATATGCATTCTTCTTCTTCTTCTTCATGCCAAAACATTGGCATTCGGTAAAGATGCTTTGCATAGGTTTGCACGCACTGTTTTAACATCGTTTTCGCTCTCGTCGTTCCTCGTCACTATTTCCTAAGTCCTACACAAACGCTGTTGATCTCATCGGTCGCCAATTCAGCTGACGTGCATACTACTTCGTCGTAGCGCCGGTCGCACTGCACGTAGTGCACGTAACGTTAGTGAGGGAGTCTTTCGGCGACTACATACCACAGATCACTCGCGTCACATTTTCATGCTGCTTCCAGAGATCACCATGAATATACCCCGTCACCGATTATGAAGGAAAACAAGCGAATGCGTGACCTGCGCTCTACAGCGGCTGCTTATAGCTTTGTCAACTGATGAAAGCACACCTGCTGCTCTCGGCGTCATCTATTGGCAAACAAAAAGAGCCATAGCCGCTGGACAAGCACCGTTAGCGCTGCCTCCCTGGTTGTGCAACAAGTGGTGCCTGCAGCCCGTTGTCTGCTGCCAACGAATAGAGTGTGGTGCACCCGTTTGCCCAATTTGTTGGCAGCGGACAACGTGCCGAAGGCATCGTTCGCACAAGCTGCAGGAATGACCCGTTCTGCGAGAGAAGATGCAGGGTAATCTAACAGCGCCTGTCTTCCTTTTGTTCGCCGATAGATGTCGCCCAAATCGGGCATGCCGCCATTAGCCATTGGTTGACAAAGCCGTAGGCAGCTGCCGCAAGAGCAGACCACAAGCGCGTGTTCCCTTTCATAAACGGTGACCGTGTAAGAACGCCAAATTAAAGGTGAGAAAAACAGCCGTGCAGCCAGTGTGCAGACTCAGCCGGCCGATGAAACAAAAGCAACGAGGCAAAGCCTGACCACCCTGATTAGGAAAACAGGTAGAGGATCAGTACAGGCAAATATAGAGTAGAGCAGGCGCAGAAATTGCTTACACCACCACAAACAAACTTTTAGGGTCACAATTCGTTATCTTGAAGTGTTTTTGACATACAAGTGCAATAAAACTTGATACGTCATTCGAAACCATTCGATCCTCTGGAGTTCACAGTAATTAAGTAATCTTGCATTCAACCAACAAACACCTAGAGGGAGATTTTTGAAATGATTGTTAATCTGCTATTCCTTATAACGAGATTTGACAAAACAATTTAATCCAACCACACATTCCACCCTGCTCAATTACCCACAACGTTTGTATACTGGTTACAGTGCTCCACAACTGACCTGTAAGATAGGGGATCGAATCCCGGTCACAGTGGCTGCCTTTCGATAGAGGCGAAATTCTGGAGGCTTGTGTGCTCACATTTAGGTGCACATTACATTAGGGTGCACATTGAAAAACCCACAGTGGTCAAAATTTCCAGAGTTCTCCACTATGGTGTCTCCCATAATCCATACTGTGGTTTTGAGACATAAAAAACCAGCAATCATTATATATGACAGTGCTCAATTGATGTTTCCAAAAATGTCAGCAGAGGTCTCTTTGCTAATAGATGGGCCCTATAACAACTGATGTACAGTAGACTCTCAGTTAACGGAAATCTGTTAAATGGAACACTGCTTAAACGGAACTATTGCTTCTGCAACGCTTAGTTTCGCGCTTGTATTCTGCACCTATGTTCACTTCCCAGTAAACGGAACTCCCGTTAAATGGCACATATTTTCCTGGTCTCTTCAGGTTCCTATTACCGTGAGTCTACTGTATCTGTAACAGAGCAGGCTTATCATTAGCACGTGCGATCGTGTTATTCAATTGCACCACAAGCACACACCCACGCCAAGTTGATGTGCAAGTTGTGCCACAATGCACATCATGCAAATGACTTCGTTTATTTCGGCAATACTTCTTATTCAGTTGATGTACAAACAATAAACAAACAAATCAATTGATTTATGGTTTAGAGACCGATGTGTCCACATAGAGACGTGTCCTAGCTGAAGTGTCGGTAACGAACATAAAGACCGAGAAAGCTTACTTTCGTATGACTGTGCTGGCAGCAAGGACATGGTCTCGTAGAGGCGCAGTCGCACCATGGCGGCGCTGGCCTTCAAGTGCTGGCCGTATGACTTGATGGTAGGGCCAAGCCTGAGCAAAGTGACACAGTGTGCATTCATAGACCAGAAATTACCGTATTTTTTTGCGAGTCGTATTTGAAGGGTGACAGTGTAATTCAAAACCTTTTAAAATTCTTGATTAGTTTTGATTAAACTCATTTTGACAAGTTATGGTATGCTGAACATTCAATATGAGTTGTCAAGCAGGAAATTCACTCATTAATGTCGAACATTGCATAAATTTTGTTGAATTAAGTTTAGAGCACACATCTTTTTTTTTTAATTGCACACATTTCTCATCCTAAGAAGTTATTGTGATATGCTGATTTACTCCCTAATTCTTTCAGTGGAAAAAAGAAAACACTGCTCTTTTCAAGGCACATGAAATATCTTGTATTTGAAAAACTGCACATTTATTAGAAAGACAATCACATATTTCAAATCGGTACAAAAATACACATAAACTCGACAAGTGTCATCAAAACCGATCAAAAAAATTTTTCAATTTTTCAAGCTGCAATGTCTTCTTTAAGAGCAGATCCAACTCTGCAAATGTTAGTGCCACCAATCAACGCAATGGCAGTGGATGCGAAACACATACATACGTACACACATATATGCACACACACAATCAATCCAGTTTGCAAACTAGCTACAGTGTTTCCAAAGGACATTCTCAAGTGTACAACAAACACTTTTGATTCCAAGGCCTTTTTGAATATCACACAACTCAACATGCGAAACATGAAAATGTACCGCATTTAATGACTTACCCGGATAACATGAGCAATGCCGACTCAACAGGAGACAGTATTCTCCTCACAATGTCGTCAGAAGCCAGCTCTTTGCAATGTCTCAGGAAGCTTGCCATGGCTTGTGGGAAAGAAAAACAAAACTAAATAGATGAATTTGACAAAAGTGAATCAAAGAAGGAACATAGAAAATCAGCTTATCGATATGTTACCATACTTTGCATTTTCTCGGTTCTTATGCCTTAATATGCTAGTCTCGTATGCAGTCGAGCCAGGTTACAACGAACCTGAGCGTGACGCAGCATCCGTTCACTGTATTCCGAAGTTCGTAGCAAATGAAACACAGCTTTTAAAATGTTGCGAGTTAAAACAATTTCTTTTTCCACAAACAAGTCCATAATGAACGTGTTTTAAAGAGCAAGAGAGATTTGGGAATGCGATTTCGTGCCATTGAAATAGTGTATGTTTCCACAGTCATGCAAATATCGTTTGTTTTAAGCGAAAGTTCGTTTTAAGTGGGGCCGTTATATGTGGGCTCGACTGTAGTACGTTCACTGTTCCATTTCGAAATGCATATGGCTAGGATGAGTTATCATGTGGTTACGAAGGATAGAATTAGAATTAGGATGGGATTAGAATAGGTAGGATAGGATTAATATAAATTAACCTACTTTTTTCAGTAACTAATTTCAATACTTTACGTTTAGCGAGTTTCGAATGAATTGTTAGTAGTCCGTTTCGGTTCAAGCACTGTTTTATGAGATGGCAGTTTATTTCATCACCAGAGTGTTGCCCCGGGTATTACAAGACACTAACTTTTTCTCAACCGCATCTTGTTTTAGTGCCGACCTCTGAAAACCGTACCAACAGGATCCTAACCACACATACAGCAGACCCTCAGAGAATGAAAATTTCTTCAATAAAATTGCTGTTACCGTAATTACTCGAATCTAACGCGCACCTTTTTTCCCGTTAAGCGAGTTCATAAATCGCATGCACGTAAGAATCGAGTACGAACAAAAAAAATTACAGTCAATCTATTGCCATCGGCAAATCCAAAATGGCCGCCCCCTACGTGCGTCAGCATGGCGCGTCGGCCATTTCTGCCTATGTGTTTCCCATGTGCGGCACTTCGTACGTGTGCTGCGGAGTTCGTCATCTAGTAGTGCATTAGCATCGACGGCGTGGAAGGGCCAACTCCCAAAACTTGAGTGCACCACGATGCCGCTTTTAAAAGAAAAGTCATCGCGTGTGCAGAAACGGACGGAAATCGGGCCGCATCGCGGTCGTTCGGAGTTCCCGAAACGTGCGTGTGGGACCGGCGGAAACAAAAGCAGAAGATTGTCGACAGCAAAGCTTCACGCAAAGGCTTCAGTGGACCGCAGCAGGGTCGGTTTCCGCAAATTAAAGATTGATTGATTGATTGATTGATTGATATGTGGGGTTTAACGTCCCAAAACCAC
This sequence comes from Rhipicephalus microplus, assembly GCF_013339725.1. Classification (NCBI taxonomy): domain Eukaryota; kingdom Metazoa; phylum Arthropoda; class Arachnida; order Ixodida; family Ixodidae; genus Rhipicephalus; species Rhipicephalus microplus. The sequence goes on from NC_051168.1 coordinate 66,727,885, forward strand.
TCTATGATTATGAGAGACGCCGTAGTGGAGGGCTCCGGAAATTTAGACCACCTGGGGTTCTTTAACGTGCACCCAAATCTGAGCACACGGGCCTACAACATTTCCGCCTCCATCGGAAATGCAGCCGCCGCAGCCGGGATTTGAACCCGCGCCCTGCGGGTCAGCAGCCGAGTACCTTAGCCACTAGACCACCGCGGCGGGGCTCCGCAAATTAAAGAGCTGCTCGGCGAGTATGTGCTTGAGCAGCGAGCGGCACAGCGGCCCGTGACGACAGAACTGCTCCAAGTGCGGGCTGTGCAATTAGTCTTAGAAAAAGGTCTAATGCGGAGCCAGTTTAAAGCGAGCAGGTGCTGGCTAACTAGCTTTATGAAGAGGAAAGGCTTTTCCCTCCGAAGGGGAACATGCATATGCGAAAAGTTTTGCGGAGGAGTACGATGAAAAGCTTTACAGTTTTCAGAGGTTCGTCCTAAACTTGCGGCGCAACAACGGCTACCTGCTTGGGCAAATCGGGAATGCCGATCAGACGCCTCTTTACTTCGACATGCCTGGCTCCACAACCGTCGAGAAGAAGGGGGCGAAGCAAGTTCGCGTGCTGACATCGGTCCACGGTAAAACTACAGTGATGGCAATGCTCTGTTACACGTCAGATGGGCACAAGCTTCGCCCGTACCTCATATTTAAATCGAAGACGCTCCCGAAAGGAGTCGTTTTTTCGAGTGGTGTGATTGTGCGGGCCAGCGAGAAAAATGGGTGCGTGTTGCAATCGATGTCTTACATTTTTTTTTTTTTTTGTGGTGGAAATCGGGTGCGCGTTACAATCGAGGGCGTGGTAGAATCGAGTAAATACGGTAAATAGAAGAACTACTTTCAATATGATTCGTTTCGTACTTGAATTCAGCACTGATGTTTATATCTCTGCGTATAGAACTCCCGTTAAATGAAACACATGTTCCCGGTCTTGCCAAGTTATGTTTAAAAAGACTAATGTATTTCAATATGCGCTAAATATAAAAAGAAAAAAAAACCACATATCCCACGTGTATTAGCATGCTTACTTCCCACATACATCACAATAGACGACAAACATTCCGAGAGACAGGCGTGCTTACAGCTCAGTGCTCCCGAACGCCCTTCGAGGGTCACCTGCCAGGTGAACGCATCGCCCCGCACTTTCTCCGACTCGAGCTCCTTGGTGGAGCGAGGAAAGGAGTTCTTCCACAGAAGCAGCATCCGCGGCAGCAGACTTCGCACCACAGGTGGGCCTGTACAAACGCAGGAGTAACAACTTGCATATTATCATCATAATCAACTTGCAGAGCCTTAGACAGTTCTAGTTTACCATTAGCTTTAATAGCGGTGGTTAAGGAAATAGTATTACCATGAAAAAAATGGTCGCTGTGGACAGCGTCTCATAGTTTAGGGGGATAGCGTTTACGTGGTTTACGTGTCCCAGCTGGGACGCCGGCGCCGCCTTTCGGAGGGTCAATAAGTTAAAGATTATTGAAAGGAAAACAAAAACGAGAATGTTTGCCTTTGTCACCACGCAAAGCAATGTTACAAGTTTATCTTAGCGATAATAAAAGTAAATAAATGTGGACCCCGCACAAAATATGAAAACATTTATGTTGCCCAATGGTTTACATTGATCGTCTTGTTAGGCAAGAGACAGGTCTAAGATAGGAAGCTATCTCGAAAAAATTGCGTGAACTTATCCGTAATACTCTGTCATCGAAGCGAAGTCATTTTAAACAGTCGGTTGCTGCGAACGAAGTGAATCTTTTAACGACTATGCCAAAATCACTTCGAAGCAGGTGTCTGAAAGTGCGGCCATGTTTAGTACACGAAGCTAACACAGTCACGTTAAATCTTAAAAATAGCATACGTACCGTGAATGTAACTGGGCATGCGCACTTCAATCCCGTTATCCCGGTAAGCCTGCTATTCCGCTAAGCCCGGTAAACTATAACTCTATTGCAGCCAGCAATAGTTACACAAAGTGATTTATATGCAACACATTATGTAATCTGCATATTATTATAACAGTATTGTCAACTTGCAGTGCAACAAAGCCACCTGCAGTTACACACAGTGATTCGTATAAGAAGCCTTAGGCAAAAACATCTCTCTTCTGATATACAAGTCTAAAAACTTATTTCTGGGCTCATCACATAAGTTAAATACAATACAAAAAGAATTAGCATTGATGAATGCAAGAAATTACAACAAACTGTGCAGTAAAAGTGCACCGTATTAGTATAGCTAAATCAGTTATCTAGAACAAACAATAACTGTGACAAGAAGTTACAATCAGAAACATTTTCAAACTAATGACATTCAAGATTCCGAGACGGTGCCAGAACTTTTTATGAGAACATCTTCTTCTGCAGAGGACATGTGACATGAACAAATAGTTCTGGCACTAGCGAATGAAGTGACAGCGTTTGTATCTCCTAATGTAAATCGCATTCATTAATCTAAGCAGAAAAAAGCAATTATACAGTAATTTATGATTTTAATCAGTTCTGCTTGTTGCATGCAGTTGTTATCACTAACATTGCAAGTTAATCCATGGGCCAAAAAATAAAGGCTACTACAGCGATGCAAACACTCATTACACAATCAGTCAGAATTCTTATATATATTTCCGTATGATAGAGCTGCAATAACTAATAACAAGGCCTTTCTTTCTTATAATTACATCACAAGTACACTTTAAACCACTGCTGAAAACAATACTGACTAAAATTGACGAGCTCTAAGTCATTAGCTCAACTACATAAAGTCCACTGGCGAAGTCAACTTAGCCTGTGAATTTCGAATGGCTATCGATTTCAGTGCTCGCTGAAAGTGGATTATGAGGTAGATGAGAAAAAATGCACATTGAGTCACAAAAGTTGTCACTTTACCCAACGTCATGACGGCGCCCATCATCAGCCAGCCAGCTTGTGTTCGCTGAAGAGATAGCCGGCTGTTCTGTGAAGCACTTCGCAGGAGGTCTTCGGCCAAGTTGAAGATCATCTGGGAATATGTCCAAAGAGCTATGACGAAGTGCAACACGATTGATATGATGGGTTTAATGTCCCAAAACCAACATTACAACATGCAACACGTGGTCACACCAACATATGTCTACATTAAAAAAAGAGATGCTCATGATCTAGTGTTTTCATTATATCCCTTTAAAAGGACACTATAGAGAAACAATGATTTTGTTTAGACTGACAAATCGCACTATGAGAACTATAATAATATAAGTTTAACTGCTTTAAGTTCATCATAAGTGGATAAAGTCATGGTTGAAGTTTCACTTTAAAATTTTGCACCAAAATTTGCGCCTGTGACGAAGTAAATTTCAAAAGACATTTTTCGTATTTTCGTGACATTGGCTCAATAAAGTTTTCCTAACCTTCGTTAACTAGGTCTAGGACACCTACAGAAAACAATGTACTCCATTTTTATTGAGTAGAACCCGTGTAGGAACCAGTAGATGCCTTCAAAATTTGCCATGTCTTGGTGTTCGTTGTGGGAGTTTTACAGGGGCATCTCCTGCCGCATTTTCTTTTCATGCGTTTTCTCGCTTACAGCATCATGTCGTGGTAAAAGCGGCGTTTTTGAGACATTGAAACTGTACTTTACTTATACGTGTAGAAGCGTTTTGCTCTTTAGAGTTTCTTTAAGGCTGTTGGTTAGGCGTGAGTGAATATTTGAATGAATATTATAGTATTATGATTCCCTTGGATACGAATTCAAATTATTTGAAATTTTAAATAATTGACAGCATCAAACCATCTGAAAAGCCACTTTCACTGCAGCATGGGGCTGCTAAGCTGTGAAACCATCTAACCAGAAAAATCCACACGGCCACAAAGCCACATGTCAAGGTTAAATGCGCATTTGCCTTTACCTCGTTGAAATAATCTTAAAACTTAAATGCTTGTTATTGGGCTTATATGCACTAAATATGGTAAATTTTAAAGCGTATCGTCCTTTAGCGCACAACTTACCCCTTATAGCTATTGAAATCTTCTTACGATTCAAAGTTTAGTCCTCTTAACTTCGAACCAAAAAAGGGACATTTGCACATGCCTAAATGTTGTGCAAGTTGATTGGGACATTACAAAAACACTCTTTTTTTTTCATGATACGTGACTTACAATATTCAAAATATTCTGTTTGAAATTATTCGACCAGATCGCTACTTCCTTCAAGTTTGCTTCAAACCTCAAATTTATTACAGTTGAACCTTTTTACTAAATGCATAGACAGGGAAGCAAATCTTGTTTTTTACATGAGGTGTTTCTTATGAACAGGGTACTACATTTGCATTTTCTTATCAAACACTATTCTAATGTAAGCGTACTGGTGTCTCTTATATCCAATAGCCTGTTAAATGAGTGTCTCTTATAAAGGGGTTTGACTGTTTTCGCTTATCGCTTAACAGAAGTAATGGCAACATTCAGGAATGAATTCGCTCAAACCTTTTTCTATATTAAAGGCACAAATACTCATTATTTAATGCTTCACTTTAATATATGCCCCTTCAAAGCTGCTAGTGAAGAAATTAAAGGGGAAAAAATTAAACAAAGATTACCTTTCCCTTGTTGTGGGGCACACCAAGTGGTGTGTGACGCGCCGCACCCAAAAGAGCAGCTAGAGCGGCCGAATAGCCGGCGATGGCATCTGGCGAGGACTTCAGCGACTCCAGCTGGTCGAGGCAGCGATCGAGCAGGGGCGTCAGCTGAGCAGGCACAGCCGTAGCGATGCACCGTAGGCACCATGCGGCCGCTAGTCGTGCGGCTGGGCTTGTGTGGATGAGCACCGACACCACCGTCTCCACCAGGCCTGCAATGTAGTAGTCCGTGCATGCCAACAATCGCGTAGAATGCAACCCCCCGCCCCCTTACACTCGGTTACAACCTAAGAAAAGGTGCCAGCCCTGCTCACAGCCATTACTGTCTCTCCCGCAGGAGAATTCGCATAAATCTTATATCCAACAGTCCCTACTTTTTAGGCACTTCCGACACTTAACTTTGCCCAAGAGATGAGGCTTGCGTTGCTGATTTTAGGTCGAAAACTTGTATCGTCCTCGTAAATTTCCTTAGACTCTGACATCACTGCTCAGCCAAACTTTATTTTTATGTAGTAATGACAAACTTTCATACCCTTAATATTCCTAGCATTTACGTTAGTCGAGGAAGGTACTTGCGGTTTGACGGTAACCAACTTGCGCGCCTGCTTTTCACAGGTGAAACATAGGTGAGCGAGTTTCAATCAACAGCTAACACAGATTATGCATAAACTATAAAGGGGGTGCACAACTTGCCAATGTTACCAATCTCTTAACCAAATTTAGTCAACACTAGCCAACATTGGCCATAATATAGACAATATTGGCCACCATTAGTACCATAAGCCAGTACTCAACAGTGCTAGTAGTATGCAAGTAGACTCTGCAAACAAGGACACTGTTCGCTGACTAGAGCTGGTTACACTAATGATCCTACATACAATGTAGCAAAGAAACAAGTCCTCACCTATGGAAGAGTCAGAGAGCGTTGAGACAGCAGTGGTGCCAAGGGTCTCGACCAGGCAGCCGAGTTCTTGCAGGGCACAGACCAGGATGTGCTGACTCAGCGCTACCTCCTGCTGGCCGTCCTTGCCGCTGTTGCTGTCCAGTACAGCGTCTGAGAAAGAACGATACCCTAATTATCTGATTGAAAGAAACACCAAAGAAACGTTAATGGTAGTTCCGATTGTATACAAAAGCCTGCACGACACATTGAAGTTTTTTTTTTAATTTGCATCATTCTACACCTCAACGCTGCACAGTGAGCAAAAGTTGATTGTTCTGTGCATTTGTAATTTGGCTGTTGCTGCTGGTTTGAAAAAGAACATCTTCAAGGCAGTGTTTATGACTAGCTCAGGAGGGACTGCCTTACTGGCTTTTTCCCCAGTTGAGCGTAGGAATAGAACACACATCCTGCTTACAGCAATCGGTCGTCAACACAAGAAACGAAACAGCAAATGACTTGAACCAGTGACACATACCAGCGTTGAGGTGCTTGACAATGACTTGGACAAGGTCCTTGCAGGCCGCTCCCTGCGCCTTGTCCCCGAGCATCTTCCCCAGTACCGAGCGAAGCGCAAAGGAGACGCACTTGCGGCTGTACACGGCATCTACGTGAGTCTGCACGGCTCGCGGATGACCCACCAGCTCCAGGAGGTGGCTCAGCACGACAGGCAGGTGGCGCTCCAACCACAGGCCACCCAACCGCTGGAACAGCACGACGTACGCCTGCACCGCAGGTTGGGTTAGAATGGATAATTGCCGTTTAAAAGAAGCCGATTAAGACCGGATGAAAGAAAGAAGGAACACAACAAATCAAAATCTAAAGCTAATAAGACGGGATGAAGGGAAAAAGGAAAAAGATCAAAATCTAGAGCTAACGTTTTTTTTTTTTTTTTGCAGCTGACGTTTCGTCAATTTCTCTTGCAACTTTTCACATTGTGCTTCTGCAAAACTTATGTGAAGGAAAACCAGACAGTTACAGTTGTGTACGATGGGATTGATTGATTGAAGGAAGATGACTGACTTGTCCTGCAATCATTCGCTTTGGTGTTAAATTCTGTGCATGCACACAGTATTGTTATGTGGGTTTGACAGCGAAGGTGGTGGCAGTCGGACTAAGATGAAAGTGTTTAATGGACTAATTTGCACCAGCAAATCAAGTGTAGTTCACTGCACGAGCGAGTAACACCAACAGTACAATGACAGCGACGAGTGCGGTCGTCTATGATCGAGTAATCTGATAGTCCATGAAACGCCTCGGCTTTTAAACAAGCAGGATTCCGGCTTTATTGTTGGTGCTTGCATTGCTTTTAAAGTGAACTTAATTACATTGTGTGCGCAATCTTGTCAAAACTGTCTACAACAATCGGGAATGTTTCCAGACATTCCTGTGTCACCTGGCCCGACAGGAGGTTACACATGTGACAGCCCTGTGACACGAATATACTGAAAGGAGCGCGTGCGACAGCATCCACTTCATGGTTTTGTACCCTTTTGTAGCAGGAATGTAGAAGAACTCAAGAAGCAGAACACTTTCCTAGCTACCTATGCCCATCACTGCACCTCTTGTTTCACAAATTGGAACTTAGAAGTCAAAGCAACTCCATATGTTTTATATTACCAGTATGTAGAAAGCAGATACATGTTATATCTATAGTTATATGTTAGATATATGTTACATGACATATGATATATGTCACGTGTGCAATGTTACGTGTTGTTACGTGTGCAATATATGTTACGAAAGGCTTGAAGCATACTGCAATAACAAAATTAAGACATTGAGTACTCACGTGAGTGACTCCAACTCGTATCTCACGGCTCACAGACGAGCCGCCCTTGATCATCTCACCAGCGCTGCCTTTGAGAAAACCAATGCCGCCGCGAAGGAAACCAGAGGCCAGCAAGTTCAGCACTTCCTCCAAGCTGGCCAGCCTGTTCTTACCGACTGAAGAGGTTAGAAAAATGACCAAAAACACTTAGCTGAAAATCGCCCATCCCGCAGCCGTATGAATACACAATGAACAAAACTAGGCATTTTAAAAGCGAAAACATACAAGGGCCTTCTCATTGCTGTCCACTCCATGTGTTGTTAAATTGTAACCATGACAAACACTAGTAGCTCAAACTGATGCTTCATTGTTAAAAACCCCTGAATAGGATTGTGTGGGCACATTTGGTGAATAAGTGCAGCATATAGGGACTAGCCATGACAACATAGGGCAACATGAAGACTATCAATAGCAATAGTGGCAGAAACCACTTAAAACAGCAGTTAAGTGATACCATTATGATCAATTGATAGAGAAATCGATTATGGCTACGTCATTTTGTACAAATGCCCTCTATGATTGATTGTAACTGTGTGAAAATTGTATGTTGCACCATCTTAGGAGTGGAGTGCGGGGTTGCAAAAATCAGAAGAAGAAAGTACTAATATGACAAAGAACTATGACACATTTCGACATTCTCGCATCACCATACAGTAAGTAGGTTACTGAAGCAGGGTAAAAACATGTGTTGAAAAAAAAAGACGTATGCTTTTAAGGTTTTTTTTCCTGTATCCTTCTGAATAACTATTACTGAAACTGGCTGCAGAAAAGCAAACGTTCCTGAACAGACACATTATAAGACACAGTTTAAGAGAACTGACATCAAATTATTGACACAGATCAACTGACATAAGCAATTTGGGTGTGTCAACTGACCCTGCGCCTGCGAGGCCTGCTGAGTGATGGCCACCACAGTTCCCAGAAGCGTCGCCACGGTGCAGCGAACCTCGTAGTTGGACCCTTCGAAGGCCCGGAAACAGATGGAGGCCACCGTCTCCAGATCACTCGTGTAGAGGAATGGGGCGTGCCACACCATCTCGAGCAAGCACTGCACACAAGGGCATACAAATGCAGGGTGGTCAAGTCAAGTTTGAAACACTGTAATGGGTTGTCCGACAGCCTCAGGTCCACTAGAGTCCGGGCAAATAAGTGCATGTGTAAGTGAGCATCTTGAACACAAACGTACAGCACATGTAAATGAGCAAACAGCTTTCCCGGTGCCCCACTCAGTGCCCAGTGGACCAACCTTGAACCTGACGAAGGTTTACATTACACAGTGCCTGGTCCTGGTATGCGCCTAATGACCCCCTAGCTTGATACCTTTTCCATCAACCGTACATTGAAAGGATCAACAGCCCTTGAACGAGGTATCTTGCTGGATCCAACATTTGGATCCATGAACCTGTCTTCACCACGATTAGAATTACTTTTATTGAATTCATATAGCCCACTGTATGTAATGGCAAAGAAAAACAAGCAGCTGCAAAAGTAGAGCAAGGAAAGTCAAGATGTTTAACATTTGAGACTCATTAGTTGCGATACCGACAGATTGAGAATGGAGGTTCGTGTCGCAGTTTTTTGTAGTAAGCTCAAATCTCAATATAACGAACCCAGATATAACAAACTATCAGTTATAACGAAGTCAACACAGAACAGCTCTGTCATAAATACAGTGCTGCAAATATATGTTTTTAAAAAATTTTCAGATATAATGAAATATTTTCATGGCAGTTGTGGCTGTTATAATGAGGTTTGAGTGTAGTTGGGGCGACACACATTGGCTAACATGTTTTCAATTCGATGTCATAAGAAACTAAGCAAATGGACAGCTATCAGCTATACGCATTTTGAAGAAATCATGCAGTCCACTTATGCATATTCTCTCACTTTTGTTGCATTCTGAACCCTCAAAGACCATAATACCTCACTCCTTTTAGCAGTGAATTTTGGAAAACACGCCAGTGGCAGCTGGAGCTCCTACCTTGGCAGCAGCACAGCGCACGGCCAGGACACGGTCAGTCATGCAGTGGCGCACTGCCTTGAAAATGTCCTTGTGCACTGGACTGGCTGCCGCACCCATCCCGGCAACCATTTTCTCCATGGTGTGCATCGTCTCGCACCGGGACTGCGACTGCACCACAAAGGGGACACTGTTGAGCCGCTATGAGGTGCAATGAGCGCCGAAGCAACTGGCCAAGTTCAGAATTTCCCTAGCATGGCACGCCGAAGCAAGTGGGCAAGTTCGAAATCACACTGGCACAGCCTGCCGTTACCACCATGAGGCAACAAAGAGTTGAAAGTCAGGGGATCAGATCCCACCAATGAAGAGGGTGAATTTTGGTCCACTTTATATCCTCCTAACTTAGGATCAGGATCATTACACTACGGTTAAGATAACAAAAAATAATGTCCCCTGCACTGTTTGGGCTAACTGTTGTTATTGTCATTAGTTGGGTCCAATAGAGACTTCAGGGTCACTTGACTGTGCACAGGAGCACTAATACAATGATGATGAACGACAAACTTCGATCAACATAAGGAGAGAACGCTACACTGACTTACAACGTAAGAAAAAATGCAAGCTCCGCCCACATATTGGCAGAAGGGCTCAGCAAACAGGGGTTACATATATTCTGGTTAACATCAAACAAAAGAAATGGACCTGGGCTGGTCACATAGTGTATAGGACAGACAAAGCGCATACAGTAACAGCAACAGAACGGCTACCAAGGGCTGCAAAACACACTCGAAAAAACGAAAAAAGTTTGGTGTAGCGATGAAATTAGGAAGTATGCGGGAATAAAATGGAATCGTTTGAACAGAACAGGAATGGTAGATCATTAGGAGAAGCCTTCATCCTGCAGTCCTAAATAGGCTAAAAATTATTATGTATGATCATAAGCAAAGAGTTGTGCAAATCTCACAACTGTTCTCAACTATAGTAAAGTTGCCGATCTAAAGAGAAATATTCCTTCAAAAAAACTAGAAAAAATGAACAGCGATCCTACCTCAGCATTCCTGAGTGACTTGAGGAGGATGTGGACTGTGTCTTCGTAGCTGCGGCCCATCATTCGACCCAACTTCTCGTACATGGTACCTGTGCTTGTAATGGCGGCCCTGAGAAGTTTAATCACATACAGCACCGAATTCATGACGAACAATAGGCAAAACTTTTCTATTATGATTAGTGTGGCTCACAGAGCGCGAACAGCAAACCACCACACATGCACTTTTAGGCCACGCTTGTCTCATAGTTGCGTCATTCAAGAGAAAACCCCAGCTGAAATGTGCAGGTACTGAAGAAAATTATGTTGCAACATGATGCAGTTACCTCGAGCGATTGCGCATACCAGTCGTGATACTAAATGTCAACGTTACATCTCAATTCGTGAGTATCGTGCATACATTATCTGCTTAGATGCTATTTGAAGGTAACTAACAAGATAAACACTTACTATATCACTACTGTTTATGCATTGTTCATTGCTTTAGTATTACAGTAAAACCTCATCGCAGGAGACACTCAAAGAAACCAAGAAACATGCCCCATGTAACCAAAAATTCTAAAGAACACAGAAGAGTCAGACTACATTACTTCATTGTACACTAGCATCAGAGTGTGTTTATGAAAGATGCTACGGATGGCTTAAAGAACAAATTCAAACAGTAGTTCTTTTTAGGAGCCTGCAAATTGTATAGGCTTCCTTTCCATCTTCTAGAAGTGAAGCACTTCACACTATAACCGTTTCTATCGCTCCTAGTATTTTTGAAGTGCTCTGAGATGTCTGTTAGTCTCCACTGCTGACATTTTGTGCCCAGCAAGGCCCCTGTCTTAGCCTAAGAAAAAGTTGAGTGCAACTTGTAGTCCCATCCTTGTTGGGAATGATATCTGGCAGAGGAACGGAAAACAATCAGACTGAAGTAATGATAGCTGCAGCACATACCGATTGGCTCAAAGTCTCTTATGATAAGAATTTACTATATTCACCAGCTACTAATAATTATTTTGACGATGCAAAATTTCGTTACAGCTAATCTTTAAGAAACACATGATCCAAATGCTTGCCGATCAGTTCCAACCAACACATGGAGCTGGGGCACCGGAAAGAAAAAAAAAGCTGGAACACTCACAGGCGGGCGGGCAAATAGCTTGGCGAGTCGTCTCGGTTGCGCAAGATGTCGTTGCACTGGTTGACGGCATCAAATAACAGGAAGGTGTCTCCAACGCTGAACAGGGTTGCCAGGCACCGGCCCAGCATCCTACGCGTTGGGGGACCAGGCGAACCCTCACGCATCTGCCGTACAAGTTGCTCGACCAGTTGTTTTTGGCATTGCTTGATGTCCGACTGGATGTGAAAGCAGTACGACACATAAAAATGTAGAGATATTGCTAAAATGTGTGAAATAGAACAGGAATAGCAATCCTGCTAACATAAACTTTTTAATGGACCAACAACTCTTCACAATGCAGATTGAGATAACCCCACTAATGAAAAATTGTTTATTGTATTGGCTAGAACACACCCTGTTCTTCTTGATTGATATGTAGGGTTTAACGACCCAAAACTACCATATGATTATGAGACGCCGTAGTGGCAGGCTCGGGAAATTTCGACCACCTGGGGTTCTTTAACATGCACCCAAATCTGAGCACACGGGCCTACAACATTTCCGCCTTCATCGGAAATGCAGCCGCCGCAGCCGGGAATCAATCCCCCGACCTGCTGGTCAGCAGCCGAGTACCTTAGCCACTAGACCACCGTGGCAGGGCAACCCTGTTCTTCTTATGAAGTGCAGATTTATATCTCTATTTCCTCACTAATGCTGCAAGAAATGACTGTTTCCACCCAAGGTGGCAAAAACGAGAAAGAATGTGTATGATGGCAATCACGTGATATTTTACCCAGGTATGTGGTTAATAGTTGCTAAATTGGTGTTGAAGTGCAGGACACATTAATATAATCTTTTCTAACTTAAATTAAGCCCATACACCATCATTTGTATTGAGCAGAACAGTGGCACCATCTCTGCTTGACGCATGATACGATGCTGAGCATGAAAGTCGAAAATGTCAAAGCGAAGGTGGTTGAGCACAGTTTCACTCAATCCTGTGAGAGCAGAACGTTGAGTGTAATATTTGCGAGGATGGCTATCAACATGACTATTGCTTCTAAGCGATGCTGGAGGAGGGATTAACTTTTTTTAGTGGCTTCTCAGATGGAAAAATTGTGTTTACAAATTATCCATGTGCTTTTGAAATCAGCCGATGCGGGTTTAACCACTACCAAGGGTAAGCTTTTCATTGCGCTGTAAAAAACTGGGATCATATAAATATCTCGTTATTCCCATAATGAGCGTGTTGCATTAGATGTACCATGAAAGTATTCTCGCAAACAGCTATGAATGCACACAAACAGGTTAAATAAATGCATATCATGAGATCTTTGCATAGCATATGACAGAGACATTAGCAGAGTGACATGTATATGATTACTTGTGTAATGCACACGAGAATTATGCTGTGTGGGCCCATAATGTGTGATTCCAGAAAAATTCTACTTATGCATGTCTAGTTAACTCAAACATCTGCCAAGCTGCCTTTTTAACTGTTTTCTGTACAAGAAAAAAACAAATTCATTTGTTTCATTATCTGCACTTTCCAAGCATAAGAAAGAACTGCCAAAAGGAACCTAAAGCAACAGAACGAAAATGGCATAGGTAATTTGAATTAGACCCCTTCTATCTTCAGCGGGTGATAATAATGTTTTTCTTTTAACAACGCTCGAACGTTTCTGATCATAGACACTAGACAAAAGACAACAAAACTATATTTTAAGAAGTATCTCTGTAACCTGGATGCATGATGTTACTGTCAATCTGCAAAATATCTGAATACACAAACGAAAATGGCATATAAACACAAATTTCTACGATCGTCACATAAAGAAACCACTTTTTTTCTTATATGGCTGCAATAGTCTAGTGAATGCGAAGCGGCCTGTTATGTCACACTCAGAGGTTGCCAAAAAAAGTGGCTCACTCAGATTGACTCGCAAAGTCCATTTTGCACTCACTCGGACTCGGAATGCGCTCACTTTACTCAACCTCAACTTCCTAAATTTTCCTCAACCAGACCCAGACTCATGGCTCGATCTGAGTCTGGAGTGAGTCGGCTTATGGGTGAGAGTTTGCTGACCTCGTTGGCTTCATTGTATTCAGGTTCTCAATAAGGTTGCTGACCTATGGTAGCATACAATGTCTCAGAACCCAAACTAGGACAGAATTTGATTATGATGGTAAATAACATCAAAACATTACAGAAAAACTATAGCACAACATGAACAAGAATGACACGAGAACGCTGGTCGGTTCTTGCGCCGTCCTTGTTCGTTTCGCACTACTTTTTTTTCTTCAGAACTCACGAAACAACTCGACCCCCCCCCCCCCCCCCCAAATCCATTCTACTATGCTACAAGAGGCGGTGGAGGGTGCCAAGACGAGATGCACCTTTTGCGCAGCCACAAGCACTTTGTCCAGGAAACGAAGCCATTCGAAGACAAAGACTGGCCGCTTGACTTCGGGTAGTTGCGCCAGGACCTCCTCGTTGAGGGTGAGACTATGGGACAGTTCCATCATCTTGAGTCCTGTAAAATAAAAGTGGCAGCGGTTACCGCAAAACAAACGTGATGCTAGCACGACACTTCTTGTGTGCGACTTTGCCGCGTCCTTCTGATGGCAATGCTGTGGCATCCTAACGGCATCACAATCTGCTGCCCATATAATGGTGGCATGCTGATAACACCGAATGATCATTAGCAACCTTCAACATTTGTACAGACCCCATAGACACGATACCAGAAAGGCGAAGAGCAAACAAGCCTTTTTTGTGTAAAGGGCCCCTGAACCACCAACAGACGCTCGCGTGATGCTCTCCACGCCTTTCCTTTATTTACAGCCGTCATGACGTCACCTGTAAGATTAGGTGCCGTCGCAAGGAACAGACGATGTGATATGGCGAATGAGAGCCTGTTTTCTGCTAGCAGATGCACGCGCTTTTTGCGTCTCCACCTCAGACGCAGAGGAAGGCCACTCGGAGAGGCGGACAGGCTAGCGAACGAACGAAACCCAGTGCAACCCCGCCAGCGTTCCTCGTAGACTCGTGTACAAGTGGAACGCCACAACAAAATTTCGACCTCTGCGCAGTTTAGGGGCCCTTTAAAGCCTACACAGCAACACCTGTATCTTCCATTCCTTTTCTTAGTGTCGCTCATAAAAATGTCACTGTACATAATCACCTCTTGTCTAGAGCAGCTAAGAGTGTGGTTGTCGACGTTGTTGTTGGCCGGGGCTCCAACATCACGTTAGCTAGAAGCTTCCGTTCAACCATGAATTAGAGCACAAGGACCTAGCACCCGGTATGAGCACATTCGGTATCATTACGGTGTCGGTCTTTACATATTTCTGCAGAAAACGGCAGCTGAAGCTGCCGGCTGGGTGCTCTAGACCGGTGCGACTTTATCTGTACAGTTGTCATGATACTTATTCCAAAAACGCCTTAACACCTTCTTGCTGCCTTGCAAGGCATTCGATGTTTACTCCTTACAATCTGTGTTTGCCTAAATGAAACTACTATAGATATGCATTCCTGTTGAAGTTATGTCTCACGATAGCAGCCCCGAATTGGGTGCTACAGAACAAATATTTCTGCAGTAAACTAATAAGTGAACGTTCAGCACACAGACTACGTTTGTTAAGGTGGCAACTAGCCTTGGCTCCTATAAAAAAGCTACACCCTTTAGCTTCACTCTAGCACTTTCGGATGGTGATGTACTGGCAACCACACCCGAGTTATTGCACACAACTTCCATGCACAACTTAAAACTGTCGGTGCCGAAAGTGCGTCCCAAGTTTACTAAACACAAACATCGGCGCAGCGTCAGCAGAAATCAACGATGCTAACATTGTAACAACGAATAGCAAGCGAGCAGACAACCTCATTAATGTACCTTCAGGCCCTGGTTCCCCAATTTGGTTCTTTTGGTTCCACATTTTTCACTGACTGACAACAACGACACGCAATGGGCGAACTAGCGTCCGCTCATCCGAAATGAACAGCTGTCAAATTTCAACACCACTTGCTCCTACGAGGTTCTGCTTAGTGCACCTATGATTTCAACACCGAGTTAACATACAGCGATCGAGCAAGCTCGAAAGGCTAACCCGCTTAAAGAAAGCCCTCGACAAATAACGTCTGGCTTAATGCAGACCCTACATGTCAGGACTATCAGGCTAAAGGAAATACACATGTCGACAGCTGGCTAGGTAGCCTAAACTAATCCTAGTGTAAACTCCCGTCCAATCGTCCCAACCGTCACCAACAGGAAGATAGCCTGTACTTGTCACGATCGTAGCGTTGAAAGCCCGCAATCACGAGAGCATAGGCGATGCCTTCCTACGCCTTAACTAGAATCATGTGGGCGTCCTCTCATCTCTCGGAGGCGGGGAGTCGCTCTCTCGGAGAGAAACTGTTAACTTCTTTCACGAAGTTCCAGGTGTGTTCGCGACCATTAAAGCCCAGGGACGCCAGAAATGGTCGAGATAAAGACGCCAGCGGACCACCGGCCACCATTTAACCAGCGCTTGAGAGATAAATTTTGTTTGATTAATGTGACACATTCAGTAGACGACCACCATCTGTGATGCGGAACTTGGAACGTCAACGAGCGAAACCGTCGCACGTAAAAGACGAAAGCTCTACCAGCTTTTCATTTAATATCGCGAAGCTAAGACAATGCCATGCGAGACTGAAGAAGGTAGGCGAGACGTACCTTTTTACAGCGGCAGTAAAATTAAAATCGCAATAATCAGTCGGACACAGCAAGCTAGCAACTTAAGGAGTCCATTTTTCGTGCTTGGGCCGGTACACAGCTTCCCGTCGCGCAAAACGTTGAAAACAAAAATGGTGGTGCTAGTCGTCAGTTGTGTTTTAAAAAAATAATTGAGTTTCATTATTTAAAAATAAAAAAATATATTTATTTATTTGGTGCTAGAAATATATAATTTATAACTAACAGTAATTCATTCAATGTTTTGTATATGCCTTTAGTTTTATAAAAACAGCCAGTTTCAGTTGTGGTTTCGGTTCATGAGCATCACAAAGCTCCATTTACAATGTTAGATATTCTTTTTTTTTGTCAAACAGAGAATGTAATTTTGTCATGAATGCCCAGATTCAACCGCCGAATCTCCCTGTATGTGAAAGTGAAGTTTATTTTCCTTTCATACAAAGGATGAAGCCGGGGCTAAAGGCTAGGGTATGGTGCTTCTAGACACTATAGCTGTGGTGCCTGACAAAGGCCTGGGCTCCATTGTACAGTCTGGCGACAGTTAACGAAACAATATAACTAGATACATGGCATAATAAATAGATAAATCAGCTACATTTGCAAGAACAACAAAATAAAGTGTTCTTAAGCATATAGCAGTGAAAATGTTATACCTAAGAGACCAGAGTCGAGTAAATATTTCTTTGTTTTTGTTATGACCGGTGTTGTCGTCGGCCCATAGACGTACGCGTTGGTTGCGGTAGTCCAAAAAGCTCAGACAGCCTCGAACGGTTCAAAACAAGTTTATTCCTATTCGGATGGAGGCGGCGGCCGAACTGCCGGGGGAAACGACGGTGGCTCGTTTGCGCCGAGCTGGGGAAGGGGAGGAGTCAACATCTGGAAGCAGTTTCAGCATCCGGTCCTTCGCGGGTTCGGAGGCTCGCTCGTGACACAGGGGTGCTTGGAACAGAACATCTCCTCCCTCCTTAGATTGTCGCTTGGAAGCGATCTGGGGGCCGCCGTGGGCGCGTGGACGCTCTGGACGCACTAGGAAGAGAAGCCTCCGCTCGCTGGGTGTCGTTTCTCTTGTGTTCAGGGCCGGCGGGCGGCGGCGCCGATTCATCTGGTGCGAGATGCCAGGCTAAATGGAACGAAGCTTCCGTCGAGGTGGCTGCTTGAATGGGAGGTTCCCTTGGCAAATCTGAACGGCGTAGCTGATTAAGGTGGCGGCGTGTGGCCTTCCCACCAATGTCGACGAGCCATGACCGCAAACCTATGCGTTTGAGTGCCGTCGCCTCAACCCAGCTGGGCTTTCTGTGGAACTGGCGGGCGTATATGCGCTGTCCACTTTCAATTCTCCTGCTATGCGGGAGCTTTTCTTCCCCCGATGGTGCTTTCGCTGAGGGCTCCGGGACAATTGCTGTCAGCTGGGTTCTCATTTCTCGTCCGAACATCAATTTCGCTGGCGCTTGATCAGTAGTGCTTTGAACAGTGTTGTGCTGTCTGAAGAGAAAGCGCGCGATGCGGCGTTGCATTGTCCCAGTCTGGTCTTTAGTAAGGGCGCGCTTTAGCTCAGCCACGTAGCGCTCGGCTTGTCTGTTCGTAGCCGGGTGATAAGGAGCTGATGTAACAGACGAGACGCCGTTGTCGCTGTAAAACTTGAGAATTTCCGTGGACACAAACGGAGTGCGGTTGTCCGAGACCACATTGCGCGGTAGGCCAAACGTTGCAAACAACGACCGCAGAGTGTCAATAACTGCTGCCGATGTCGTTGTAGCCATTTGTTTTACCTCCAGCCACTTGGTGTATGCGTCTACAACCACCAGGAACGAACACCCTTCGATAGGCCCCGCAAAATCAGTGTGCAGGGTGTGCCAAGGCGTGTCTGGTCTTTCCTATTCAGGAATAGGGGCTCTTGGTGGGCTTCTGTGGTTGCATTGGCAAGGCTGGCAATCGTGAACTGTTAATTCTATATCATGGTCGATACCAGGCCACCACATATAACTTCTGGCGCACTTTCATGGCAACAATGCCTCGATGACCTGCGTGGACAAGCGACATGGCCTGTTCGCGAAGTGCCGCTGGAATTACAACTCTTGGTCCCAAGGTGACGCAACCGCGATGAGTGCTCAACTCCGCAGCTCGTTTGCGGTAAGCGTTGAAGTGTTCACCCTTTAGCTTCTGCACGTTGCCTTCTTGTATAGCTGCGTAGACTTCCTTCAAGACAGTGCACTCCTGCGTTGATGCTGCTACCGTGTCAGCTGTTAGCGGAGGGTTCGGCAGCGCCTCGAACATGAGTATATCACCCGGCGGGGGTGATTCATCTATTGTGGTGTCTAGCGGCAGGCGGCTTAGTGCGTCGGCGTTCTGGTGTTTCTTCCCAGTGCGATGTACGAGTTCGTAATCGTACGCCGACATCTTGATGCACCATCGTGTCATTCGCGGCGACAATGTCTGTGGCATTGGCTTCTGGGGACCCATAATACCCAATAAATTAAGGGCCGGTGATCTGTTATGAAAGTCACTTTCGTGCCGGTAATGTACTGCCGAAAGTGATCTGCTGCGTAGACGATGGCAAGTCCCTCTTTATCTAGCTGGGAATAATTCCTCTCTGCCTGCGATAGGGTGCGCGAAGCAAAAGCGATCGGGGCTTCCCGTCTCTGGTCGTCAACTTGGGAGAGGACTGCTCCCACTCCGTATGGTGATGCGTCACAGGCTAGCAGTAGGGGTCTCCTTTCGTCGTAGTGTCGCAGAACAGTAGACTTGCGAAGTAGTTGCTTAAGGACAACAAATGACTCTTGGTGGCGTGGCGACCAAGTCCATGGGACTTCTTTCTGCAGGAGCTGATATAGATCGTTGGCCACTGTAGCTCGATGTTCTAAGAACTGGTCGTAGAACGTCAATAGCCCCAAAACGACTGCAGTTCTTGCTTGTTAGTAGGCGCTCGTGCTTCGGTGATTGCACGCACTTTGTCTTCAGTGGGATGAATACCCTGCGCGTCAATTTGATGTCCAAGAAACTTCACTTCATGCACCGCAAAAACACATTTTTCTTTACTGATGCGCAAATTAGCATTTGCTAGCCTTTGCAAAATGAGCTCCAAGCGTTCTGTGTGCTCTTCATTGGAGGCGCCACCGACAATAACATCGTCCAAGTAGACGCAAACACCTGGGATCCCGCTAAGTGTAGACTCCATAAATTTCTGGAAGATTGCTGGCGCTGCAGATATTCCGAATGGTAGCCTTTTAACTTTGTAAAGACCCATAATAGTGTTTATCGTGAGCAGTTCAGACGTTGATTCACTCACCTTCAGCTGCGGCTTGTGTCAAGTCCAAGGTGCTGAAGATTTTTCCGCCATGAAGCGTGCTAAAAACCTCTTCCGGTGTCGGCAGTGGGTAGGAAGATGCTTTTGTCGCCAGGTTGACAGTGCTCCGGTAGTCTCCGCAGAGGCGTAGGGTACCGTTCTTCTTTCGGACGACAACGAGTGGTGTAGCCCATTCCGAATGTTGCGTCGGTTCGATGATCCCTTGTTCCTGCAGTCGGTCAAGCTCATTCTCGACTGACGTTCGTAGGGCGAAAGGCACCGACCTAGCTTTCAAAAATTTCGGCGTCGCATCCTCCCGCAGCTCCAGTGTGACTGGAGGTCCGTTGTTCCCTGGTATTTCTTCGGAGAAAACCGCTTTGTACTTATCTTGAAGCTGCTCCACTGACGGATAACTGGGTGTGTGGTGAACTCCGCCAATGACCACTCCAAGGGGGGTGAACCAATTTCGTCCTAAAAGGCTTGATCCAGAACCGTGGACGACTAGCAAGGGGAGCTGATGGGTCTGCCCATTGTAGTACACGTCTACGTTGGCACAGCCCAGCAGTGGAAGGGAATGTCCGGACCACGTTCTCAGCTGCGTGTCGTCTTGCTGGAGAGCTGGCGCGTTCTCACGCCAAGTAGCGCGAAAAGTGTCCTCGCTGATGAGCGTACATGCTGCTCCGGAATCCACCTCAAACCTGATAGGGCGCTGGTGTACCATAATTTCAGTTGTAATCTTCGGTCTCGTTCCGAGGTTCACAACGGCGTTTAAGTCATATAGTGCCGATGACGTTAGTGCTGTTCGGCTTGTATCTTGCGTCTGGCCCTCCTGTGCGTCGACATTGTTGTTCCGTTGCACTGAAGTCTTCGGTCCGAGCTGTTTGCGCTTCGAGATGCATGCCTTTTCAATGTGTCCCAGTTTTTGGCAAAAATTGCAGGTCGCTGTCTTGTATCGACATACCTGGGGATCGTGCATGTCGTCGCATCGCCAACAGCGCTGTGTCTTTCTGCTTGATTTCGCCTTAGACGTGGAATGACCTGACTGCTGACTGGTGTGATGCACCGGCTCGACGTTCCATCGAATATTCCTCTGCTGGTGACCGGCACTCTCCGCTCGTTGGGCGATGTCGTAGGCTTTGGAGAAGGTGAGACCCGTCTCCGCGAACAGGCGCTGTTGTAGGCCTGCGTCACGCAGTCCGCACACAAAACGGTCACGCAACATAACGTCCAAGGGGAGCATAGTGGTGTTAGCAGGTGTGGCTGTCGATCCTCCCTCCTGCGTAGTAGCTACAGTTGTCGCGGTCAACGTCCCGAAATCGCAGTCAGCAGCGAGCTTTTTGAGAGCCGCTACGTATTCGGCCAATTTTTCGCCTTCCAGTTGGCCTCGCCGTTGGAAGCGGGCTCGACAGTAGACCTCCGATGGCCTTGGGTCATAGTGCTCTTGTAGCGCTGCTACGATGTCGTCGTAGTCAACGGCTGCTGGAGTGCGTGGCTGAATCAGGGCACAGACTGTGTCGTATGTCTGCTCCCCACACAGCGTTAGCAGGTTGGCCCTCTTCATTGCTGCATCAGTGATGTTGTTAGCCTCGAAGTAAAATTGCAGGCGTCCAAACCACGATGACCATGATGAGCCGTTGAATTCGGGTAGCCGATTTGGGAGCCCGTGCGTAGCCATAGCTTGTAGCTTGTCAATATCGTTGCGTAGTGTTGGTCCAAATCCACTTCCACGTCGCCACTGTTATGTCCGGTGTTGTCGTCGGCCCATAGACGTACGCGTTGGTCGCGGTAGTCCAAAAAGCTCAGACAGCCTCGAACGGTTAAAAACAAGTTTATTCCTATTCGGATGGAGGCGGCGGCCGAACTGCCGGGGGAAACGACGGTGGCTCGTTTGCGCCGAGCGGGGGAAGGGGAGGAGTCAACATCTGGAAGCAGTTTCAGCATCCGGTCCTTCGCGGGTTCGGAGGCTCGCTCGTGACACAGGAGTGCTTGGAACACAACAGTTTTCTGTTTAAATATTTTCATTAAAACATCAAAATTAACATTTGTCGGCATTTTATTCATAGCCACAGTCACCTGATAAGTTAATTTTTGTTTGCCATAGTTAGTACGCGTCTTAGGGACCAGCGGGCTTTGTTATCGAAGATGTTATGTATCATTAGTCAAAGTATTGCTTTGAGTATGTAAATGATTGACTTTAATATGCTGCAACAGACGAAAAAAAAACAGACTCTATTCACTTTAAGCAAAGCATAGTGACGAAGCAATGGTGAAGTGGGAAGATCCTGGGGACTGCCGCAATAACCACGAATGCACCGCAATTAAAGCTCTCTTTTGAAGTACTTGTAGTTTCTGATAGTTAGTAGTCGTAGTTGGCTGCAAGAACCTCAACAACCTGAATTTGGTTTCGGTTCATGGGCGCCTATATTCAATCGATAAATCTTCCTTTATGCTGAACTAGAGCGTCCAGCTGAACGCAGTTTATTGCGAACCTCACTGGTGGTCATTGTATAGTTTTATATTCCGTTTCATCTGTCATTCATCTTGTATACGACGGGCACATATGGAATAACAACGGGGGTAATCCGCGCCTTTTTCACGATGAAAGTGCACGGCGCATACTAACAAGCAAATGCCGCTGCTTCTCCCAGCCCCTATCATAACAACAAATTGTTCAATCAGTTACCTCCCTGTCCTTCCTCATTTATTCCTCCTCCTCAGTCAGTTAGCGTCAGGATGAGCCATGAATATAAGCGCAAAACAGAAAAGATCGAAGGATTAGGTATGAAGGACGCACGTTTTGTCTGGTCCTTCTCGTGTGTGTTGTCTGTTTTGAGCTCCCAGGCACCTTCACGAATCAGTACAAACTCACCCAACTGCGTAACGAACAAGTTTTCTTTTAGCACTGAGATAACCGACGCGACCTTCTTGGAGCTGAATTCCCAAACACGTAAAGGGACTCTCGCCCGTTTCGCCTTTCCTTCAGTGCCACTCCATTCATCGGTTAGTCTCTCCTCCAGGGCCACCATCCGCTCTCCCCCTCGCCGACTTTAAGCGGGAGACACATGGTGCGATTCGGCATCCGAATTTTTCTTTCGCTTTAAGCGCTCACGAGCTTGCTCAGGCGGGGAGAGGAGGAAGCGGCGCAGATCAAAAGAAGGCTGTACTTGTCCGAAGGTATAGGGTCTTTAACCCCCGTATTCACAAACGCTCCTCGACTTTCACCCTTCACTTGACATAGTTGAGCACTGCGCCACAGCTCGGCTAAAAATGACGCTGCGCGTTTCGAGAATCACAGCAGATTTTGCTGATATGCAGTGACTTGCTGTGCCTAGAGACGGCGCTCCCATCGGCTTTCTCAAGTGAAGGTAAAGCGTTGAGTGAAGGGTCGTTCTAGAATACGGAGGGGGGGGGGGGGGTATAAGACGAACAGGTTTTTATGGATTACATGGGCAGACGTGATTGTTTACGTCACGGCAAGAGCTGTGATTAGCGAAAGTCCTGGAGAGGAGAAGGGATTGTTTCTCGAAATTTGTGGCACACCCACGGTCCGTAGCACCGCTACGTTCGGCATTGTTGATCGTGACGGCATCATCAATCCAAGCGGGTTTACATCAAATGCTAAAAAAAGAAAAGCTATCGAAGATGCACATATATAGGCTCCCTTGAAGAATACCACCAGAACCAACGTTCGAACAAGCAGTCTTCTGTTCTTCTAATCAGCAGCGGTTGCTGCTTCGGAAAAGGCAAGAAGAATTGCCGAAACGTTGACTCCGGCATCACCTCGCGTATAAGTATTTTTCGTCTCACCAGTTTAATATATTCGACTAGTAAAAAATAAAGAAATAGAGACATTCGCATGCTCACGCCGGAGTCGTCTCTCACCGAAAGCAGGAAAACATTTGTACGCGATTATGCACTCGTGCATCCGCTTTCTCTTCACATTACCGGCGTTTCAAGTCCACTGAAAGAACGTCGACTGGGAACGTGAAATACGCCGGCGCCGTTGATCTGTATATACATGCAGCCGCGTGTCTGTTTCGAGACATTTTATGTCGCTTTCTAACCTTTAATTACCGTACAGCTGCTCGTCAAGAGTTTCGAAGATCTGACGACGCGTCAAGCAAAAACGAAAAAAGCAAGAACTGAGACAATGAGAAAACGCCTTCTTCCAGGGGCAGACCACGTGGCTCAATTTAACTTAGTACTTCCTTCCGCGCGCCAACAGCTGCAGTTTCTCCGACGTATAACAAAATTTCTCGACGCATTGGCTCGACCACTCTTGGGATCTCGCCGTTTTGATCGAAGATGCGTATATTTTGAAAAAAAAAAGTGTCGACGGAGCAAGTCGGTGACTGACCATATCGGTCGAGTGCGTGGCTTTGTGGCAGAAACGCTTACGCGATGGCCCTGGAGCAGCACGAAGAGGACTCCGGACACGAAGAGGAACTCTCCGCGAAGCAAAGGTCGAGTTATATTGTTTATGCAAAGCTATCTTGCATCGTTATATACGTATACTCTCTCTCTCTTTGCTCGTTTTGCTCAATGATGTTAAAGTTCAGAAACGTAAAATCGCGCAAGAAAACTTCAAAAAAAAAAAAAAAAAAGACAACGACACTTGCGCAATGTCGTCGTTTTGGACTTGTGTGCCGCGTTTTTCGGCGCAATTCTTCTTTTTGAATGAACGAATCAAGTAGCCCCTTAAACGTGTGCTAATCAATGGTGCGCTCGATTTCAGCAAAGTCAACAGTTCGTTCTGAAATAACGTAAATTAAAGCTTTGTGGTACTCTAAACGTGTAGCTTTTTTTTCTTTTGGCGCACGAACTATGCGCAAGGTCAATACATATATATATATATATATATATATATATATATATATATATATATATATATATATATATATATATATATATATATATATATATATATATATATATATATATATATATATTGTGACCTTATTGTGACTCGCTACGCGGAGACGGCAGCTCTTTCATCTGGTGCTACCTCTGAAGTAGCCGATTTGTTCCTTCGCGCCATTACTTTACGACATGCCGCACCGCGTGTGCTCCTTAGTGACCGTGGCAAGACATTTCTTTCACATGTCCTTGCTGAAGTCTTACAGGCCTCGGACAGCATCCAGAAGACCACATCAGCGTATCACCCAGAAACTAATGGTCTGACTGAGCGTTTTCACCGAACTTTGTCCGACATGATCTACATGTACGTTCAACTGGATCCCAAAACCTTGGACACTGTACTTCCTTTCGTCACGTTCGCATATAACACTGCCATACAGCGTACTACGAATTTCAGCCCTTTTTTTTTTCTCGTGTATGGCCGTGTACCGACTTTTGTTCTGGACACCACCTTTTTGTCCACATCTTCCAGTCCATCTTCATCTCTCCCGGAAGAGTTCGCCCCTCGCGTCGCCCGCTGCCGTGAAATCGCCCGCGCCAACACTGCTACCATCCAGGACAAGAGAAAAATCGACATTGATGCGAAGCGTCGAGTTGTTGTGTTCCGCCCAGGCGACGAAGTCCTTTTGTGGACACCTGTTCGTGTACCTGGGCTCTGCGAAAAATTCCTTCACCGGTATCTCGGTCCATACACCGTCCTGGAACGAACATCTGAAGTCAACTATCGCGTTGCTCCTGTCAACGCGGCTCCTGATCACCGTCGCCGCCACACCGAGATCGTCCACGTCTCTCGACTGAAACGATATATTCGGCCTCCCAACCCTTTCTAACTGGCTGCCCTCTTTCGCGAAGGGGGGAAAATAGTGTGAGCGCTGACTATGTACTTTATCTTCATCTGTATGACCAAACCATTGTAGTGATCATCATCGTAGGTCACGCGGGCTGCCTCTCTGGCTCGTGCGTCTGGATTAAAAAAGGATAACCTGGTTGCTGCCGTACCGGACGTGGTCTCATAATATATATATATATATATATATAGATATATATATATATATATATATATATATATATATATATATATATATATATATATATATATATATATATATTATGAAGTCTTGGTAGTCTGGGTTGCGACAGCATTTAATTGAGGAAAGACCTCGCAAAACGAACGGGCAGAGCCAGTACACAGACGATGACGATGGTGGTGAACCAGAGTGGCAATGAGGACAAAGAGACTAGCGGATGATGGTGATTGCGATCATGCAGGGATGAGGACAATGCAAGTAACAAATGCCCACACTAATTCCCCCCACTTGGAAGCGGACATCCTGGCCGCCGTAAGTCAAAGTGACGGGGAACGTCGCGTGAAAAGTTTCATGCGACAAACGTGGACAATCTCTGTGCTGCGGTAGCGGCGGTCTGTTGGGGCGACGAGTGGTGTCACACGATAATTAACTGGAGAAGTCTGTTCTAAAACAATGTATGGGCCGATGAAGCGTGGTTGGAATTTGTCACAGAGACCAGGAGTGCGAATAAGTGTCAAAAGCAGCACCTCGTCACCAGGTTGGAAAGACACAACGCGGTGGGATTCGTCATAGGTGATCTTTCGCTCGTGCTGTCTCGCTTCAGTATTGATGCGAGCCTGATGGCGAGACTGAGCCAGGCGGGAAATGTATTCTTCGCTAGAACACTGACACGAATTCCCATGGCTGCTAAAGAAGGAGACGTCGAGAAAGGTAGTCGGGGTGCGTCCGTACACGAGGTAAAACGGTGAGTAGCAAGTTGTTCGCTGAACGGCGGTGTTGTAAGCGAATGTCAGGAATGGTAAAAGAGTATCCCAGTTTTTGTGGTCGGGTTGAACGTAAACGGCTATCATGTCTGCAAGGATTCGGTGAAATCTTTCTGTGAGACCATTTGTCTGAGGGTGGTAGCTTGAAGCTGTCTTGTGAGTAGTTCCAGAAGCGCGGAGTACTTCATTTACCATTTGTGACAGGAACACTTTGCCGCGATCACTAAGCAGTACACGAGGAGCCCCATGACGCAGTATTATTGCGTGAAGAATAAAGTCTGCAACTTCCACAGCTGAGCCTGTAATAACAGAGAAAGTCTCAGCGTATCGTGTCAGGTGGTCCACGGCGGTCACTATCCATCGTTTGCCAGCAGATGTGACGGGGAGAGGCCCGTAAAGGTCAACACCTACAACCTCGAAAGGCATTGACGGGCACGGAAGTGGCTGTAGAGGTCCAGCAGGTGCAGACGTGGGGAGTTTACGACGCTGGCATGGGTAGCAGGAACCGACGTACCGCGCTACACTAGAAGAAAGGCCAGGCCAGTAATAACGACATCGAATGCGGTCAAGAGTTTTTTTAAAACCAAGATGACCAGCGGTCAAGTCGTCGTGGAAGGCTTCGAGCACCTGAAGTCGAAGAGAGCGTGGCAGTACAGGAACCCAGCGCTGACCGTCAGGGTGGTAGACGTGGCGGTAGAGAACCCCATTGTCCAGCTTAAAGTGCAGGAGTTGACGACGGAGTCGCGCGTTTGGTGGATGAGAAACTCCCGAAAGGTGGTCCATCATGCGTCTGCAGTATGAATCGGACCGCTGGTGGGAGATAAATGTTGCCTGGTCGTCCGAAAAGGGTTGCGTTATTGATGCGAGCGTATGAACTTTGGTAGATGTGGCGTTTGAGTTCTCACCAACGCTGATATGGGTAGTTGGAAGCGGGCAACGAGATAAAGCATCGGCGTCTCGATGTTTTCTGCCTGACTTGTAAGTTATGTCAAAGTCGTACTCCTGCAAGCGTAGTATCCACCGACCCAAGCGTCCGGACAAGTTTTTCAGTGTAGAAAGCCAGCATAAGGCATGATGGTCCGTAACGATTGTGAAGTGACGGCCGTGGAGATAGGGACGGAACTTCTGGACCGACCAAACCACAGCCAGACACTCTTGCTCAGTTATAGTGTAGTTATTTTCAGCAGGTGTGAGTACGCGACTGGCATATGCAACAACTTTCTCTAGGGAAGACTTGTCACGTTGTAGAAGAACGGCTCCTATACCAAGGCCGCTAGCGTCGGTATGAAGGATAGTCGGTGCGGCTTCGTCAAAGTGGCAGAGCAGAGGTTCAGACGTGAGTGACCGCTTCAACAGCTCGAATGCCGTTTCACATTCTTGAGACCACAGAAAGGGGACGTTCGAAGCGAGTAGTTGGTGTAATGGAGCAGCAATAGAAGCGAAGTTCTGGATAAACCGGCGAAAATAGGAGGCGAGGCCAAGGAAACTGCGAAGCTCCTTTGGTTTTTCGGGACGCGGAAAGTGAAGGACTGCAGAAATCTTGTCAGGGTCGGGCCGGATACCATCTTTGTTAACGACATGTCCTAAGACCTTGATAGGTTTGCTAGCGAAAGAGCATTTCTTAGTGTTTATTTGAAGCCCGGCGCCGGCAAGGCACGTCAGAACTTGATCCAGTCGTTCTAGGTGCTCAGGAAACGTTGACGAAAAGATAATAATGTCGTCCAGGTAGCACAGGCAACTTTTCCATTTCAGACCGCGCAGCACGGTATCTATCATGCGCTCAAAAGTCGCGGGTGCGTTGCAGAGCCCGAAAGGCATCACGTTGAATTCATATAGCCCGTCGGGGGTTGCAAACGCCGTTTTATGCTTATCGTCTTCATGCATGGGAATCTGCCAGTACCCAGAACGCAAGTCGATGCTTGAAAAGAATTCCGCGCCTTGTAGGGAATCAAGGGCGTCGTCAATGCGTGGCATAGGGTACACGTCCTTGCGTGTGATCTTATTGAGCGCCCGGTAGTCCACGCAAAAACGCACAGAGCCATCCTTTTTGCGGACCAAAACAATGGGAGACGACCAAGGGCTAGATGAAGGACGGATGACTTCCCGTTTAAGCATGTCCGCAACGTTTTCTTCTATAATTTTTCTTTCAGTCAGAGACACGCGGTAGGGTCGGCGGTGTACGATAGATGTCCCAACAGTTTGAATTCGATGTTCTGTAGTATTAGTGCGGTTCAGCTTAGACGAGCAAATGTCGAAAGAATTTGCATGTTTCTGTAACAATGCGAGCAGCTGCTGCCTCTGTGAATATGTCAATTCGCTGCTGATAGTGGTGGTAAAGGCGGAGGAAGAAACATGCTCACCGAGGCAAGGCTCTTTGGATGCGATGGCCTGAAGTGGCGTGACAAATACAGGCTCGAAGTCAGCAACATGGGCCACAGTAGTGCCCTGTGGCAGTAAGATCTTCTCCGGTGTAGAGTTGACAGCGGTGACAAGTGCCGAGCCATTGCAAAAACGAACGACACCGGACGGAAGAACTATACCTTTGCGAACGCAAAGTGGTGACGGTGAGACCAATACATCCCCGTGATAGATGTCGTTGGACGTAATGCTGACAATTTGCTCTTGTAGTGGCGGCAGTTCGATGTCTTTCGCAGCGACCAGACGAAGTGGCTTCTGATTGTCGTCGTCAAGCATGTAGTCCGTGTCAGCGAGGTGAACGACGCGTTGTCCACAACAAATCGCCGCGGAAGCAGATGATAGAAAATCCCACCCTAAAATTAGTTGTTGAGAGCAGCGGGACAGGACAGCAAACTGGACATGATGGCGGATGCCGTCGATGAAAACACGCACAGTAGAAAACGCGGAAGGGCGAATGACGTTCCCCTGGGCAGCAACTAATGTGGGGCCATCGTAAGGCGTCATTACTTTCCTTAAATGTTCACACAAATCAGCACGTATCACAGACAATGTCGCACCTGTGTCCACCAAAGGATCGACTCGCACTCCTTCCACTTCCACAGAAACCATGTTACACGGGCCCGGTGGAGGAATTTCAGTTCTGACTCCGAATGCAGTTTTTCCTCCACAAACTGCATCACTTAGTTTTCCGAATGAATTTCAGAGGTGAATGAGGCGGGCCGAAGTGGAGAAGTGGAACGGCGGAAGGGCGAAGGCGAGCGGCGTCTCGTGTTTCGGCTGTTTCGTGGTGCAGTCGATGCAGGAGGAGATGGAGAACGGTGCGGGGGAGACGAATAACGCCGACCTTGATAAGACGCCCCGGCGTACAAATCCCGTTCACGCACGTCGTTCCGACGCTCATCTTGCTGGCGCTTTCGGCAGAAACGAGATATGTGGCCGCGATAGCCACAGTAGTAGCAAACAGGGCGAGACGAGCGCCACGGTGGGGAATAGAAGACATTCGGGGCACCTGTAGATAGCGCGGTCAGGTGGGCCGGAGGGTCAGGGGGTACGGAATGGTAGTTGACCGGGGGAGCGGCAGCAACTGACGCGTAGGATGGACGCGGCAATGTCACGTGGGCGTCGCTGGGAGGCACGGCAGCAACTTCAGGGTACGTGGGTATGGGGCGTAAAGCATGTGGCTGTACGGGCGCAGAGCCTGTCAGGGATGTAAGTTCCTCCCTGATGATGTCACGTAAGGGCATTCCCGAAGGCTGTGTAGGTCGTGGTGTAGGAGGTGTGAAGCCCATGGACCGCAATTCTTCGCGTATAATGTCCCGGATGAGGTCGCGCAGGTGGCCATCTGACGTGGAGTGGTGGTCGCCAATGTCTGGTTGGAGGCGAACGGAGTCCAGCGCATCAAGGCGCTGGCATGTCGTCACGACATCAGCGATGGTAGCTGGGTTTTGCACAGCGAGTGCATTAAAGGCAACAGGCCCAATGCCTTTCAATACGTGGCGCACTTTGTCCGATTCCGGCATGGATTGATTGACACGCCGGCACAGTGCGAGGACATCCTCGATGTATGATGTGTACGATTCACCGGGATGTTGTCGGCGAGTATCAAGTGTCCTCTTCGCGACGGCGGATCGAATGTCTGGGGTGCCAAAAACGTGTCGCAGCTGCTGCTGGAAGGTATCCCAGTCGGGTAAGTCAATGACGTGGTTAAAATACCATGTCTTTGCGACTCCGGTCAGATAAAATGGGACGTAACGCAGTTTGGCGGCCTCGTCCCACCGATTAGCGACACTTACGCGGTCGTAGTCGTCGAGCCAGTCTTCTACGTCTTCTCCACGACGACCAGCGAAGAGCGGGGGTTCCCGCTGATGTCCGTGTATGTAAATAGGAGGGGCAGCTTGCGTCGGTGCATGGTTGATGACATGAGCGCCGGTAGGCTCGGTCTGGGACATGCTGCCTGACAGTGGGCGCAATCGGCGGCCTGAACGAAGCTCTAGCGGGTAGAGCGGGCTGCGGGAGGTAAGAGGACCGAAAATCCACCTCCACCACGTATGAAGTCTTGGTAGTCTGGGTTGCGACAGCGTTTAATTGAGGAAAGACCTCGCAAAACGAACGGGCAGAGCCAGTACACAGACGATGACGATGGTGATGAACCAGGGTGGCAATGAGGACAAAGAGACTAGCGGATGATGGTGATTGCGATCATGCAGGGATGAGGACAATGCAAGTAACAAATGCCCACAATATATATAAAGTGAGCGTTTCACCTATACGCTTTATGCGAACAAGATTTGTGCTATTGGCGTGCTACAAATGCGAACTCGTTCTGAGTGAGTGAGATAAGAACTACGGCAAAAGTTAGCGGAGCAGGACAAGGAAGATAGAGGCACACGTCTTGGTCATTTCCGTGTCTCTTGTCCGGTCTGCAGAAGCAGTTTTACAGTACGAAAAAAGGACGGCCCAGAAGAAGAGAAACTGTGCCCTTGTCCTGCTTCGTGTTGAAACGTTAACGAAAAAAAAAATACATGAAGGACCGAAAGGTTACACCCATGCATACTGGACTGCGCACAGTATTCAAATGCGAAGAATTTCTTTGCGTATACCGTAAACACTTTTGGTGTCTATCCATCTAGCCGCTTACGTCTAACGTCTGGGTGCACACTCGTGATCACCCCCTCAACTTGGCGTGAACCAAAATTCATATGAGAACTATAAGGTAAGATGGTACGACGAATTTGACGCGCTTATCAATTCACATGACAAATATCACAATCCCCTCACGTACGTCGTCAAACACTTGCCGCCAGACAGTGGCACATAACCGCGGGCGGTATGTGCCACAGGTGATTGAAACTTAGTATGCACCTACCTATAGGAACGATGAGAACACACATGACCAATTTCAACGCGTGATCATTAAGAAAAAACCTGACATCGGCAGCGTTGGCCAGACGAAGGCTAAGAATTATAGTCAGGGTCTTAGCCGGAATTGTGCACGACAATCAAGCATTCTATGTCAGAGCCACGCCAGGCCTCGGAACTGATTTTCAAGTAGACCCTATAATGCTCGTGAGACGTCAGTTGTGGTTGCAGTGCTGGCTATCTGATTTCATAAAGCTTACATGTGCACTCTTTTGATACAGCCGTCACGTCTGGTTAACATAAATTGTATTTAGGTGCCGTGCGCTGTAGTTGATTAATGTAGCAGTGCCCAGGGCTACCATCCATCCTCGCAAGCAGCATGCAGTGCTTCTTATCAGCTTATCGCTTTTATAGTATTTCTAGTACTCATGATCCTGCTGGAATCGTTGCGCAAATGCAAACAGCTGGTCATATAAACATCTCAAATTCTTCTGCATGTGTCTGTGCGTTCAACATTTACACACATATTTAGCGTCATTTCATAACCCGTCGCTCTATAAAAAAATTACAACGCGGTCACCTTCCCTCAGCGTGCTTCGCATAACGTCGATTCCTAAGGTACGTGGGATCTGCCGAATTTTCGCCTCATACGCGAGGAGATGTGTGAGGGGCTAACAGAGGAAGAGAGCTATAAAGGGAAACATGAGTGCAAGTAACTCACAACGCACAATCAATGAGTACAATACAGTGTATTTTACCGACATATAGGCCAGGCTCAGCATTTGCAATGCGCTTTCCGTCAGTGCACTTTCCGTCAGGCAGTGCGGGGGCAAAGAGGGAGCACCACCCCCCCCCCTTCCGAAATTTAGGTGAGAGGACAGGGGAGTGCTTTGCATAAAATTACGCCATCTCTCGCCATCTCCCGAAAAGTTTGTAAACGAAGCAGCGGCCACTAACGCTCGTGCGTTCAGGATTAAAAAAAAACAAAAAAGGAGGGGGGGGGGGCTGTACAAGCGAATTTCAAGCTGTAAACTGATCGTGGCGTGAACAGTCGTCAGCCGTCGAGTAATTCGATCATCGGCGCCCGGAGCGCTCGTCGAGAGTTTCAAAGAACTGACGATGCGTCAGGAGGACGTGTCAAGAAAATAAAAATAAAAATAAATTAAGTAGTAATAATAAAAAATAGACAAGCAGGAACACAACAACAACAACAAAAAAAGAGGCCTTACTGTATAAGTATGACCCGCGGCCGCCGACTCTTGTTACGACTTCCGAACGCCAACGGCTGCAGTTTGTCCACTGGGACGGCCGCAAGGTTTTTTTTTTTTTATCCAGCGGTCGTGCCACTGGTCTCGAGAGATCTCGCGTTTTTGGTCAATGGATGCACATTACGGCATGAACGCAACGAGCTGGTGGCATATCTCAGAGTCGGTGAGTGGTCAGAACGCTTGCGCGATGACCGCGGAACAGCACGCAAAGGACTCCGGACACGGGGAGGAGTTCTCCCCGAAGCAAAGGTATATAGAGTTAAAACGTTTCCCAGTGCTCGCTTTCCATGTTGCATTTTTTTTTGCGCGCTTAATCGATGCTGTGCTCACTCTTAGCAAGGTTATAGTATTCTATTCTAAGCAATATTTTATTAAATCCACATAGCCGCGTGTCCCAGGACTATAATTTAAGTTCATCCATCCATCCATCCATCCATCGGCGAGCATGTGCCACAGGTGATTTACAGTTTATATCTACCAACAAGAAGAGAGCAGAGTGGATTAGGGGACAAACGGGGGTTAAGGATATCATATATAGTTGAAATAAAGAAGAGTAAATGGACATGGGCCGGGCATGTAGCGCGTAGACAGGATAACCGCTGGTCATTAAGGGTAACTAACTGGATTCCCAGAGAAGGGAAGCGGGTTAGGGGGAGACAGAAGGTTAGGTGGGCAGATGAGATTAAGAAGTTTGCGGGTGTAAATTGGCAGCAGCAAGCACAGGACCGGGTTAACTGGCGGAACATGGGAGAGGCCTTTGTCCTGCAGTGGACGTAGTCAGGCTGATGATGATGATGATCTACCAACGAACAGCGACCACTGAAATTAGTAATTTTAACGCGAGTGTACAATGAAGTCGCTGTAGTACTAGTATAAAGGGCTTATGCTTCTAGGTGTTATATATTGTTCCGTAACAATTGTGATTGATATTAGTATATTGTTAAACATTTTATCTTCGCGTGTGTGTACGTATGTTATATTCACGAATTTTCCGTTGACGGACAGGAATCGACTCACTTCGCCAAATAAGAAAAAAAAATGGTTTGAGTCTTCGAGTCGGACGTATACATATACGGCGCGACTTCTTCGTGACTCCGGCGCCGCCGTAGATCATACGTATGCTTATATACTTACGAACAATTTCTTCCCCTTTCAGGTGCGCAACGTGCATTCTTCACTGGCTCGTATGGATTGCGATGTCTTCGTACGCGTTGTGGCG
Organism: Rhipicephalus microplus; assembly: GCF_013339725.1. Classification (NCBI taxonomy): domain Eukaryota; kingdom Metazoa; phylum Arthropoda; class Arachnida; order Ixodida; family Ixodidae; genus Rhipicephalus; species Rhipicephalus microplus. The sequence continues at coordinate 66,761,888 of NC_051168.1, forward strand.
CTTCGCGGCCAGCGATGTCAGTAAGTATCGAGGATTTCTAAGCTGAGGTTAACAGAAGTCGCCATCACATGTAATTAATACTACGTTGAATTTATTGCTGTGGTATTACTTGCTAAAGCTGAAACCTAACTGATACGATGACGCAAGTTAATTTTCAGTTCAGAAAACGCATGCACGTGCAATAGATAGTTGCCATCTAACTAGACACGTAGACAGGATTTATTTTCGAGGTAGTCCCAAGGCGTATAATTGTTCGACAGAAAGTCTTTCCCTTGCAAAAAGTCAAACTAGCAGTTGTGTACGAATACAACCGATGAGCGAAGCTCCTCAGAACTTGGACTCAAACGACTATTGATTGATACGTGGGGTTTAACGTCCCAAAACCACCATATGATTATGAGAGGCGCCGTTGTGGAGGGCTCCGGAAATTTCGACCATTTGGGGTTCTTTAACGTGCACCCAAATCTGAGCGAACGGGCCTACAACATATTCGCCTCCATCGGAAATGCAGCCGCCACAGCCGGGATTCGATCCCGCGACCTGTGGGTCAAGAGCAGAGTACATTAGAACACCACGGCGCGGCCGCAAATGACTATACATGTTCCATTTGAAACAGTTTAATAAAAAAAAATTTAATCGAATATTTCCGGTTTCTGCTTGGTCTTGAAAAAGACTGCCCTCCGCTAGTGCAGGAGTATCCTGAAGGGCTTGATTAGACGCGTACTGCCACGAAATATGACTAAGGATGCGAAACTGTTTAATGTTGATGTGCACATGTCCACGTCGTTTGGCAGGTTACGCGGCAATTAAGTCACTGCACATCTTTTGAACGTCCACCAGCACATTGACGCACTGACGGCGGAGTGCAGGCCTAAGAAAGAAAAAAGAGAAAAAAAAGCACACTAAGCAATCTGGTTACTTTCTTCTTCGGCGACTCCTCCAGATACAAACCTTCCGCAGACGTTGAGAGACGTGGCGGGCCACCACCTGACGGAAAGCCCGTACTACGGCGTCAAGAGATACTGGGTGAGTAGAATTTTACGCGTCATTGTGGGGAAAAATACACTCGAGAGCTATTCCATTGTACAAGCAAAGTCCGCTAATAGGCTTCCCCGCCATGTCGAAATGGTGTCCACCATCGCCTCACTTTGTCTCCTCTCCGTTTTGTTTTAAGTTAGGCACCGTCCACTGAACAGGGGGCGCCACATAGCTCTCATCGAATGACCCAGTGTTGCTGACACCAATTGGTAGGGGAACAAGGAAAAAAGGAAAAAAAAACACGGCATATCCACAATGGTCATGAGAGGGCGAAGTATATAGTGGGATCGTTCCTTGTACCGTCGATCAAGCGTTGATTGACTGATTGATATGTGGGGATTAACGACCCAAAATCACCATATCATGAGAGACGCCGTAGTGGAGGTCTCCGGAAATTTCGACCACCGGCGGTTTTTTGACGTGCACCCAAATCTGAGCACACGAGCCTACGACATTTCCGCCTCCGTGGAAAATGCAGCCGCCACAGCCGGGATTCGATCCCGCGACCTGCAGGTCAGCAGCCGAGTACCTTAGCCACTAGACCACCGTGGAGGGGCGTCGATCAAGCGTGACATCGACCACTCACGCATGTAATTGAGTAAAAAACGGTGTGTACAGGCATATACAAGGTTTACTGGTCATAAATGGTATGTCGTGTTAAGTTGGGAATTTCGCTTTGCCTTCATTATCGCTGCTTTACGGTATCGAAAATAGCCGGAATTCGGGAAGAATAAGTCTGTGCACGTTCCCCTGGGGTTATGGTTGTTTCCAGTCATACGAAATGCATCGTAGGGCATACCGAGACATGATACACTGCACAAGCCAGTCGCTGTCCATGATAATCAGCGTCATCAGCGCCACAGCGGCTACGGCGCATACCAACGGACAAGCGGTGGCGGTTTGACTACCACCGTCTTGCCAATAGTTCAGAAAAAAGACACCACACGACGCGACTCATCAAAAAGGGAGAAAATTGTGCGCGCAAGTACGGTTATAGCGTCGCCGCGCGCGTAACTCGAAAGTCGCGCGAGACGACGGAAATCAGCCGACGAAAAGCTACGAGCTACAGTGTACTAGAATTTCTAGCACACTAACTGGGAGCACAAGCGCGGATGGCGTCTTTCGCCTACAATCGGACAACTGTTCGCACCGTTTCGTTCAATCGCAAACGCACGCACACGAACAAATACACACACACATTCTCTTTCTCACTCATGCACTCACTGACAGACATCCATGAAATAATGAGTGAACATATCAATGAAGCGCTTCGAAGCGTTTATGTGCAATGGCATGGCCGCTATTCCTTCTGTTTGATGTAGTGGCCGGCGCTGGCTTATTGATGTAACATCGCGTGAGCGCTTTTTTCTTTCTTTTTTTGCGTGTCTCGCGTCTCGAGAACATTGCAGTGTCTTAGCTCTGCTTTGCCAGGATATACGTAGCGAGAGCTGTGAACACTCCGGGAGCTTCCAGACCTTCGGCGCGCCAGCTCATTGGCCAGCTGCGCGCTGTGTGACGTCACTGGTCCATCGCGGTGGCACACAACTGCTCACCGTAAGCCACGCGAAACTGCTCCACCTCGGCCTACAAGTACAGCCAGACAGATTTCAGTACAAGTTAACCTTAGGATTCTAGGGTTATTGCCCTCACCCTCCCTACTCTAGTCCCCCAAGAGTCAGTGCGCGAAAGTCTTCCTCATAATATAGCGCCTAAAATATGCTAGGCACTGCAACCATAGAATAAATAATCAATTTGCTGCAACCACACAATAAATTGTAGGGAGGGGGGCGCTGCGATCAACCATTGCACCTATGCGGAAGCGCGTGCATACGATGTAATGTGCGTGCACGCCACCGCTGCAGGACCTTTCTGACCGGGAATGGAGGGGAAGCCGCCAATACCTCGTTTCAACTTGGCCCTGGCTTCTGCTGCACTCCGTCATCGGTCGAGCACTCTCTCACGTGGTGCCTTCGGTGAGTGTGCAAGTCTATGCATGTCCAAGATATGATGCCCCCGTTATAGTTCCGACTCCCGGATTGCCTCTGGCACATATAATGTGCGAAAGCACAGCCCTCGAAATTTGTCTCTGCTGCTGGAGAGTGCAAATCGCTGGTACATAAATTTGGAAGGATGAACAGATGTAACAGGCAGAAATAAGGAAGGTTAGCCAGCTCATGGACAGTCTGGCTAGCCTGCGATTGGCAACGGGGGGATGAAAGGAAACAAAAAGAAACGTCACGGGAAGCAAAAAACAAACAAAAGCAAAACAGATTATAATTACGGCACTTTAAGCCCGGAAGTTCCTAAAAAGCCCAACAACTCTTTAAACAGCAGCTTTGCGGGGGATGGTTAATTTGGACAGTGTTCCAGTCCCCTTCTTTTGACCTGCGGATTATTGAATATGTCTAACGTATTGTAAAGTTCGTTTCCAAGCGCACTGAAACTGAAGCAGACACATAGAATATGAGCCATCATTTCTTCGCAGCTACAGTTACCGAACATAGTTGGTCATTCCAATATGAAAGGATAGGCAAATTCACCTTTTCTTGTATTTGCCTATCCTGTCGAGGTGCTCTGAAAGTACTCTGAAAGTAGTACATTAAGAGCACTTTGAAAAACGTTTACTTCGAAAAACGAGGTGACTTTGCTAGCGTAAGTGATTCTTACGCTAGCAACGTGTCTCAACAGAACGATTCTACGAAGTTTACCTTTCACGCAATGTGCAGGTGGTTCCAGTATACCATGCCGCTTACTCTCTGCTTTTCGTGTCCCTCACACTCGGCTGGCACAGCGCCGCGTTCTTCGTCTTCGAACACGCAGTCTTCTTTGCGCTCACCTGGACCGGCGTCCCCTCGCTGTGCTACGTGGCGGCCATAGTGATGGTGGCACACTACGACGTGTTCAAGTACGACTTCTTCCAGGTAAGTCGGCAGCCCTCTGTGGTATCGGGTCATGCATCATCATCATCATCATCATCATCATCATCATCATCATCATCATCATCATCATCATCAGCCTGACTACGTCCACTGCAGGACAAAGGCCTCTCCCATGTTCCGCCAGTTAACCCGGTCCTGTGCTTGCTGCTGCCAATTTATACCCGCAAACTTCTTAATCTCATCTGCCCACCTAACCTTCTGTCTCCCCCTAACCCGCTTCCCTTCTCTGGGAATCCAGTTAGTTACCCTTAATGACCAGCGGTTATCCTGTCTACGCGCTACATGACCGGCCCACATCCATTTCCTCTTCTTTATTTCAACTATGATATCCTTAACCCCCGTTTGTCCCCTAATCCACTCTGCTCTCTTCTTGTCTCTTAAGGTTACACCTACCATTTTTCTTTCCATTGCTCGCTGCGTCGTCCTCAATTTAAGCTGAACCCTCTTTGTAAGTCTCCAGGTTTCTGCTCCGTAGCTAAGTACCGGCAAGATACAGCTGTTATATACCTTCCTCTTGAGGGATAGTGGCAATCTACCTGTCATAATTTGAGAGTGCTTGCCGAATGTGCTCCACCCCATTCTTATTCTTCTAGTTACTTCAATTTCGTGGTTAGGCTCTGCGGTTATTACCTGCCCTAAGTAGACATAGTCTTTTACAACTTCAAGTGCACTATTACCTATCTCGAAGCGCTGCTCCTTTCCGAGATCAGGTCATGCAGCCAAAGCTTAATGTCAGCCATCCTCTCCACCTCACCGCCGAAAGCTTTGTGCACGTAACGTGATCTTGTGCTGCCTCTGGGATTCGAGGCGCTTCAGCTTTCTGCATCTCACGTGGTTTTGCAGCACCGCCACCGAGATCGGCCTTTGGTTGACAAAGCGATTATATCGTATGATGGCATCGTCATATGGCGTCACGTTATACGAGGTAACAGTTATGTCACTAATTTTTGCTTTATGTGACGTCGTGATGACGTCAAAGGGAGTTATCATGTGACGATTTTTTCAGTGCTGACGCCGACGACACCGTCGGTTGCCTTTCACGTTTGACGAGGCATCTAAGGATTTATTGAGGCTTCAATAATAAACGCACGCAGTACAGCCATCCCTTTTCCCTCCACCCTTGATGCTCCATGACCATTTTCTTTGTCGTTCTGCAGAATGTACCTTCAAACTTTATCCAGACCACCACGCAGACTTTTCCACGGGCTTTGGCAGCTTCTAGACAGCGTTACATGTGACAGTTGAGTGCGTTGCTAAATTATTCCCTCCCAAAAGAGCTGTCGGACGATGCCCTCTGCGACGGGCCTCCCGAGGTCCATCAGGCTTTGGTTCGGAAGTGGTCGCCGATATCGTCCCAGGGACCCCAGACTATAGAGTTTTCTCTCATACTTGATTCACAAATTTGTAAACAAAATGTTTCTCTTTCTCCCACCACAGGCAAAGAGAACGCGCCTGGTCGCAAAATAATGTTAAATTTTTTCTCTCCATATCTCCAGATTGTGCTGGAGACGCACGGAGATCACGAATACTACGTCACCGCTGTGTCCTTCTACTGGACGGTGCTCCGATGCTGCAGCTTCTGTCTGGACACCATCCGACACACTACAGATGGTGGCGCCCCCGCCAGAGGAAAGCGTAACCACGAGGCCACCTATTTCAAGACGCTGGCGTACGCGGTGTACTTGCCCACGCTCTTCCTCGGGCCCGTGCAGAACTACAGTGACTTCGCTTCTTCGGTGAGACAACTTTCCTTTTAATTTCACAGCCGAGTAGCAGTGCTTTGCTCGAAACAATGAATTATTGCGCTCAGACTTTTTGGAAGTAATATGATCCTTGCCTTGAACACAGGTTGTCGACTACTAAACATATTAATAAGGGGTCTTTGCTGCCTTGATGAAGACAGGACTCCTTGAGGTAACGATGGCTCCAGCGACACCCTGTGTTCATGATTACTCATTTTATGCCTTCAACTTCACCTTCGGCATAGTTTGGACAGTAAATTGTGACACGTACGGTTGCAAGACGAGAAATCAATATGAGGAAAAACAAAGCGAAAACCTAGCCCTGTACAACAGTGTATTGAAGTCACCTGGCTGATAAAACAGAAGGAACCAAGAGATTGGAAAGAACTGAAATATCGCTTTTCTCGGTTTTCATTTGCTCGATGCAACATATACCTGTGATGATACAATCATAGCAAATCATCAGTTTGGACTCAATGGTAACGATTCATTCTAAATGAAAAAAAAATGTTGTGCTCTGTTCTGTGGTCCCTGTTCTGTACTGCGGCCCACTTCTTGCATTTATTGGATGGTTGCATGTTAAAAAAGAGAAACAGAAAACATATCTTCAAATGTTATAATATGTTCACCGTAAACTCGAGTCTTTGGAGCTTGGATGACATTGCAGCAACACAACCCTTTATCGCCACAGTAAAGTAGACATATATTACGTCCACCGAAATACAAAAGCACTGTTTGATCCATGCACGCTCTCGCAACGTGGCTGTATGCATGCAGATGGAGAAGCCAAAGCCGGCGCTCACAGTTCGTGAGATCGCGACGCTCACCGCCGGCCTCCTGCGATCTGGCGTCCACTTTCTTCTCATGGACTTGTTGTGTCACTACTTTTACAGGTGAGGGACGCTGTTCAAACTTATTTTTGTTCATATGTGGCACGCAAGGAGAACACACAAAGTGTGCATCGTGTCGATACGAGTTCTTGCAATCCTGGTCTGCCCGCTTCTTCATTGCCTGTTTCCCCACAAGGGTGGTAAGAACAAGCCACGGACATGCAAGTAAATCGTCCTAAACAACATGCAGTTTAAAGGGGGCCATGAACAAGGCTAAGAACTCGGTGACAACACGTCCCGCGGAACACAGGTCATGCTGTAGGACCAGTACGTGCAACGGAAATTAAATAATTGCCACGAACAGCACAGCAAAATCTTGCAACCGAGCGCGGCTAAGATTGTTCAGAAGCGGAGCGTGAAAGTGACATTTTCCGAGGCAGCTCCTTTTTCGACGAAGCTCTGCGTTCTCCCTCTTCGTAGCGGCTTATGCCTGCTGTTTGACGTCACACGGCAGATAACACGCTATTGGCTAACAGCCGACATAAGTCAGGAGCAGCGAGTTTGAATCGGACGCCCTTGTTTCCGTGGTGTGCCACCACATGCCGCTGACGAGCTCTATATATAATCTGCTAACATTAACCAGTGAGCCACATTCGCATAAATGAATAGCAACTGGAGAGAGTGATCGCGTTTCATCATGCGCACTCGAAGTTCCTATTCCCTTCGACCTCGCTTAGAACCAATAATATATTGTTCATATTAGTCTATAGAATATGGAAAGACGGCAAATAAGTCGCGCGGACGCCCGCATGGTAGAGTAAGGTTCATAACATATAAAAAAGTAACAGCAATCGAGCCATTTGTTATACAAACGTAGACGCAAGTATGTACATTAACAGAAGCTCCTCAGTTAACAAACCGGAAGCTTTTGACTGGACCATGGAGGACGAACTTTCTGTGATGTGGAAAGCTTCCTTTTGGGCGATTCGTGCGGATTTCTCGAAGCTTCTGTTTTACTTGCGTGTTTGCATTACGTACTCGTGGATCACTGCATTTATCTTCTCAAAAAATTGTCATATGCGTTATCTGGAACACGCACAGGGGTTCACTCAATCATTGCGCCTGTTCGACTTACCCTGGACGATTTCGCGCTTTACTCATTACGTTGTGGCGTACAGCGCCGCACTGATTAAGGCGCCTTCCCTGGTCTCAGAACTGGACGTGACGAGCCTGGTGGGATTGGGCGCCATACTGAACGTGATGTTCTACATGAAGTATCGCATACAGTACGGCGTCTCAGGCGGCTGTGCCAGGATCGAAGGCCACACCCTTCCAGCGCCTCCAAAATGCATCGCGAGGGGGCACCTTTGTTCGCATTTCTGGAGGTAGGTCCCAACTTTCTTTCTTTCTTTTCTGACCTGTAAAGCCGGTATAATCCACAGCGAACACTTGTTTTCTAAAAAAAAAAAAAAGCTTCGTACGATATGTAGCTTGGGAAGTTTACTCTGTACATCACATATAAAGATACGTATATGCAATACTTCTCAGATGTTTTTGTTGTTGCCTTTGAATACAAATCACTTTGCTGAAGATTGGTGTCCGCTCTTTTTCAGGTATTTTGACCATGGCCTCCACCTGTGGATCAAAAAGTAGGTCTACGGCTCCTTCTAGCTGCTGAAGTTTGAATGGTGTGACCTTGAATGGAAAATTAAGCTCATTACGCACGCTAGGCCCTCTGAGCCCGCATGAATCACTCATTGTACTTGCCTTAAACCACACTTATAAGTCACTATTGAACAGGGAAAGGGAAGGAATAGGCGCAGTTCCGTTACTGGCTCTCTCTCAATGGAGGGCACCTCCACAGTTCTGTGCAGGGGATGGGGGGTAAGGAGGAATTAAAATGGATAGGGAGGAATTAAAGGTTTAGAGATAGAGACAAGCGGAAGGAGAGAGCGAGGCGCAGGGACAGCCACATACGGAAGTAAGGAGAAGGTGGGAAAAATGGACACGGTCGCAGAAGTCCGAGGACAAGGCACCACTCAGCTAAAGTGTTCTAGAATTATTCTAGAACACTACAACTCAGCGAGAGCTCTTGTCGGCGTCAGTAGATGGCGTTGGGCGAGCCAGTTGGCCAGAGAGCTGCGCTGTCGTCGGAGATCGCGGGGGAACAACCGGTTGGCACGAAATCCAGCGAACGAGTCCTGCGTTTTTATTACAAGTGCTAACTATACAAGGAATACAGGGACTAAACAACCTCACGAAATCATTCACTCTATAGCTGATGTGTCACCAGCAACCATACAGGTGCTTAGGGTTGGTCAGTTCAAAAAAAAAAACAAGCTTCACAATGTTAATTTATAAATGAAGCGATGACGTGCGTCTCCAGACAGCCTCCTCATGGTAAAAGACACACGGCGGAAAGCAGACGCTGCTGTGAATGGCTCAGAAGTCTCGCAATGGTGCGCGGCAAAGAGAGTTCACAAGCGGAGGACGCACTTGTTCATAAAGGGCCTCAATGCGCGCAGGCGAACGAACGCATCGATGTGCGCTAAGTTGTCACTTCCTAAAGCTCCATCTCTTCGTACAGAGCCTCGTCGTCACTGTCTTCGAAGGTGTTGGCGGCTTCTTTATGATGTCGTATACAACAGACTACTGCGATGGGCAGATATATCTGACATAAACCAAGACCGGCGTTTGGATCGCGCTATAGCTTCTTGTCACGGGGTGCCCTTGGCACCGTGCTCGATAGTGTATACATTACCCAGTGTAGTGACACTACTGCGCAACAGAATCAAACGGGGGAGATGATGATGATGATGATGATGAACCTTCAGCTTTGCTGGCACTCGCCCACAAAGGGGTATCGGCCAAGAACCGGGCGGCAGGATCAACTGTGCTAATTCAGGCATTCAGGTAGTCTCGTAGCCGTAAATAATAACAATAGGTCAAGAGGGTAATCTCTTTGTTGCCCTTATGCACTCGCACACAGCAGAGAAAACCTCCCTGTGGCTATAACCTAATGTAATCCCTCCGAAGGATAAAATTAGTTCCGCGTTTATTTTTGACTGATCGCGTTTCATGACACGCGCTTAAAGTCACGACACGCGCTGACGTATATTCATTCCAACACGTCTCTTCGCCTCTGACTCCACCCCCCCCCCCCCTCTTGCGTAGCTTCGAGCGCGCTAGTCTTAGTGGACCATTGGGTAGACGAAGCGTTGAAGCGTGCGAGGAATCCCCGTGAATTCGCCCGTACTTGTAGGGTTCGAAAAATTTTTGCGGCGATTGATTCGCGAAGCAATAGATTTTGATACTGAGGTCATTTGATGATTACTTTGAAGAGTGATTCAGGACCCCTTTTAGGTACAAGTTATTGCGTTATTCATTGCACAAAAATTTCATGATCAATACCGTTGTTTGCTCACTGCCCTGCCTCTTCGCAATGTTTGACGACGCTTATATGATACCTAAGGAAATAAAATTAATAGATGACTTAACCACATTAAATTCCCGCTTCCTTCACAGGTACGTGTACACACCCATAGTGGGCCCCGAAAAGAAAACACAGTGGCGGGTTCTTGGCGTCGCTGCGGCCTTCACGTGCGTCTGGGTCTGGCACTCGATGACCACGGCGGTCACCTTCTGGGCGACGCTCAGCTTCACCGGCATCGCGCTAGAAGTGGTCATGGCTCACATCAAGAGGCTCGACTGCGCCAAGAGCTTCGAAGTACGTCAGTCAACGAGAAAAAAAAATTAAGGATTGATGAAATAAGTTTATTATATAGATTCGATGGTTCACGTTATAGTGTCCTAGCTAGAAGCATGCCACTCGCACGTTGGGACCGAATAAGGCCTATTCACCTTTTCATAAACGCCTCCCTGGGCGCCGCCATAGCCCTCCTTGGGCTGTGCAAATTGGCGCGTCCCCTCGAAAATGCACTGACAACGCTGCGCCCTTAGCCTTCGTACTCCCGCGCACAGCCCATCATGGCGGTGTTTTTTTTTTTTTCCTTTCTGTGAAAAGGTGTATAGCCTTTATGCCGCTTCACGTTGGGACCGAATAAGGCTTGTAGTCTTTATGCCGCTTCACGCCCCCGTTGGACTGCCCATATTACTTGTCCGTCTAACGAAGGCTCTCTTATCAAGGAAATAGGCGCAAGCGAAGTTTGGTGCGCGTGAACCTGTTATACCACTTTTGTGTCCTTCTTTTCTTCTTCTTCTTATAATTGTTTCTTTGTGCCTTTTTTTTCCTATTCACGGAGGAGGCCAAGCGCCTCTGATTGGTTGCAAGTGTGCTGTGAGGGGCCATTGTGCCTCATGGCACTTGTTCTGGCACAGACGCCGCAGCGTGAGGTCACGCGTTCACATTCAAGCAACAATGAAGTGTGGCAACGTTATCTCGATAAAAAATTTCGACACGTTATCTCGATAAAAAATCAGAATATTGTATGAGCAGCGGCTGATAACCGAAAAGCCCACGATATGAGAGAGCACATGGTATTAAAAAGAACGGCGCGTACAAATACGCAAATGTGACCGGCGAGCAGGGGAAAGTTTCGTACGCGAGAAACCCAGCCAACGCCGGCTTTCCTGTGCACCACAACGCCGCCATCAAAATCTGCAACTACAAGCACGCATCACCAGAAAAATAAGCAGGAAACGTAGTTTCTTTGGAGAAGGAAACAAACTAGCATAGGACCTATACGTCACGTAGTCCTTACAAGTAAAGGAGGCCTTATCGGCTTCGCTTCTTCCAACGCGCACGTCTGCAGACTTGTGCTTTTTTCGACCAGTACGTCTTGATCGAGTACGTCTTAATTCAAGCGCTTCGCGAACCCTAAACTGGCGTAAATGTGCATTGCATCGATGTCAATTGGTTTCATTGATTGCGTTAAAATGAATGCGCGCCCACACTCCATGGTACTATGATTAAACGGAACGGATAACTAACATACCTGATCTAGTTACCAAGTGTGAAACGTTTATGAGAAGAAAAAAAAAGTGAAGTAGGGCTAGAGCGGAGACGTATAGCGCAATCATGTGACACCACCCATGTACGATAAGGGAAAAATAAAACCAGGCATGCGGGATTGAAACCAGTGTTGGACTACAACAACAACAACAAAAAAACTGGCAGCCTATCCACGGAGTGAATGATGGAGAGTGGGGCGAAGCATTCGTCCGTCCATTCGTTCTTGCTTCCGTCCGTCCATGCGTCCGTCTGTGTGACCGTCCATGCGTCCATCCGCCCGTCCGTGCGTGCGTCTGTTCGTGCGTCCATTCCTGCGTTCGTCCACGCATCCGCCCCTGCGTCCGTTCATGCGTCCATTCATGTATCTGTCTGTGTGTCCGTTCGTCCATCTATTCAACACTCCAAGTACCACCATCTCGCATCTTTTCATCATATATTCCCCATATAGAAGCACCGCCATCCAGCAGACATTCCAAGGACTAAACGAGAGGTGGCACACGCACACTTTCTTACGGCTTGCGCTTTGGGTCTACTTCCCACCTTTAACCACCTCGAGTTCATGGTATATACTACAGTTCACTGTATTCATGGCACTGCGGCCCAACGCTCGCTAAACCTTTCTAAAATCAAGGAGGTTACGCCCAGCGAGTATAACATATATATAGCAACTTTTTCCTGTCAGATAGTGCTCAATGTACATGCCAATGGCTGCTAATGGGAAATGAGAGACAGGAGAACTCTGCTTTTACTTTCTAACGGCTTGCGCTTCGTATCTACTTCCCACCTTTAACCACCTCGAGTTCATTCATGGTATATACTAGTTCATTGTATACATGGCACTGCGGCCCAACGCTCGCTAAACCTTTCTAAAACTAAGGAGGTTACACCTAGCGAGTATAACGTAGCCACCCTTTCTTGTCAGATAGTGCTCAATGTACATGCCAATAGCTGCTAATGGGGATCGCAGCGTGCGCGTTAACTAAAAGCCGAATGCTCGATCCTGTCTCTCATTTCCCATTAGCAGCCATTGGTAAGTACATTGAGCCCTATTTTTTATTGTTCAACAACCCACAGAAGAAATCTCTCACCGGCACCACCTTGGAGGTCAAAATGTTATACTTGTTACACACTACAACGGCTGCGAGGGACGAACGAGGGTTGCTATAAGGAGTTTCGCCCCTAAAAAATTATGGAACATCTCCCCGAAAGGAAACATGACGGGATTCAAAGCAGCAGCGGTGCGCACAGCGTTGACCCTGCTGAACAGGGCGTCGACGCGGGTGCTGGAAGAACGGTTTGAAGCGAAACTCGAGGAAACGTTTCTTTGAAACGCAAAAACACGGGAGGCGGCTTGGGTTTCGTGTAAGTTTCATCGCAAATAAACGAGCCAAAAGAGTGTTTCCACTCGACGTGTGGTCCAGCGTTGCAAGGGCGGAGAGGGTGCAGGAAGGGAGAAGTGTTGTGAGCAGGCGGAGGAGCAACACCACTTTGGTGTGTTAGGAGGAGCCGGCAGCTGCTGCGGGTGATGGAGAGAGTGGCATAAATGCGTATCTGCGAGTTGACCTACTTGGCATCGTTTCAACAACTGCGGCGGCGGGGAATGCGGTGCGGCGCGTTGGCAAGGAGACATGGATGGACAGCGTTACACGGGCTAGTCAACGAGTTGATTCGCATCTAAAACAATGGAAACGGTGTCAATGGTTAATGTGGCGACATTTTAAGAACACACTGTCGCGTTTAACTGCCACCACTACCATAATCATTCTTTTTTACCCATTAATTAAAGGACGATGACCTTTCCCAATGCTCAATGTTGTATAATTTGTGAGTGCTGGTTCACTGTTATAGCTGCGAACTTCTTGACTTTGTCATTTCATCGATGTTTCTACTGTTCTCGCCTGCGTTTTACATGAATTGGTATCACCAGATCGAATTTATTCGATTTACTGTCGATAATGCCATATTTCAGCATTTGATTTCAGTGCTCTTCTTTGCGAATGCAACTCTTCTGCCTATCCTGCAGGCAAAGTACCTGAGCCCTGAAAGAACAAGGATCGTGAAGGCCATACTGGGGTCTCCACACTACCTGCTGACCATCACGGCGTGCATGTTTTATCTGGTCGACATGGAGATTACGACTATTTTCTTTAAGAGAGTCATTCTCGGTAAGTCGACACTTCGCATTGGACGCTGTACACGCAGAAGCTTGGAGTGTGACACAGGAACTCGATAAGTTGGAAACCACGCAGCGAGCAATGAAATAAGAAATCGCCGGAATAGGACTCTAACAGACGGACAACATACTAAAGAACAAACAAGGGTAGAAGATATTCCACCTGATATTAAGAGAAACTAATCCCACCCTCATATCACCCCATCTCACCCTGACTTCACTTTCTCACCCTCGGGCTACTACCATTTATGGCTATGCTGCTCCAGAATCCGCATCATGACAAATGCTCTCTTTCCCATCCCTTGCTATGCTACACTCACTGTAATGGTTAAACTATGGTTTGCCCTTTCACCTACTTCTTTCCCTCTCTTCACCGTATCATCAGTCCTTCTCACACTTCATTTTCCCATCTCCTTGCTAAGCTACCTGTACGATGCATTATACCTCTCACCTCCTCCTTTCTGTCCTCCCTATAACTCTCAGATACTGCTCTTCACATCCCTTTCTCACCCCCTTGCTATACCCTACTATGCGCATGGTTACACTAGGCTAGGAGCTACCTTGCACATACCCGCTTTCTGCGGCGCATACCCACCGAGTGTTCGGTCTGTGACATCGGCGTTAGCAGCTTTGTTGTTTAAATGGCAGCTCTGTTGTTAAAAATGGAGCCGGGTAGCTAACGTTATGAGGGCAGATACAGCGGCGTAATGAATACCAAGAGGTGGGAAACGCGACAGAGGACAGCAGCAGCGTAGGTGATGCTACGAAGTTTAGAAGTTTAATTGCAATTCAAACCCGACAAGAGCTTTGTCGCACCGGCTACACTGGCCGAGGTCGAGCAGTTTTGCGTGGCCTAGAGTGAGCAGTTCTGCGAAAGCGCTAGGAGCAGTGACACCACGCGGCGCACACCTCCTGGTACACTGAAGACCTTCAAGGTCCTGGAGTGACGTGTCTCTAGTAAGCTGGCGCTCAACTCGCGTGAGATCGTTTACTCGCTAGTCTGTTCGTCCTTCTATCTATTCGTGCTCGTCCATCCGTCGGTCCATGGTTTGTCTGTTAGTAGCTTACGCTACGTATATCCTGACATAGCCGAGATAAGCCACTGCTAACGTTTTTTTTAGTATAACGGCTGGTCTGCGTAGTTGTGAGAGCTAACGACGTCATGTCGCAACGAATCTGGTCTCTAAAGATAATGATGGCTCTCCTCAACGAGTTCGAGTTGAAATCACGCTGATATCAACTCTACAAGAACTTGTTCTTGGGCGATTTGTTCCCTTAGTTTGCCGAACATTTCGTAACTGGCGCAAAGCTATAGGAACATGAAAATGAGGGGAAAAAAAGACATACGGGCACCAACGTGTGGCTCCCGTCTGTTATCTTTCCTCCCCTTATTTTCACGTTCCTATAGCTTCGCGCCGGTTACGACACGTTCGGCAAACTACGCTGATATGACCAGAACTGCAGGCTGTGGAAACGAAAGTATGTGATATATATTTAGGCCAAGATTACCCTGTTATGTGCGAAGCATACACTCTAAAAAATATCGAGTAAAAAGGCTGTCTTTTTGTCCCACAACAATAATCGTCATCAGGTTTATTACGTGCGCTTCCTTTCTTGAAAACTCGGCGCTGGCCACTTTCCTATCGAGAATGCAATGCAACCCTGATAATGTGCATGTCGATCGTGATCGGAATGTACCGGGCGCATGGTGATAGCGCAAGGATAAAACACAATATAGATGACGATTATTGTTGTGGGACAAAAAGACACCCCTTTTACTCGCTCTTTTTTTTTTAGAGTGTAAGCGTACGCCGAGTTCTCCTTCAGTAAATGCGATGGTTCGTCGCAGCGCCCCCTTTCCCAAATATGTCAATGTATGGGGCTTGCTTTGCACCCTCCTCTCTGAGTAGCAGCGCCCCTTATCCCTATTACATATATGTAGAGAGCTGATGGTTATGAGCGCCACAAAAAGTAGGGCGAGCTCCACTACTCGCTTCGGGTGCAAACAAAATGACGAAAACAACAGTTAACCCAACACTTATACACATAGCTAACGACGTTAGTGTAGGTGAAACCATAGTTATAGTATATGAAACCAGAGTTTCCTATACGGCATCTAGGTAAGGGTGAAACACCCTTGCCTATAGGTGCCGCATAGGAAACTGATTCAAAGTAACGGAAATATAGCACGCAAATACGGTAAGGCAGTACGGTAGCGCCCCTCCTTTCCAGTGACAGTGCGTCCTCCGGTCGCGACAGGTCCCTCAATAACGATGCGTATACTGACAGGCTACAACGAGGCGTGACAAAGCAATAGTAATTTTTGAAGTATTTTTTTGTGGTGTTTGGGTGCCTTCACTGGTAAAAGGTCGATGACCGGGAAGCGAGGAGCGGTACGGTAGTAACGTACCGTATTTCCGTAACTTACTAATAGACCCTAGTATTTCACGTCACGGAAATTTCGCATATGCGCAGGGTTTCCGGTGCCTCTAGTTCCGGTGCTGGTGTCCCTGTACTTCGGAGCCTACACTTCTCAAGACGTGATGCAGCGTGAGGCCGAAGCAGCTGCTGCGAAAGTTAAGGAGCCGCACGTCGTTGCGGAAGCAAGGAGAAGCGGCCCCTCAGCAGCAGACGTGGCCAGCGGCTACGCAGAAGCCAACGCAGTGAAACTACAATTCGCGGAACTGCCTTGAACGGTGCTTAACAGGACGCTTAGGACCGACAAATAATGGTTTCCTTCGGATTATAGGCATTGCATCCTAAGAAAAAGTGTCAGCTCCCCTGCGTCTTCTCCGGACTGTAATAAAGTTCACTTGTCATCATCATCCACCCGCACCCATTCTTGCCCCTCCCATTGTACTCCCACAGAGAAATTGCAAAAATGCAACAGCGCTCACCCATTTTCGTGACACAAAATACCTGTCAAGCATTTCAGACGGTTAATAATAATTATTGCAGATTTTACTTCCCAAAACCACAATAAGATTATCACAGATGCCGTAGTTGATGGTTCCGGAAATTTCGACAACTTGGCCTGCCTTAAAGGGGAACTCCGGTGCATTTTGGACTACGTTGAGATGGTGTTATTTTACAATAGTATTAACAACCCTGTAACGGCTAGAGTGATCGATTTCGTTGAGAGACTGGTCAATGATTTTATATAAGCAACAAACCATGAGTCAAAACCGAAAAAGGGAGCTGCTACGTTAGAGTGACGTGCTCCATGGGTACACAATGACTTCATTCCACAACTACTACTTACTTTTTTTCTTGGCGTATTATTATTTGTGACACACACCTTTGTTTGAAAGAGTTTTGTTTTTATGAAAAAAAAAACTGTTCAGTTTTTTCTCGCCGTGTTTTCACAAGGGGCACTTGAAGTGTACTCAGCTTTAACAATGCGGCGCGGGATGGAACTTGCCCACCTTTAGGCGTTGTATTGTGCCTGGGACAATAACACAATGCAAAAATGCATGTGTCAAACCACAACAGCGTGGCAAAGCTGTAGTGATACAGCTTGAGAACGTTGGTACGTGCGTAAAAACGCGCAAAATGAACATACAGAACGGAAGAACGAAAAGAAACTTGTTCGTATACGGCTAATCAAGCAATGGCGTTGCTCGTGCAAGAATCAAAGGTAATAAAGAAAATTGTAAATTACACGCGCAGTCAACTGACATACGCTCAGTGACAGCTTCGCACAGCACTGTAAACTAGCACCAGTGCTCATGGTTACCAGTGGTTTTCTAGCCACATGCATGCCACTTTGCTCGATTAAATCTTAACTCGTCTAGCGCTTTATTTTGAACAGAGCCATCATCATCATCATCATCAGCCTGACTACGTCCACTGCAGGACAAAGGCCTCTCCCAGTTAACCCGGTCCTGTGCTTGCTGCTGCCAATTTATACCCGCAAACTTCTTAATCTCGTCGGCCCACCTAACCTTCTGTCTCCCCCTAGCCCGCTTCCCTTCTCTGGGATTCCAGTTATATACCCTTAATGACCAACGGTTATCCTGACAGAGCCATAAGGGTATCAAAAGAAAGAGTGAGGACGGCTATATTATAAGCTATAGTGCTGGCTTATTCTCGCTTCTGAGGTAGCATACAAGGCTCACCGAGCGCAGACTTGTAGCTAAATTCCGACATTTGAAAGAAAGGAATGTCAGGTAAAGTTACATTACTCCACAAGATTGCGCGTAAAAGACGTATTATAAAAAAATGCTCTGCCAATATTCAGATACCATGAAAAATACCAATACCCTATTTTTTGCTGTACAAGTTTAATAGCTGCCTAAACAGAAATCCGGGAAGTTTACAAATGTGAAGACGTTGTTTGGGAGCCAGCTGTGGTCAATCAAGCGACGTGTTTCTTTTTATCGACATGGATTGATGAACGTCAGTATTATACGTTTCCGTGAGGTGCTTGCATATCTTCAAGCCTTCCCCACACGCAGTCAAAACAGTGTTAAACTAATTTTTAACTTCACTTATATTGAAGTTTTATAGTGCTTAGCATTGGCACGGCTCAGAAAATTTACAAAAAGATATATACCAGTAATTACATGAAGTGTAATTATTCCCCCTACGGCAATTGAGTGCGCGCCAACAGGGCACACGGCTGCACTTCACTGCTTTTTAAAGACGATAGTCTTTCTTGGGGACTTTCGACGCCAAAGTTATGATCTGTCTTTTTGTACATTTGTCTGCTTGTCCACGGTAACAATTTTCCTTATGGCACCAAAGTGACTAAACGATACCTCAAACGGCTAAACCCATCCACAGCGCCCACCAATATTGCTCAAGTTTCAGCGTTCATACTTGTGCGAATGTCAGTTAAAAGCCAATTATTGCGCATACCTGAGGCACCACAGCAACACGTCGATGTTTTGTATGTGTGCCTTTACAATAGAGAAGGAACACACTAGTAATTCTAAGGACTGTAGCGTTTATCACGCTGCGCTGAAAGTGCAACGCGATGCTCAAAAAGGCAAGTGTTTCCAACGCTTCGCTAAGACGACACGGTGGTGGCACCTGCACGTCACTTTGCGTTTTACACCTTATCGCCTCCGAGACAGGCACGCATATTTCTCCGCGGGCGCGCACGCCTTCCTTCGCTTTCGAAGATAACTGCCAGATGGCGCTCGTGTACAACGTGCCTCGATGCACTCACTAGCTTTTGCTGCCCGGATCGAGACTCTCTAACGCAGCGCTTCCAGTATAAAATTCTTCCATTTTCTGGCGCAGAACATCAAATAAACGTTTTATTCACTCTCTCCGCACGCAAGACTATCGTCTTTCGACGGCATTTGCAGTGAAACATGCAGATACGGGGCCAAGTTTTTCCTGGTGAGCTGAATACAGCGTACACTACCCCCTCCCCCCCCCCATTTTTTTTTGCTGAGACACCATGCTACTGCGAGATAGCTCAAAATTTTCCCATTTACAGACGCAGCGTATCTGTCATCTTTCCAATAAGTATAGAGATATGACCTGATATAGGTGAATCACGCCTCCTGTGTACCATGAGAGCTGATTATCCCATTTGTTTCCGCATTTTGGCTCATAACATGAACTGAGGCGAGCACGGTGGTGCACTGTTGGCGATTAATTTACTTTGGCGTGTCCATTTTTGTTTCTCAAGATGAAGGCCTTAGCTGCGTCACCAAACACGGCAATTAACCGCCGGCGTCCCGCATCAACACGAGTGATGCAAAGAAATTAACAAGTGATGGAGTGACAGATTGATAATATTTGTGGCATCTTATTCAGTGTGTGTCATACGATGACATGGTCACTCGGCATGGTCACTTTGTGTTACATCCGTACCCCGATCACGGAGGCCGTAAACCTTGCAATGTCTTCGATCATGCATGGCGGCAGTGCGAAACCACTCTATAGGGGAAGAAAATTTTCGGAGGGAGGAGGGGAGGGTCACGGAAGACAAAGAAAGGCAGGGCTTTCGCCGTCGATTAGTCTTCGGCGAAGGCACAGGGACCTTGTGAGTTTCTTTTTATTTAGTATTTCAGCTACGCGGTCATTTCTCCAAATTGTATCGGTATAAGTCCAAAATTTTGAGATTGATATTGCTGATCACCGCGCTTTCAATCCCTTGTTGCATGAGAGAAATCATCAGACGGTGCATAGTCAAAATTTCTGGCCGAAAGAAATTGGGTACGCGCCACACACCATATTGTTACCATTAGTCCTTAGAAAATCACCGTAGCATGTCAAATTGGTGCGCTGTCATTGACATTTTCAAGTGAATGAGACGCGAAAGCTACGAGGGTTAGTTTTTACTTTTGGTACAACTACCGCGCCGTCGAAGACACATTCCGCTTCCCACGAAAATGCTTGAAGCAGCAGAATGCGGAACACAGCCATGAAAATCAAATTGATTGCACGAAGTAAAATATATATATATATATATGTATATGAAGTGTGGAAACGCGCTACCATGAGATATATCCATTTACTACGTGCATATATGTGTGCGAAGAGCGCTAAGGCAACCCAGCGTCAGCATGCGCGTCGGAGCGGCTGATTGCTGGAAGACGAGGAAGAAGAAAAATCCCGTTATTCAGACAGACGTTCTCTCTTTTTCTAGCAAGCGCTGTACAAATATATATATATATATATATATATATATATATATATATATATATATATATATATATATATATATATATATATTATAATGTACAGTGTGGCCAATCCCCCTTTTGGGTATGTGTCAAAATCTTCTAGGCGACAAGACAAGACAGACAGACAAAAAGAGGGGGGGGGGGTCGCGCAGGCGAGACAATTTGGACCGCGGTCAGAACAGGGCGTTCGGTTACCGGACCCGCATCGTATACGTTCTTCCGGTTATCTTTGCTATCTGCAGCTTATTCTCTTCTACAGCACGCTAACATTCCTCATTCTTACGAAACTAAATCAAGCACCTGCATTCACGACGGGAGCGCACCGAATGCGTTCATCAAACGGGCACGCAAGTGCGGGTGATTTAGGTGACGAAACAGCTTGAAAGGAAATATACAAGATCCCTGCTGCAGAGCTAGCTACTAAATGTGTTACATGTGCCGCGAGTCGCTACAGTATACTGTTGGAGCGACACAATAATAAATCTTGTCCGTATTACCGGAACGTTGGCTAACATCAGCCGAAATATCTGGTGCGCAGCAGACGCCCGCTGCTTTGACGCGGCCTTCGCTGCGGAAAAAGCCCACGGGTCCTATAGAATGCTACCTGAAGTATGGGGCGGCGGACGCGCCGCACTGAGAACGCAGGGCACGGCTCTGAAGCGCTGGTACAAATAAGCATGTTCTCTACGGGCTGGTTTCGGTGTGCTTTGGAGACTTGTGGGCATCGCTGCAGTGGCTGCAGTTTCCGAAAGCCTAGAGCGGCCACTGGAACCAGCAGCACCTACAAAAGACAATGTTAATAAGGTTATTGTTGTGATTCAATGCCGCTTGCAGAATGAAAATGAAATAAGTCGCCTACTTTATTACCTGCAGGTCAACAATCGAATTCGGTGTGCGCTTTAACAAGACTTCTTTCCGTGCAAGACAGGCAGAAGTTCGAAAGGAGACGAAAAAATTTGTGAAGACGGGGTGTCGCTGTAACCAATGTTTCCACAATGGGACATTTTTTGCAAGGCTGCTTGTTGAAACATCGGCGCCAGCGACACGCTGTGCTCGTGAATTTTTCACCTCTATTATTTAAGAAGGAGTATTCTTTATACTTTATACAAGAGTATTAGAAACACCTGTCTCTAAGTGTTTCAGTACACTCTGCGGGATATTTGGTTTTACTGCATCACCTGTATTTATTGTGGAGCTATAAGTACTTGAAATGTATCGTGCAGCTGACACTACTGCCTCATGAGAATGAAACATGGTTCTTCGTACCTTTATACCTTAAATGTTATGCCTGCCTAACTACATCGAGGAATCGCAGTTATTAAATGTGCAATAGTTTTGCGAAACAACGTGTAGTTCGGTGAATAGACGTACACTCATCTGGAACACTGCCTGTCTTTGATGTTGAGGGTGGTGTGCCAAATTGTGTGGCCGTTGTTGGTGTGGCTAGTGACGAGGCTGCAGCAGCTGTTGTGCAGGTCGGTATGGCTTCTGGATAACGTCAATACGTCAATAACGTCGGATGACGTATTGCATTCTAAACGTGACCTTTCTAGCGTGCGATTGAGTGTAATAAAACACAACTAAGTGGTCAGAATTGGTGTGAGCACATTCGGCTTCTTCGGCAACCCTGAGGCAGCATTATCACCTTATATATATATATATATATATTATATATATAATATATATATATATATATATATATATATATATATATATATATATATATTATATATATATATATATATTATATATATATATATAAAAGGAAAGCTTGTTTTGAGACTCATCACTTCTGTTTCTGGTTTTGTCTGCTAGGATTTTACGTGGATTTATTTTATTCTTGTCTTAATTTGTCAGCACATTTGTGAATACTTGGCATTGCGGACATTCTTTTTCATCTCGAAATGGTTGCCTCTTTAGTGGTTGTTTTCACAATGAGTAATGTGTCTACCATGTACTCTGCACAATGTAAAATAACCTTTGTGTGAAATTGGCAGTGCTTTTGAGCCAGCGACTCGCAGCTTCTTGCCATGAACTTTGAAAATGCAGCTTTTTTACATCCTGGACTGCTGTCTTCGGCTTCTGCCCATTGTTGGTGCTCGGCAATAGTCCGAAGTGACAAAGTACTCTCAATATTTCAAAAATAGGTTCAGAAGACTCCAAGCGAGTACATTTACATTGCATACATTGTAAGCGCTTACCGTGTTGAAACACGGTAAGCATGTTTGTAAAAAAAATTGTAACGCAGAGTGCATAAGCTTATCACATAGACGAATTTTAGCCTTAAAAATAATGTTGAAACAATTAATTCGTCCTTACATTGCAGATATTGCTCCTGTTCATATGTACTTAACAAGCAATGCCTCCTGAATAGAACCAATATTGCTTTTTTTTGTGGCTCACCATGCCGGTTGAGCTCTTGAAAAAAAAATCTGTAATATAAAACATCATAGGTTCGGTAAAACTATCAACCCAAAGAACTGGAGAATGTGGGTGTTAGTGAAGAGCAACAGTAGTGCTTGTTCAATGCCAATTTCTATTCACCTGGGTGCACCAAGGGCCTCAGCTTAGGCTCTTGCACCTTCACAGAGGGCACTGCTCCACAGGTGAGCCATTTTGTAAGCAGCACTGGTGAAGCAGTCCCTTGCGAAGTGCTTCGAGCACAGCATGTGCGAGCCATGTATTTGGCTTCTCGGCTTTTCTTGTATATCTGGCCGGTTTTCATAACGAAGCCACGCTTCAGATCAGGAATGTTGGCGTTAGTAGACAAGTTGAACCTCTCATATATACATATGTGTATGTATAAAAATGTGTGTGTGTAGGTGCTTGTGTGTGCCTTGGGCGTAGCCCGAGGGGAGGGAAGGGGTTCAAACCCCTTGAAAATTTTCACTTTTGCTTGCGTATGTATACAAGCACACATACAAATGCATACACGTACATACATAAAGTATGGTGGAGCCCGCCTCCATCCCCACGAAAGAAAAAAAATTCTGTTTTGGATTACCTCAAGGACAGGCAAGTCAATGACCATGAATTAGTGTGATGACGTTACATGACGGCGTTCTCAAGCCGTTATTTCCCATTCCGTGACGTATTTGCATCTTTCGTCGCGTTAACGCCACCGCCGACGGTCGTGTTTAGCATCTGAAGAAGCATCTACGGCTTTAGCCTTGAAATAGGCTGGTAATGACGATGAGAACGCTTCTGCTCAGCGTTCATTGTTCGGCACGCTGAACAGAAGCATTCCTTTCTCACGTAATATACTTTCAGAAACATTTGTGCCTAACGATGGAGCTGAAAAAAAAGCTTGGAGTGACAAATACTTTAGACACTTCGTGTTCTCCCGATCGGCACCACGTGAGCGAGCGCCCGACCAACGACGGAGTGCAACGAAAGTCAAGGCCAGGTGGTGAGGATGAACCGCCTCACTTCGCTTTATCAGAGACGTCCTGTGTCAATGTTCCTGAAATATGTTCATAGGAAACGCTATAAAAGGGAGAAAAAGTCACAGCTTTGGCGCAAAGGCGAAGTACGGAACCCGACAGCCACAAATTAGGTCACGTGAAGAATGGCAAGCAGTTCAAAACGTGTCCACGTTTCTCATGCACAAATGATGCCCTAAACGTACTCACAGGTACAGATGAGCACGAATAAGCGTCTCAGTTGTTACTTCGCTGTGTCTGAAAAGCGCGCCTTTTCCGCAAGCAGAGACTCTACAACGATTGCAGTGACCTTTGTGTGCCCGGTAACTACAACAGAAATGTTCCAGTGAAAGCCTAAGGCCAGTCAAGACGTACGATCTTCGCCACCGCGAGATGAGGGCGCGCGAGTAAGTGCCAACCCCCTCCTCTCCATGGCGTAAAGTATACGCGTGGGAAATGAGAGTGTGCGTCACCGCGTCGTGACGATGTGGTGACGCGCGCTCATTGCATCATTTTGCTGGTAATGCAGAAAACACGATAGTTCCCCCCGAGATGCCCGTCAACAGCGGTAAGTGGTAGATATAAATAGCTTGCCGTTTGAACGTTGAAGTACGTGGCTCTCCATGGCTCCGTGGTTAACGCCTCGAACTCATGTTTCATTGGTTCCAAGCTCGATTCCGCGTGCCGGAGCCTTTTTCTTGGTTATTTTTTATCTTGGTTATTTTTTTTCTTGAGTTCATATATATAGATACGTATACATATACGGCGAGCGACGACGCCGGCAGCGGCAGATTCCAGCCGAGAGTGGCCATATAATTGTTATCACAATAAAAAGTTAGGAGGGAGCATCATGCCATGCGTTAGAAAGACAGGGGAAAGGAAACGAAGGAATATCGTGGCAGCGTCGCACTAATGGTTGCAACGACCGAAAGAAGATCGCATCTGGATGCCCTTCCTTGTTTCTCTTTACTTTTTTTCCTTTGTTCCCTTTAACACTGTTTTCTGTACATCTGCTTTGCGTCTTTCTTTCTATTCCTCTGTTTCTCCATATATTCCTCCTATATACTTTACCCTTTCTCTTCTCTTCTGTCACTCTCTCTTTCTATTTTGCCTTTCTTTCTGTCTCTGTATATGTTTTTGTCTTTCTTTTTTTTTTGATGTCATGACTTCGTTTATGCACTTCTATTTTGCTGTTCTTCCCTCGTCTTCTCTGCCCATACTTTTCTTTGTTTTTCGTTTTATGTCTTTCACAAGGTGACTTTCTTTTCGCACTAGTACCTGGTGTACACTGCAGTGGGCCTTGCCCATTTCCTTCGGCGCATACCCACCTGAGGAGCTTTCTGGTGACAACCCTACCATAGGTATGCAGAAATGGCGAAGCTCACCCAGACTCACGCATGGGATATGTTTGGCGCTGAGGGCTCACTCGGACTCAGACTCACCAAAATTTCTCTGAATTGGACTCACTATAACTCACACTCATGGGAACTCTCTTCAACCGGACTCGTTTGGAATCAATCTGACCAAAACATCACTAACTCTGACAGAACACACTTCACCCAACAAAACATTTTAAAATAGAAGTCAGCGCTCGAGACGGAATCAGAACAGTAGCTTAAGAGAGCGCAGGTATACTACCAAATCGTTCGCTTAAATTACTTCTAATATCAGCCCCTATACTTCCCCCGATATTATTGTCAGTTAGTTCTCATTAATTCTGTGTCAAAAAAAACGAGCCCTTGAATTTACATTTTCTTCCAGTCACCAAGATATCCCATAGTAGAGTACCTAGTATTCTAAATCGTTAGCCACTTTTTCCTAAACACACATTTCGTGGTATAATGTGCAATAGTTGCGAGCTTTTAAGTCTATAGGTTAACGACATCTGGAGTTTAAAGTCTCAAAATCAAGATATCATTATGAGAGACGCCGTAGCGGAGGGCTCCGAAAAGTTAAACCACCTGAGGCTCTTTAATGTGCACCTAAAGCTAAGCACACGGGCCTCAAAAGACGTAAATAAATG
>NC_051168.1:66792670-66837670 GCF_013339725.1 Rhipicephalus microplus
GTAGTGGAGGGCTCTGGAAATTTAGACCACCTGGGGTTCTTTAACGTGCACCCAAATCTGAGCACACGGGCCTACAACATTTCCGCCTCCATCGGAAATGCAGCCGCCGCAGCCGGGATTCGAACCCAAGAGCGAAACAGAAGATGTGGCGATGATAATCGTTGCACGTTCCATACACCGCGAATGCCACTGTGAGAAATTTTTAGGGGCGAAGCTCCCAATAGGGCGAGGGTCGTGATAAGGGCTTATATGTCAATCAAAGAAAATAATAGGAAAGATCAAGTGCTTGCCTCGCGAGCACTGGGGATCGTTGGGGCGCTTGACGAGGGAGCGCTAGACACTTCGTTCTGCGTGAATTGTGAGAGCGCCAAGGTGCGAGTGCGACTACATACACCTATGTCAAGGGCTCTAGTCACCTCCAATTCGTTTCTAAGACAGTGCATCTGCAAAAGATTCCATCGATTTCAGCGTCACAGAAAATGAGAAGAGTAAAAATATTCCCGAAGAATAAAGCTCCCGGAAGCTTGAAAGAATATTATAATTCACATGTTACGAGAGTGACCCACACCGATTTCTCGTTGTGGTCCTAATGTGGCCACATGAGTAGTCGATATGTTCCAGTGCTAAGATTAGGAACTGGCCCTTAAAATAGCAGACATTCTCAGGTGAAGAAAAACGAAGTTTTCTAGGATAGGGAGACAGTTTAAGTTACATTTACATTTCAGTAAGCTGCTACGTACCATTATGGATTTCCAGGACTTCATGGTAGTGGTAGCCGATGCCTGGTTCGCCTTCCGCAGAAGTGCACCGTCCGGTGGTCTGGTGCAGCCGACGTTGACGCCAAGAAGTATCCACGTGCAGGAGTAAAATCGTAGACGAAGTTCAGCGGCCGCTTGTATTTATAGAGGCATTCGGCCAAGGGATATGGTCATAGGACCGTAGAGATCCGCGGCTTTAGAGATAGATGACTAATATGATAACCGGGTGAATGCTATTCTTCAAGCTCCTCGGGGACAGTTACTCGTGCTCGCTCTAAGAACGTCAGATTTTCTTCTTCTTCTTCTCTCTCGAAACACGTTTTCAAGTGCGAGCTCACCAACTGATCTTTGGGGTGTGTCATCTATGATTGTGTACGTCATGTGATTGTTCCTTCGCGTTACATTGAAATGGGCAAGGTCATCGACGAGATGACTGGCAAAGAGTTATCGCTGTTCTGCCTGTTATCTTCTAAACCTTTATTACTTGACTGATAAAAATCGGCGTGAGAAAAAGGGAAAAAAGGGCACTAGTAATACTCAGCTCAGAAAGAGTTCATCTTTGGTTGGGAGTGAAGACTACATAGGCGGAGCTTCCACACACTCATGTTACTCAGCCTGTAGTACGGCAGCTTGCAGGGCATTTCAGTTCCAGTTTCACTGGAACCGAAACACGCGCACAAGAGTGAACGGGAAAGAGACATATCGATTGATCGGAGTACATGCAAGTGGCACATTTATAGTATTATTTTTCCCAGAGGACTACACGGCCAGTCTCTGACGGTGCATGAACCTACACAGGTCAGAGAAGCTTTGTCTACAACGGAGGACAGGCGTGCTGAAAAAGTGGGGCTGTCTAAGAAAGAAACAATAAAGCAATTATCGCCAAATGAACAGACAGACGGATAGATAGATTAGATAGATAGATAGATAGATAGATAGATAGATAGATAGATAGATAGATAGATAGATAGATAGATAGATAGATAGATAGATAGATAGATAGATAGATAGATAGATAGATAGATAGATAGATAGATAGCATTCATGCGGGTCCAGAATAATCTTTACCCCGTTTTTAAAGGGCAAGACTGTCGGCCGCTCCCACAACGAGACATGAAGGCCAAGCCTAACCGTGGCATCATGGGCAGTCTGAACAGAAATTTTATTTAACTTACAGATTGCGCGTGAATAGTGTGATAATCTATAACACAGTATATATTTCAATAAGAGAAATGAGAAAAGTGCCAATAAAGTGATCTATTATTTCCTGAAGCGCTACCGAGCCCAGCCTTTCTGTTTTTTTTTCTTGTAGTTTCTCCGGTGCACTTGCAAGAAAAGTTATCCTGCAGTGTTTAAATTGACGCTAATCTTACAACTCAATTTTTTTGACGCTGATAACGATAATGGAGCCCATGTCTCCAAAAATTAGCGTCGATGTCTGTGACATTGTCCTGCAGAGCTGAAAAAAAAAAGGAAAGTCGCAATTTCAGCTCTACTGCGAAATGTGTACAGCGAAGCTGCATCAAGCACCAAGCAGCCCGATAGGTGGAAGAAAGGCTTCGTTTTATTGTTTTTAGAGTAATGGTAGTGACAAATGCCTTGTAGTAACTTTGGATGCTCCAATATTTTCGGTTAACCTCTCTGCCTTTCCCTTATTTTATTATCTCTCTTGGCAGATCGTGACCGGCTCCGCGACCATATTCAGCGAGACAATTTTGTTCCTTTGGTCGAGCTTAGTATTCGCGCTGTTCTTCTGGCACGATATAATTTGTGTGGTCTACCCGAGGCAGTCCTGGAATAGACTTATAGATCGAGTTGCTAGACAAGTCCCCCTTTAATGTATGAGAGCAGGATAGACGCGCTGGCCTAAAGAAGGGGCGACACTGGTCTTTTTACGGAAGCAAAGCAGTTAACAAAGCTAACAGAGCTCTCCTAACTTACATCTTGCCTCGCCATAAGCCTAATTGCTTGACTAAAAGAACACTAATTTGCCCACAATTGTAATAGTCACCCGCCATTATAAGACCCACCAAAAAGTAACCTAAGTCCATGGAACTAGCTCAAAATCAATGACCTAGATTAATCTTTTCTGATTACTCATACCACACCTGCAGTGTTACTACCCTTAAATGTAAGGCAGGTCTACCCAACCAAGACCTACGACGTAATATTTCTATAGACTGTCCTTGTATCACAAAATGTATCATGCGTTTCATCATAGATCTCCCGTTCAACCGGCCCATCTCACATTCAGGCCACACAAGTCACCACAATGCCGTCTGCCCACCTTTTGCTTGCACCAAAGCCCACCTTCATTTTTTCCCAGCTCCGGCACACCCAGGGACTGAAGATCTTTCCTCAAGTGTCATCCATCATTCCAACATGCATAAATTTAGAAATGCTGTAGAATAAATGTTCCATTACCCTATTATGTTTGCCCACACACTTATGCAAATCCACCTGTAAGAGGCCTTCGAGGCATATTAAATAAATAAATATACATATAAATAAATAAAGCTCACATCACTGAAAGTCCTCGTGTCAAGTGCGAAACAGTTACAAGCTCATCGTTACCGGGAACGTGTGTGAGTGTGTTCCCATTGTTCATAGCTACGTGCCTTGTGACGCAGCTTGCGGTTTTCATGCTTCTTTTGCAGTTTTTTTTTAAGTGAAACAAATACTGAGCTCTAAGATGTAGGTATGATTGCAAAGCAACCCCAAAGCACCGATGTAGGTCGATTGTTATAGCAACCCTAAAGCACCGAAAAATCGAAATTTAGTTCGGGTTTGTGTGTGTGTGAACAAAATTTATTCATGGAGAGTTTGCAGGCCACTAATGACCCTATGCAGGGGGTGTCCTTATTCCTGGACCCCGCTGAACGAGGCCGCTGCCCGCGCCCCTTAAACTAGAGCTCTTTGAGCCTCCAGACCTGAGCGATTGAGTAGGGCTGCCTCCTCTCATGCCTCTCGAGTAGTGGAAGAAGGGTTATGGGGAAGGAAAGGATTCATTTGATGTGCCCACACCACGTGAAAGTTATTGGAGACTTCCCCACAGTGAGGGCACCACCCGTCGACTTTTTGGTCTAAGTGCTTTACTATTGCAGGACACAACAATGTGTAGGTCTGCAGGCGCCTTAGCATTAGTTCACCGGCCTTACTCAGGTTCTTAGGCGTAGCGCACTGAATGCGTTCATCGGCTCGTCTGTACACCTCTCCGAATGCTCTTCTTCGGAGTCAAATGTCAAAACGCAACCAGTGTGCGCATCTGCTGGCAGAGCAGCATGCAGGCGTCTGTTGATAGTTTAGTGGCCTCACATCTTGTTTTAGGGGCTAAGCTCCTTAAGCCGTGGGTCATGCGTCCCCGATGTAGTAGTAGTAGTAGTAGTAGTAGTAGTAGTAGTAGTAGTAGTAGTAGTAGTAGTAGTAGTAGTAGTAGTAGTAGTAGTAGTAGTAAAGAACAAAATGAGGGAAAGGCAGGGAGGTTAACCAGAAATTGGAGCACCCGGTTTGCTACCCTGCACTAAGGGAAGGGAAAACAGGGAAGAAAGATGGGAAAGAAAGCGAAGAACGAAATGGACGCGCGAAAAGAAGAAAAAATTCAGCTGGGGTGCTATAGCCTATACGATAGGCCACCACCACGCAAAAAGTTCAACAAGGCCTTCACTGCAGTTTCTTTCTGTGTGAGGACAGACCATGTCGCCTTTTAAGCACTGATTGTTCTGGCAAAGGTCTTTCGTCAAGGCATGCTAACGCGGCAGCTATCTGCCGTCTTTCTACGCTATAACGAGGGCAGTGACAGAGAACGTGCTGTATCGTTTCATCGCTGTCGCAAAGACCACAAGAAACACCGTCTTCCATGCCGATTCCGCAGCCAGAAACTTTGGTGAAAGCGACACCAAGCAACAGTCGACAAAACACCGTTGTCTCAAGACGAGAGAGTCCGGACGAAGGCCGAAATCGACGAGACGTGTCCACCCTGTGCAGTCGCGTGTGCCGTAAGCACTCAGTGTTCCACAGGAGTTTTACTTCTTCATTAGCGATATTTCGGATTTTCATTGCAGCATTAGTCCTTGAAGAGGGTATAGATTCTTTTTCACCATCTTCGTGTGCTGATCGAGCAGCTGCATCGGCATGTTCGTTGCCCAATATACCGCAGTGACTTGGAAGCCACTGAAACGTGGTTTTGTGTCCTTCGTTGAAGAGGTGGTGAAGCAGCTCTCTAATTTGCAGCACTAGTTGTTTATGAGCTCCCCGGCGTGTGGTGAGTACCAAACACTGTAGTGCTGCCTTGGAGTCCGAGAACACACTCCACTTCTTGGCTTCATTGGTGTTTAATGACTAACTGCGCTACGCAGAGCAGCAAGTTCCGCAGCTGGGATAACCGAATCTTCGTCGTTGTCGCGGTTGCAGGAAAGATCACCGACCCTGCAGATTCATCCACTTTAGTTGAAGCGTCTACATATAGATGGGTATGCTCACTGTACTCGTACAACAGGAGAAGAGAAAGCTGCTTTAGCGCTGGGACGAGAGCCGGGCTTTTGACCATATGCCTGGAACCATGAGTTCAAAATTTGAACGAGTCATACACCATGGGGGAGTTGCAATTTTGGACGGAGTTGTACATCCCATGGGTATGTGTGTGCGATATGACAAGACTGTCTGGCAAAATGAGGCACGAGGTTGGTCTTCTGACAGTGAGGCTACATGATGGGCAGGGGCGCGAGTACGATGCCTCACGTGTGCTCTGAGCACTTCTATTAGGATATGCATCTTGGGCGGGTAGTCATTTGCGATCGCGATTGTCTCAGCTGTTGATGAATACCGTGGTAGGCCCGGACAAACTCGCAGAGCCATAGCCTGGATGCTTTCGAGTGTGGGAATGCTGGTTCTGCAGGCATTGGTCAACACAGGCAACCTGTATCGCAAATAGCCGAGAAAAAGCGTCTCATTTGCATCATTGCATGTACTGAAGTCTCCCAGGTTTTTCCTCCAAGATACTTGAATAAGTCAGCGATGTCTGCCAGCCTCTTCTTCAAGTAGGCCACATGTGGTCCCCAGAAGAGGTCTCTGTCAATGAATGCGTCTAGAAACTTGTGCGTTCTGGCATATGGCATGACTTGGCCGTCGAGAGATATAGCGTATGGTCTCATTGACTTTCGACGAAAAGCATAATGTGCAATTCTCTGGCGAGATTTTCCGACCTTGTTCATTGAGGTACACTGATACCAACGTCACAGCTTTCTGAAGCCTCGCGCGTACCTGAGGTCTTGTCACGCCAGACGCCTAGTTGCAGATGTCGTCAGCGTACATAGATAGCTTGACCACACTTGGTAGTCGTTCCACAGGACCAATGAGGAAGAGGTTGAAGAGGGTTGGACTCAAGACACCACCTTGCGGAACCCCACGATGCATGGGGCTGTTGGGAGGCTGGACCATCTTCAATGTTCACAAATAAGGTCCGCCCTTGTAAATAACTGCGTGCCTACAATACAGTTGTCCACCTAGGCCTACTGACTCAATGGCTTCGAGGATGGCGTCATGAAGAACGTTGTCGTATGCTCCTTTTACATCGAGGGACATAGCAAAAGATAATCGTTTACATGCCTTTTTGATGCTGGACATGCGTGACGAGATCTATAACAATTCTGATGGAACATCGGTGACGGCGAAAACCAGCCATGGCGTTCAGATATATTTCGTAATATTCAAGGTACCATTCAAGCCTAGCCAAGATCATTCTCTCCATTGCCACTCGGATTTTTTTTAAAGAAAGAAAAAAACAGAGGCGGAAGTTCTACAACGTTCATGCACTCGATCGGCAAACCTGCGCCGCGCGGTAAATTGCTCGCCGGTGTTACGGTTGCTGGCATGGGCGTGCCGATTGATTGATTGATATGTGGGGTTTAACGTCCCGAAACCACCATATGATTATGAGAGACGCCGTAGTGGAGGGCTCCGGAAATTTCGACCACCTGGGGTTCTTTAACGTGCACCCAAATCTGAGTACACGGGCCTACAACATTTCCGCCTCCATCGGAAATGCAGCCGCCGCAGCCGGGATTTGAACCCGCGACCTGCGGGTCAGCAGCCGAGTACCTTAGCCACTAGACCACCGCGGCGGGGCAACGCATGGGCGTGCCGATCGCTTGTGGTTGGTTTAGTTGCGGCGCTGCGCTTCAGCATATTGGCGCTGTCGGCGTCTGATTGTTGACGCGCTGCTGGACACATTCAGGTTGCCTTTGATCTCTCGAGCCGTGATCAACGGTGCCTATTTTGTTGCTTGTTTGATAAACAGCACCTTCGCACGGCCTCTCGCACACCTGCTGCCTGTGTGCACGGGGAAGGATGCAGAGGCGTTCTTCTTCCCAGAATGCCTGGCAAACTCTAATGACAGTACCCAAAGGACGATTCGTAATGGCGGCAATTCAACGCTGAGTCACGTCGTGTCGTTAAAGACAAGCAATGCGTCATCTCTCTTCGAATGAAACACTCGGCATTTTCTGTTTGTGGCTGAATTTTCAAAAACAGCACGTTAAAGAACCCCAGGTGGTCTAAATTTCCGGAGCCCTCCGATGCATATATATATGTATCTTTTCTTTTTATCGTGCCCCGACGCTGATTGCAATGCAGCGCTGGAGTAAAAGCAAAGAATTGCGAGCGATGCTATAGAAAAGCGCTTAGCCCGTTCACGCCGGTCATCGCTATCACCATACGATAACTGTAATAGAAGTGAAGATAACGTACTATAGGGGGACCGTGCAGTGCTGCCACATCGGATGTGCTCCCTTTGTCAGTAGTGATGACAGGACGGCACCCACTATAATCTTAACAGTACTGGTGGCACACACTCCACTGTTCGGCTTTCATTTGACGCTGATAGTACGTTGCCAAGATTACAAACGGAAAGCTGTTTATATAAACCCTATACCGTTTGGCAGTCCTGAGAGCTGTAGCGAGGTGTCGTCAGCACTGTAGCGAGATAGCACGAAAGGCTCGCGTTGAGCGCCCTCCGCGCGCTGGAAGGGTCGTCGCCTCTGGCGTTTTGATGAACGCCAGGTTCCACGGGCATCCATGGCCTCTTCTGCGTGCGCGCTTATCAGACTCATGATTCGGGAGATCACGTGAATCCCTTCGCCCGCTGCCGCGGCCGCGTTTACAAAAGAAGCACTCTGCTCGCACACGAATACGTAAAGAATTGTGACAGTTGTTCTTCCTTGTCCTGTCTCCACTTGTGTGGTTGTTTTGCGCGCCTTTCTCTCTGTTTGAACTGCGCGCTTCAAGTTTCGAGCTGTGACAGTTGTTAGTCCACGCTCGTGCTGTGTTACGCTCATTTCATGCGTGCTTTCTGCTTGAGGTGCGCACAGCAAGTTTTGAGCTGCTGAGTGGGGCGTGTATAGTCATATTTGTACATGACACGCGTTTCACGATCATTTCATGATTATCATGTTTGCACCAGTCATACCTTCGTCATCCATACCAAATTTGGTATACGGGAAGCTAGCGAAACGGCCGCGAGATCACTATGAGCGTAGCATGTAGCATGTCATGATTATCATGTTTGGACGTGCTATTTACCTTCGTCGTCCGTCCACGTCACGTAATACCAAATTTGGTATATGTGAAGCTAGCGAAGTGACCACGAGCGCACCATGAACGGGGAGTGTAGTCATGATTTACATGGCACGAATATCATGATTTCCACATTATGGCGTTCGTGTCACCTACGTTCGCCATGCAGACATGTCGTACTATACCAGTTTTGTAATATGTCATGTGAACAAAACCACTGCAAGAGCAGCATGACCATGGCATGTAAATCATGGCATTCGTCGCATACATGTAATGATTTTCATGTTATCACTAGTTACATATGCTCGTCGTACAGTCATGATATGCCATGGAAAGTTTGGTATAGATCCTATTAATAAAATGGCCCGGAGAGCTAGAGTCACAGACAGACAGACAGACAGACAGACAGACAGACAGACAGACAGACAGACAGACAGACAGACAGATAGATAGATAGATAGATAGATAGATAGATAGATAGATAGATAGATAGATAGATAGATAGATACATACATACATACATACATACATACATACATACATACATACTACATACATACCATACATACATACATACATACATACATACATACATACATACATACATACATACATACATACATACAACAGACACACAGATAGATAGATAGATAGATAGATAGATAGATAGATAGATAGATAGATAGATAGATAGATAGCAGTTCACTAAGAAATGCTTCAGATTTTATAAAGCAATGATGGACACTACTCTTCACAGTCTAAGGGCTGCCGCCTACGTCGACAATTTAGAGTGTGTTGACAGACCTCCGATCTGCACTGACATTTCACCTTGTTTTTTTTTTTTTAGATAACGTAAACAACGAACGATGAGCGACCCAATGGATGTCTTAGCAAGGATTCTCCCTATAGCTCACAGGTGACCATATGGACGAGAAAATGCGGCTTTTGTGAATTAATATATCGCCCTTTAAGCATGTTTTTCAAAAAACGTCAGTCCTTTCGTCAAATTTTATAACTCGAATCGCCGACATGTTCTGGGTGCATGTGTTTTTACGTCTTTTTGCGGCAGTAAAGTATGGACACATGATGACACTGCTACCCCATTAATTTCGTTATGTATTGAAAAACACTTGGCAGTGGCCGTGACATCACGCTAGTTAGTGACGTCATTACATCGTACAAGATATTACGGCAACCGGCAACTGAAGTTGTGAACAGTGATATCCAACAAAACTGTGCGAAAATGGTAACTGAAGGGTTTATTGTAGTTCGAAAGGCCGTTTTTTTTTTTTTGAGATAGCACGCATTTGGAATCTTTTTGCGATCACCCGGCGTTATGAGAAACGCTTTTTGCTCTGGGTCAAAGCTTCCTGCCCCTATTCTGAAAGAAATAAGCATTCATATTCAAGTTCGGTAATCCTTGCACAATTAACAGTGCCGCTCAATCATAACCTTCCCTGGCTCTTTCAGTCCGGCATGGCATTTGAAACAAATGGTATTTAAAAGATCGTGAGAGAGGTGGGACTAGCAAACGTCTCACCCGCTTCACCGAGCAACGAAGGCCACGCACAAGCAAGTATTGATTGACCTCACTTATCCGTAGGATGAGATTACCTTTAAAAATTGCTTCAAGGACAAGCGCTGATCTCGTCACTGTTTGATTTGATTGCCGCGTGAACAGCGACCCCGTTACGACGCTCTGGTTGTTATTTGATTGATTGATTTGTGGGGTTTAACGTCCCAAAACCACCATTTGATTATGAGAGACGCCGTAGTGGAGGGCTCCGGAAATTTTGACCACCTGGGGTTCTTTAACGTGCACCCAAATCTGAGCACACGGGCCTACAACATTTCCGCCTCCATCGGAAATGCAGCCGCCGCAGCCGGGAATCGAACCCGCGACCTGCGGGTCAGCAGCCGAGTACCTTAGCCACTAGACCACCGCGGCGGGGCGCTCTGGTTGTTATGGTTCACGAGTACTGACGCTCAGGTTAAGGGATCAAGTCCCAGTTGCGGCCGCGGCCGCGTTCTCGGCGGAGTCGGTACTGCTTGAGAGTGGAGTATACTTAGATTTAGGTGCACGCTAAAGAATACAGGATGGTCCGAGATTCCAGACTCTTCCACTACGGCGGCTCTCATAATCATATTGTGTTGTTGGGACCTAAAACCCCAGATATTATTTTTTTATTTAAACAGCAAGTCACGCATGCGAGCGATTGTTCATAAGATACAGAGTTGAATAACTTGATTCGATTCTGTATAACTGAGCTCATTGTAAGTTAGTAAGCATTCCAATTGCCTATACTAAGTTACATTATATCATGTCTAGCTGGAAGATTTGCTACGCACAATCGCTCCGCTTAAGGCTGGGCAGCGCTCAGCCAAATGTTTCATGTAGGGCGTCTCGGCAGGAGTGTATGGCATGGTGCCGCCAGGTAACTACCACGTGTATTTATCGTGGGCCGTTGAAGTCAGCTTATGAAGAAATATAGGATGACTAATCATATAGCAATTAGATAATCACTTCCGTTGTAATTACAATGCACGTATCGCTGCAATTTATCGTTTTCTTCAACACTCAAACTCGCTTTAAGCTTGCTAGCTTGCGAGTTTGCGTATTTAACGCCTTAATAAACAGTCGATGATAACGCACGTTGCAAAGCGCTATGGTAAACGTATAGTATTGAATATGAGTTGTGAAAGATATGGCTGGTGTATGGGGTCCCTCTGTCACCACGAGAAAAGCAACTATAAGGGTGAACTATACGGGTACTCAGAGACGCGGTTACGATACCCCAAAAAATGATATAAGCTCAACCCATAAAAACACCTTACGACTGTCTATCCCTTTCCTCAGAACGTTGTGCCCGGCATGATTGCGTTTTACGCGTATCTTCTCACTGCTAGTTTAAGCCCTAGGCACGTCGTGGATGAAATTGTAGAAGCTAATAGTAGGCTTATGGCTGTATACACATGACTGGGTATAGTATTTTAGACATATGAAAGACTAATACAGGACTATTTACGTTTGTTTATGGCCACTCTATGGTCGGTGCATATGAAAAACTGCTGCCCAATGCAACAAGCTATGATGAACGGCGTGGCTCTGACTCACAGCAGTCGATACTGGACTCACAGTACGATTAATAATAATACATAATTGATGTTGCTTCACAGGCTGAAACTACGATGTGTACGAGACACGTCATTATAGCGGCGGTCTCCAAAATAATCTAAACGACCTGGAGTCGTCTAGCGGGCACTTGAATCTGAGCACATGGGGTTTCTCGCCACTCGACCTCCATAATAATCAGGGCACCGGGGCCGGGATTCGAACCCGCGCCCTCGAGCTTGGCACAATTACATCTAACGCGCTAATCTACTACGACTGGCAGCCCCGGCTACAGCGTGCACCATACACTTATGCTATTTATGTTTGAATTTTGTGTGTACAATTGCAGGTTGCTTGAAACCAATGTATTGAATATATATATTGTTTGTCAGTGCTGATGTCTAAGCTTTGCACTGTCACGGACTGCGGAGGGACAAGGGCCTTTGTCAGGCTCGCATACATCACAGTCAATACATCTCATGCAAACTAAAACCTTGCAGTACAAATACCAATATTTTCATTGTTCATTCATTGGCAACGCCAGCCATGCAGTACACACCTGTTCTTGCTTATATAGCTACTGAAACAAAAAATCTCGGTACTTACTCGACATGCCGAACATGCTTCCGATCTCTGCCCAAGCCCGGTCCTTCTTTGTCCGATCTTTAAAAGAAGGGTGCCGCTTGTCATACAGATATGGGTACATTTTAATCGCGTCGATGAGGAGCTCGGCCGAGTACTTAAAGCTGGCCGTGGTGGCATTCGCCTGATGCGAAGAAAAATCCACGGAGGAACGTACGTGTCGTTCGTACCTCACGGCAGTAGGCAAGCGCAACGAGAAAAAAAATAACATACGAAGTGGCCGGATGTAAACAAAGGCTGACGTCACTTCTGGTCTTCGCTGATTGGTTAAAGTGTTTTGCGACTGCAGTCGCGCGACCAAAAAATCGGTCAGGAAGCGACTGGCCAAAACAGTCGCTTTGCGACCGTTTGCGACCGTTCGCGACTGCTTGCGACCAGTCGCAAATGGTCGCGCGACCGCGGCTAGTCGCCGGTGTGCACCAGCCTTTACTGTAAATAAAACTACTACTACTACTACTACTACTACTACTACTACTACTACTACTACTACTACAACTACTACTACTACTACTACCACTACCACTACCACTACCACTACCACTACCACTACCACTACTACTACTAATTGTGGTGCGGCGTCGCTTGAGCTGCTACTTAGAACCTCGCTCGTAAGGGTGCAGACCCGAGCGCCAGCTCATGTGCTACCTCGACGGACATGGAGACGGCTCGTAAATTTGCTGTTCTCTGGACGCTTACGTTGGAGGAGTGACAGAACGAAATCCACTTCGGCTGCTATAGAGTGGCCGTATCCCATTAAACCAGTTTTTTTTTTGTTGAATCACGTTAGATCAGATCTAAATGAGTTAGCTGCTAGCCTTGATATAAGTTGCGAAAAGAAAAAAAAAAGGAATTGCGCTGCATAGCGTGATTTCCCGCAACATAAATCAAGCTTGTACCACCTAGCTCAAAGGAGCGCTTTATTGTCTGCTAGCCGTGCTTCACATGATGTAACTTGTTGCTATCACAATGATTCCTTCGCTTTTGAGATGAAACTGATTTTTTTAAAGTTATCACACATTAGAAACGCAGCATTCATTTCAGAAAATATCTTTTAATTTTGCCATTCCTTACCATACGCTTCCGATAATTTCCTGCAAGATAGAATATAATCAGTATATATAGAAGATACGTCATGCTTTTAGTGAAAACGTTGTTTTTATTCTTCTTACAGGAATTGTGATGCACTTCCTGTTTGTCACTGCGGCATCACTTGCGTTATTGACTTATCTGCTTGTGGGTATGCCCTATTTGGATTAAAGATAAATTTTGAATGTTGCTGCTGGAGAACCTGTGAGTCGGAAGAAATAGGGGCTCCAGATGAATCGGGAAAAAAACAGTGAATTGTACTAGTTTTAGGTGCATTTCTATTCGCATTCAGACGCTGTGGTAGCCAAGAAGGTAAGGTGCTGTGCTACGATGGTCGAGCAAGCGTGTTTCATTCCCGGCCGCGGCGTTTCCATTCCAATGACAACAAGCAAAACTCTTGCTATAGTTTGATATAAATACAACCTAAGTGACTCCAGTCAGTAAGAACAATGCCGAGGAGATTACCCATTGTATAGAGAGCAAAGTAGAGTTTTGGTCCTTGTAACATCCGACATTAACTATTAAGTATTTTCTTGCACTTGAATTGTTTGGAGGTCACTTAAAATGGAACCGTTATGTTTTGCCTAAATTTTCGTAGACTGTGAAAAAATACATCAATAGAGTGCGCAGAGTAAGGTTTCATAGCAGATAGCAAGCGTGCTAAATGCAATCAAGTGACGAATGTGACAAGGATAATGAACATCACAACAATAATTAACTCGTTCATAGCTACCTTGTCGACGACTTCTGCCCCACGTAAAGTTGACGCCCCTTACAGATTTAGCAAAAGCAGACGTGGCAAGAAAGGTTTGCCATATCAAGCTCAGAAGGATAATGAAGAGGAGAATTATTTCCTTCGTATTAACAAATTAACCGACACCAGCCGTCTTACCCCAAAAAGACGCTCTGTAAGTGAGAAGGCACGCAAACAGAAAGCGCACGTGGCGATGATAACGTGAAGTTTCCAAACCAGCCCGACGACACATCATGCAATTTGACGGCACCTGCTGGTTCACGTGACAACGTATACGTACAGATTGTTCACGTTATGCTTTGAGGGTTCCAAAGTTGTAACACAGCGAGTTTTTTAAAAGCTCTTTGCACCATGTGACACTTAAATACAAAAAAAGAAGTCTAATTCTTGTCGTCACAGTGACGCTGAGCTTCATTTCCCCTGCTAATAGTTATCTAATGATTGCGAAATTTATGCCAACAGAGACCTGAAGGAACAACTTATCTGACTAAGTTGATTTAATGTTTCACTTTAGTGTGCCTCTATATGACTTACTGGCATCTCTCTGCAATACTATACGACTATCGCTAACACAACCTCTCATCAATGTTGCAGCTACGGTAACTAATAGATACATAGGTTATGGCTTAACGCCATAACCTATGTTGTGTCAGTTTGTTGTGTCAAATATGGACCTTTTCAAGGTTTACAAACACAGACCCTTGATGACATCCGGTTTTGTCTACTGATGTGCGTTAATAGAATTGGTGGACAACAAGAGCTTTAGAAAATAGCCCAATGATTTTCTACAGTTTTCTTTTCTGAATTGACAAAATATATTCACATAAACATTCTTTCGAGGAACAAAAAAATGAAACATTCGCTTGTACTTTACGCACGTTCCTTTTACGTGGAATACGAAAGAGACACTTTCCTTACCCTTGAAAAGAAATTGAAAACGTGCTTCGACGTTAGAGCTGATAAATGAGGTGACTGGAAGTTTTGGGGGGTACAACGCTTGCAACCTTGAAACCGTCTATAGCCACGATTATATCCTTCAATAAATCACACAGATATGGTATTGAAACGAGTGGCTCAGTCATGTATACGCTATGCGCAGATGTGAAGAGACTCTATTCCGGTCTTAGAGCTGTCACTTCCATAAACAACGCCAGAAATTCCGATTCGTCTTGTATAGAGCAGACGATCGGCCTCACTGGACGCGTATCGCCGCAGCTCTATAGTTCAGAGGACCACAGAGTAAATGAATGTGGAAGCCGTAGAGGTTGCACGAACGGAAATGGGATGTTGCGATAGGCCGTCCGATTTTTCGGTAGGTGGACCTATTCTTGACAAAATCGCTTTTCGAAGGTAAATCAACCTAGCAAGGGTATGACTTGTTGGGCTTGTTGGTGTATCATGTTCATAAAGATAAGCGCTGCACCGAATGCACGATGACAAGGCAGAGAAGACACACGCGCGCTAACTTTCAACAATGATTTATTTGAAGCCGGGTCACGAAAAGGTGGACGACACTCAAGTATGCCATCAAATGTGGTGGCGTGAAGAAAGGTCGATTCTTTCCTAGATAACGATAAAGAAGGGGTTGCCGACAAATTCTTGGCCTATAGAATCGGCTATACAATACTCAAGCTGGGCAAAGAATGTGTCAGCAACGCTTCTTTTTCATTATCCAGAAAAGAACCGTCATTTCTTCATGCCACCAGATTTGAGCATGCCTGATTGTCCACCTTTTGGATGTATACATTCATTGATCTGGCTTCCAATAAATCATTGTTGAAATTTAACGCTTGTGTGTCCTCTCTATCCTCGTCATCGTGAATTCAGTGCCGCGCTTATACCCGCGCGAATAAGTCGACCCGTATTTAAACGTATAGGCAAGCCAGTCTGAAACACCTACTCCAGTTCATACTACGCGACATCTATAGCGCAGTGGGCCTTCATTTTACGACTCCTCTACTAGCCTTTTGCGTCTGCACAGCCATGGTGACCCCATATAACACAGAGATGTAACAGCTTTAACTCATAGTTGCCGGATACGAAATACTGAGGATTGTTGTACGTGAATCGGTACGATAAGAAATGTTAGGGGAGCAAAACAGCAGACGAAATATTTCATTTCAATATTAATTTGCCATTCAAAGAAAAAATCACAGCCTTGAATGCTCCGCATAAGCTACCTTTCAATAGATTAAAACAGCCTGTGAACGCCTCGGTGGTATTGCACTCGAATGCATGAAAGCGGGAAACAGAGAAGTTATAGTTTGACAAAGATTAAAACAGTATTTCGACGTGCGGTTACATAGCAAAAGAAAATGCACCATTAAGCAACACAGAAACGGATTTTTCCCGTCCGTGTTTTCTACCGCGTAGTACTCTTAGATTATATATCACCAACTTGCCCAATCGTTCACCTTAAAGAAACGGCATCATGATACACCTGCGTAATCTATTTTAATGGGAAAATTAGTGAGAATTCACGAAGAGCCACGTGGCACGAAGTTTATTTTAAGCAAATAACACCTTCAAATTCAATATAATCGGAACACAAGGCCATAATGATAAAGAAGTATAACGAGATAACCATAGGGTAACATTTTATAAAAGGGCAGTGAAGCAATTATCTAACGTTAATAAACACCTCCGCAAACAAAATACCTAACAATTCATTTCTTATCCGCCTTCTCCAAAACAATGTTTTTCGGCACCAATTTGTTTAGAAGGCGCGGTTGTTTACTTCCTGAGAGTGGCTAATTATATTGCTGCTAATACGTTTGAACAAGTTATTTTTTGGACCAACGAGTTCTGTGCGGGCATGATGGTGCAAGTTAATAAAACCTTGTTTCCATTTTTCCCTGTTTTGACACCCGAAAAAAGATCTCAAAGAGTGAAAACAGTGATTCGCAAGCTATAATTAATAACTGCGAGCCTCAAAGAGTATGGCAGCTCTTACAGACGCCACCGGCGAATAAGTGTCTGCGCATGCGTCATATTAACACACTATTTCAAGTAACGCTGTATTCACATGCAACAAAAATAATGTGACGCATTGATTCATATATTTGTTACGTCAGTATTAATTACACTGTAGTGAAATACCAGTTTATGCAGAAGTCATTATTGTTCTTATTTTAATAAAGAGGACAAATCACGGTTTGGAAATAAAGTGCACGCTCGTTTTCGATTACGCCAATTTCTAACGAAGAATGGTTGCACTCTTCCCAAGTCTCGCAGAAAGCAGTCGTACATCTCGTCCAATGTGGTAGTGCTCTCAGCAAAGTGGTCGTACACAGCAAAATGAAATTATAC
The DNA here is from genome assembly GCF_013339725.1 of Rhipicephalus microplus. Taxonomy (NCBI): domain Eukaryota; kingdom Metazoa; phylum Arthropoda; class Arachnida; order Ixodida; family Ixodidae; genus Rhipicephalus; species Rhipicephalus microplus. Next base: position 66,809,901 of record NC_051168.1, read on the forward strand.
GAAGAAGTTTACAACACAGTGTATTCCATAGATGGAAACCTATATATATCTAGCTGTTTCTCAGTCGCTAAACGTCACAAGTAACGAAGACAGGTAGTGTATTCCCCGTTGCGTCTCAAAGAATTAAAAAGCATTCTGTCCTTTTTTTTTTTTGCTTTTGTCAAATAGCTACTAACAGCGAGTGTCCTGCTCCAACCTGCAAGACACCAAGTCACCCATTTTATCGAAATATCAGTCATAAAAACGTCAGCCTATATTACATATACAACGATAGCGTTTGCTTGTGCCAAGAAGTCCTCATTGAAAAGTGCCACAATACGTTTCACTCACGCTTCAACTGCGTGTCTGAGTGCCAAACTGGTAAGTATGCGCTAAAAAACTGTAAATATCTGTTTTACCCTCAGTACTAAAAATAGCCATTTTCTAACTAGCTTATTGTTTTCTCCTCGTAATACCTTCATTATAACTTTACGTGTCATTACTGAAAAGAGAGCGTTTGGCCGTAAGACAGTGCTCCGTCTTGTGTTCCCTTACTTATCCGGGGTCGCTCTGTGCTACAGACATTTCGAAGAGGGTACTGAAACACTCCTCCGAGTTATAAGGGAATAATCTCGCTATTAGCGCATGACGCTACACGAATCGCATGTTGACAAAATTTTTGAAGCGCTAGCGTTCTCTTTCCTCCCATCATCATCATCATCATCATCATCATCATCATCATCATCATCATCATCATCATCATCATCATCATCATCATCATCCTAACTACGTCCACTGCAGGACAAAGGCCTCTCCCATGTTCCACCAGTTAACCCGGTCCGGTGCTTGCTGCTGCCAATTTGTACCCGCAAACTTCTTAATCTCATCTGCCCACCTAACCTTCTGCCTCCCCCTAAATTCACTTAAAAAAACAGCGCCAATAACGAGGGACAAGAGAAAGAAGGAGACAGACAGCGGCACTGACTTACAACAAGAATTTATTTGCTAGAACCGCACAATATATTCTTGGGCAGCATCTGACAAAAAAGAGAAATACAAGACAAACAAAACAGAATCCACCTAACAACCACGTAGTCATCTCCACAACGCACCATGAACAACACGTGTGCTAACGTTCCGAAGGAAATCTATTTCTTTTAGTGATAGCGCAATCGAAGGCCTGCTGACACATGCACTGCCCAGCCTTTCTATTTCTGAAGCCTCGTAAATTTCACGTATCCTCTGGTCCCGATGACGCCTAATGGCAGTACAAAGCTGAAAATCAGGGACACAACCACAGTCCCGGCAATGAATGCCGAGATGGCCCGAAACTGTAGAGGAGACGTTGTAAGCGTGCTCTTTCAGCCGCTCATTTAAACACCTGCATGTTTGGCCCATGTACCACTTTCCGCAGGACAGGGGTAGAGAGTACACCACCCCTTCAATGCATGGAACGTACTTCTTCCTATGCTTGATATTGCAGCCTCGCTCACTCCTCGAACCAGGATTCACGGCCCTGCACAACCTAGCCAGTTTTTCTGGGGCAGAAAAAACCAGGTCAACGTCGCCCCTGCAGGCCACTTTTTTGAGATTGTGGGTGACGCCGTGGATATAGGGAATAACGACGAAGTTTCGTTTCTCCCGTCCCTTATTCTTTGTACGGGTTTGAGCATTATTTTCTGGACTCGTTCTGATTTCTCGGAGTAGACACTCAGCCACGGCGGTCAAAACGTACATCGGGAAACCAGTTTCTGTAAGGCGTTTAGTTTGCTGATTGGCATTCGCGGGTGAGTTTGCACCCGCGAATGCAAGCTAGAAGCTCACTGTGTGGCAATGAGTAGTACAGATCTTTAATATCTATAGTGCATTGACAGTTTTGGCGTTGTGAATTATCAGAATGCAGTAGGCTTATCTGTTGAAGGTTTTATGGAACTGCTAGAGTATTACCTGAGGTCGACATTTGCAGAGTGGGACGATCATATTTACTTGCAACGTCAAGGGGTGTGCATAGGATCATGCCTTGCGCCCATTTTGAGTGATTTATTTTTAGCCAGCCATGATCGTGCCATTCAGAATTGCTTGGGATCCACATCTGTTAAGAGAGTATTCCGCTATGTTGACGATTTCCTTGTGTTGTTTCAAGTTGGAACCTCGTCGGACGGTTCGCCTTTGACTAGTATTTTAGAAATTTTCAGTAAGTGCCTTTCTCCGCTTGTTATAACACATGAAGTTCCGGACAGAGGAGCCATCAGGTTCCTAGATTTGACGTTAACATTGAGTCCTTCCCACGTGTGTAGAGCCTATGAGCCACGCGCTAACAAGCCAATCCTCCCTTTTGGTTCCGCGCATTCGAAAGTGGTGAAGCGCGCTATTGCTAAGACTAGCTACACAAACGCTCTGCGAAAGTCCTGCTGTCACACAATTCAGTCCAGCTTTAATCAGCAAACTAAACGCCTTACAGAAGCTGGTTTCCCGATGTACGTTTTGACCGCCGTGGCTGAGTGTCTACTCCGAGAAATCAGAACGAGTCCAGAAAATAATGCTCAAACCCGTACAAAGAATAAGGGACGGGAGAAACGAAACTTCGTCGTTATTCCCTATATCCACGGCGTCACCCACGATCTCAAAAAAGTGGCCTGCAGGGGCGACGTTGACCTGGTTTTTTCTGCCCCAGAAAAACTGGCTAGGTTGTGCAGGGCCGTGAATCCTGGTTCGAGGAGTGAGCGAGGCTGCAATATCAAGCATAGGAAGAAGTACGTTCCATGCATTGAAGGGGTGGTGTACTCTCTACCCCTGTCCTGCGGAAAGTGGTACATGGGCCAAACATGCAGGTGTTTAAATGAGCGGCTGAAAGAGCACGCTTACAACGTCTCCTCTACAGTTTCGGGCCATCTCGGCATTCATTGCCGGGACTGCGGTTGTGTCCCTGATTTTCAGCTTTGTACTGCCATTAGGCGTCATCGGGACCAGAGGATACGTGAAATTTACGAGGCTTCAGAAATAGAAAGGCTGGGCAGTGCATGTGTCAGCAGGCCTTCGATTGCGCTATCACTAAAAGAAATAGATTTCCTTCGGAACGTTAGCACACGTGTTGTTCATGGTGCGTTGTGGAGATGACTACGTGGTTGTTAGGTGGATTCTGTTTTGTTTGTCTTGTATTTCTCTTTTTTGTCAGATGCTGCCCAAGTATATATTGTGCGGTTTTAGCAAATAAATTCTTGTAAGTCAGTGCCGCTGTCTGTCTCCTTTTTTCTCCTGTCCCTCGTTATTGGCGCTGTTTTTTTAAGTGAATCATGTCGTACCAACTCGCCCAAGCATCCACGTTAGCCGCCTCCCCCTAACTCGCTTGCCTTCTCTGGGAATCCAGTTAGTTACCCTTATTGACCAGTAGTTATCCTGTCTACGCACTACGTGCCCGGCCCATGTCCACTTCTTCTTTTTGATTTCAACTACGATATCATTAGCTACCGTTTGTTCCCTAATTCACTCTGCTCTCTTCTTGTCTCTTAAGATTACACCTACCATTTTTTTCTCCATTGCTCGCTGTGTCGTCCTCAATTTAAGCTGAACCCTGTTTGTAAGTCTCCAGGTTTCTGCTCCGTAGCTAAGTACCGGCTTTCCTCCCCTATAGTGTGATTAAACAGCGGCTGATAACATTTGTTGTTTCATCATTTAGGGCAAGGAGCTCCGTTGTGTGTCGGGGAGCCAGTGAACGCCGCCAATAACTCTGATATTACAAGCAGCCCAATACCGACAACCGAGAACGAAGACTACTCTAACTGCAGCAGCGAATACCCTGACGGTCCGTTTGAAGCATACTTTTACAATGCGAGTTCAAAGGAATGCGAGGAGTACTCGGCCCTCGAAATGCCTCCTAACAGAAGCGCTGTCAAGAATTTCTTTGTCTCGCTTGCGTACTGCGAAGAAGAGTGCAAGTAGGTATAAGTTCCAGCTTTCAGTATATTAAGAAGCATCCCGATGGTCGTGCCCATTTGCTAAGTCACGAAAATACTGCACCACACGAACAGCGAGAGACCAGGACGAATATGAAGCCTCATTGTCAGCAGTAAAAAAACAGCTGCGCTGTACTTTCAGAGAGCAAGTTTCTAACACTTAAGTGCATACTACTTCAAGGCTCTGGCTTGTCGTCAGCCGATATAGATATAGAACAAGCGCAACGGACCCGACAAAGAAGCGCTCGTGCCAAGCAGATGATGATTGTCAGCCAGAACATATGATGATGATTGAATGCTGTTCGGATGAGGATGAAGCGCATAATAGATGCCTACACTGATACCCCCCCCCCCCCCCCGTGGAAGCGGCCAGCCTGGCCGCTGCGGGCGGGTAGTCAAGGTGACGAGGAACGTCGTGTGAAAAGCTTCATGCGGGAAACGTGTACAATTTCGGTGCTGCGGTAACGGCGGTCAGTTGGCACGACAAGAGGCGTCACACGATAGTTGACAGGTGAAGTCTGCTCTAAAACAACATATGGGCCGATGAATCGAGGCTGGAACTTGTCGCAGAGACCAGGTGTGCGAATTGGTGTCAATAGCAGCACCTCGTCACCCGGTCGGAATGATACCACACGATGAGAGGTGTCGTAGACGGCTTTTCTTGCTTGTTGCGTAGCTTCCGTGTTCATACGAGCGCGCTGGCGGCACTGGGCAAGGCGAGAAATATATTCTTCGCAAGAAGATGGTGATGTAGGGCCATTGCTGGTGAAGAAGGAAACATCGATAAAGAAAGTAGGTGAACGTCCGTAAACGAGATAAAACGGTGAGTAGCCTGTTGTGCGCTGAACAGCGGTGTTGTAGGCGAAAGTGAGGAACGGTAGAAGTTTATCCCACTTTCTGTGATCCGGTTGAATGTATACGGCGATCATGTCGGCAAGGGTTCGATGAAATCTCTCGGTCAGACCATTTGTTTGAGGATGGTAGCTAGACGCCATCTTGTGTGTGGTACCAGAAACGCGAAGAACTTCACCTAAACGCTGTGATAAGAACACCTTTCCACGGTCACTCAGAAGTACACGAGGTGCACCATGAAGTAGTATTATGGCCTGAAGGACAAAGTCAGCAACTTCCGATGCTGAACCAGTAGCTACTGAAGTTGTCTCGGCGTAGCGTGTCATATGGTCTACGGCGGTGACTATCCATCTATTTCCAGCACCAGTAACAGGAAGGGGTCCATAAAGATCGACACCGACGACCTCGAAAGGTGTTGTAGGGCACGTCATTGGCTGTAACTGACCAGCTGGGGGAGATGTCGGAAGTTTGCGAAGTTGGCATGGAGAGCAGGAACCCACGTACTTTGCTACGCTGGTAGAAATCCCAGGCCAATAAAAGCGGCTTCGAATGCGGTCGTAGGTTTTTTGAAAGCCTAGGTGGCCAGCAGTCAAATCGTCATGAAAGGCGTTAAGTACATGATGTTGAAGAGCGCGTGGCAGAACAGGTACCCAGCGTGTGCCGTCAGGATGATATATGTGACGATACAGCACACCGTCCTGAAACTTGAAGTGCTCGAGTTGTCGACGAAGGCGTGCATTGGGTGGACGCGTAGCTCCTGAAAGGTGGTCTATAATGCGCCGACAATACGGGTCAGCCTGCTGGTGAGAACTGAAGGGTTGTTCATCGTCGATTGGCGGTTGGTACAGCGAGGCGAGCAAGGCAACAGAAGTGGGAGTCGCGTCCGCACTGGTGTCGTTGGAGGTGGCAGCTGGAGTGTCGAACGACGCTGTAGGTAGTGGGCAACGAGAAAGAGCGTCGGCGTCTTGATGTTTTTTGCCCGATTTATAAATAATCTCAAACTGATACTCCTGTAGGCGTAAAATCCAACGACCCAAGCGTCCGGACAAGTTCTTCATTGTAGAAAGCCAGCATAAGGCGTGGTGGTCCGTTACGATGGTGAATTGACGGCCGTACAGATAAGGACGGAACTTTTGTATGGACCAAACCACAGCGACGCACTCCTGCTCAGTGATGGTATAGTTTTTTTCGGTAGAAGTTAGCACTCGGCTAGCATATGCGATGACCCTTTCCCGTCCAGAGTTATCGCGTTGGAGGAGAACAGCACCTATACCGCAGCCGCTGGCGTCGGTATGCAGGAGTGTTGGGGCGGTGTCATCAAAATGGCAGTGTACAGGCTCTGACGTCAAAGCTTTCTTCAATAGGTGAAACGCCGACTGACATTCCTCGGACCACACAAAGGGTGCATTAGATGCAAGTATTTTGTGAAGTGGCGCAGCTATTGAAGCGAAATTTTGTATGAAGCGACGAAAATATGATGCGAGGCCAAGAAAACTTCGCAAATCCTTAAGTCTTGTGGGGCATGGAAATCGAAGGACGGCAGCGATCTTTTAGGGGTCAGGGCGAATACCGTCCTTGCTGATGACATGACCGAGAACCTTGATGGATTTGGTGGCGAAACGGAACTTCTTAGTGTTGAGCTGCAGACCCGCCCCGGCGAGGCATGTTAGGACGTCATCCAAGCGGCTCAGGTGCTGAGAAAACGTTGATGAAAAGATGATGATGTCATCAAGGTAGCAGAGACATGTCTTCCATTTCAGACCACGCAGGACGGTGTCGATCATGCGTTCAAACGTCGCGGGCGCATTGCACAGCCCGAAAGGCATCACGTTAAATTCGTATAGGCCATCGGGGGTTGCAAATGCCGTTTTTTCTTTGTCGTCATCGTGCATGGGAATTTGCCAATATCCCGAACGCAAATCAAGGCTTGAAAAGTATTCGGCGCCTTGCAGTGAATCAAGGGCGTCGTCGATGCGTGGCATGGGGTATACGTCCTTGCGTGTGATGTTGTTAAGTGCCCGGTAATCAACGCAAAAGCGCACGGAGCCATCTTTTTTCCGTACCAAAACAACAGGGGATGATCAAGGGCTAGTTGATGGACGAATTATTTCTCGTTGGAGCATGTCAGCGACGTTTTCCTCGATGATTTTTCGCTCAGCGAGAGACACGCGGTACGGGCGGCGATGTACAATAGATGTTCCCTCCGTCTGAATGCGATGCGCTGTAGTGGTAGTTCGGCCCAACGTTGAGGAGCAGGTGTCGAAAGAATCGGCGTGTTTCGTTAATAACGCAAGCAACTGCTGCGCCTGCATAGCTGTTAAGTCATCACTGATAAGAGCTGTGAAGGGAGAGGATGAGGCAGGCTTACTCATACAACGGTCGCTGGTAGAGGCAGGGTTAAGTTGCGTGACGCTGACAGGCTCAGCATCCACAACACAGGCTACTGCAGTGCCCTCTGGCAGGAGAACTTTCTCTGGCGTTTCATTCGTAGCAATGACGAGCGCGGAGCCATGGTGAAAGCGTATGACACCTGATGCAAGGGCTATGCCTTTTGCGACGCAAGTCGACGAAGGGGACACCAAGACGTCACCGTGGTCGATGTCCTTAGAGATCAGGGTCACAATTCGTTCTTGGTGTGGCGGTAGTTCGAGATCTTCGCGAGCGAACAGGCGTAGAGGCTTGTAGACGCCTTCGTCAAACATGGAGTCCGTATTAGTTAGGTGCAGAATCCGTTCACCACAACATATAGCGGCTGAAGAAGAAGATAGGAAGTCCCACCCTAGAATTAGCTGGTGAGAGCACCGGGTAAGCACAGTGAACTCGATGTAATGCAAAATGTCATCAATAAACACACGAGCAGTACAAAGAGCAAAAGGGCGGATAGCGTTCCCCTGGGCTTCGACTAGATTGGGTCCATTATAAGGTGACATTACTTTCTTCAGGCGTTTGCACAAATCATACATAATCACAGAAACTGTAGCACCGGTGTCCACCAAAGCGTCCACGAGAACTCCTTCCACCGTAACAGAAACCATGTTGAACGGGCGTGCTGGAGGAATATGAGTCCTACTGTTACATGCAGTTTCTCCTCCGAAAACTGCATCATTTAGTTTTCCGACCGGTTATCAGTAGTAAACGAGGCTGGCCGAAGAGGAGAGGAGGAGCGACGGAAGGGCGAAGGTGATCGGCGTCGGCTTGAACGGTAAGTGTTCCGCGTCTCAGTCGACGCGGGCGGAGATGGAGACCGCTGCTGTCCAGATGAATAACTCCGAGCGTAAGAGTCCCCTCTGGAAAAGTCAAGTTCGCGCATGTCGTACCCGCGACGCTCGTCCTGCTGGCGCTTGCGGCAGAAGCGCGATATATGGCCACGATATCCACAGTAAAAGCATGTTGGGCGAGACGGGCGCCAAGGCGGGTAGTAGAGGGCGTTCGGCACACCGGGAGATAGCGCACTCAAGTGGACTGACGGAGGTTCGGGTGGGATTGGCCGGAAGTGGACCGGTGGTGCAGCCGCAACCGGCGTGAATGATGGCAGCGGTGAAGTAGAGTTTACGTTGCGAGGAGGCGCGGCCGCAACTTGCGCGTACGTTGGAGGGCTGGACGGAGGTGGCTGGACGTAGGCTGGACCGGTGAATGATGTTAGTTCCTCCCTTACGATATCACGGAGGGCCATGCTTGAAGGCTGTGTGACAGATGGAGAAGGTTGTGAGATACCCATTGATTGAAGTTCTTCTCGTATGATCTCCCGTATCATGTCACGCAGGTCCCGGTCTGCGGTACGGTGTTCACTATTGCCCGACTGAAGGCGAACAGAATCAAGTTCGTCGAGACGCTGACACGTAGAGACGACGTCCGTGACAGTAGAAGGATTCTGGGCAACAAGGGCATTGTAGGCAATGCTTCCGATGCCCTTCAGGATGTGGCGCAGTTTGTCCGACTCTGACATCGAAAAATTGACGCGCCGGCAAAGCGCAAGGACATCCTCGATATAAGATGTGTATGACTCGCCGGGATGTTGTTGGCGAGTATCTAGGGCCCTCCTCGCTAGAGCGGATCGAACGGCTGGCGTGCCGAATACTTGGCGAAGCTGCTGTTTGAAGGCAGGCCAGTCGGTGAGGTTGATCTCATGGTTCAAGAACCACGTCTTGGCAACGCCCGTGAGATAAAGCGATACTCGGCGGAGCTTGTTAGAGTCGTCCCAGTGATTAGTTGCGCTTACCCGCTCGTAGTTATCGAGCCAGTCCTCCACATCTTCGCCGCGGAGACCAGCGAAGATCGGAGTGTCACGCTGGTGGTTTACGATGTAAAGAGGAGGGGCTTGCGGCGCAGTGACGGCTTGCGGCGCAGAGACGGGAGCCGAAAGGGCATCCACCCACTCACTCTGAGACATGTTGGCGGACTGAGGGTCCAAGCGGCGGCCTGAACGGAGCTCCAGCGAGTAGGCGTTGTAAGTAGAGGTACTGGGAACGTCAATCCACCTCCACCACGTATGACGACTCGGTTGTAGCGAGGTTTATTGGTCGTGAACTCGGGAACGAACAAGCGCAACGGACCCGACAAAGAAGCGCTCGTGCCAAGCAGATGATGATTGTCAGCCAGAACATATGATGATGATTGACTGCTGTTCAGATGAGGATGAAGCGCATAATAGATGCCTACAATATATATATATATATATATATATATATATATATATATATATATATATATATATATATATATATATATATATATATATATATAATTGCAGGGAATAATTTATTGGACGCCGGTAAATAGTATGAATAAAAAGAAGACACACGTCGAAAAACAGAAAGGTTTCTTTACGTTTCGGCCGTGGGACCGGCCTTCGTCAGAATAAATAAATTCAACAGAGTACGGGGAAACTTAGCGTCTTGCATCAGTGACCGCTGTAGCTGTAATCCTTGTGCACGTGTCGTGACTTGTTAATTGATTGCTTATAAGTAGGATGTGATACGGGGGCCCCCATATTGATTTCATGTCTGATTGTTGCACTTGCTTTTATGATGTTTGCACTCACGTGACTATTGCAAGCGAAACGTATGCGCTTATATGCTGTTGCACCACTGTTACATCTGTTATTCTGATGAAGGCCGGTCCCACGGCCGAAAAGTAAAGGAACCAAGGAACCTTTCTGTTTTTCGACATGTGTCTTCTTTTATTCATATATATATATATATATATATATATATATATATATATATATATATATATATATATATATATATATATATATATATATATATATATATATATATATATATATTGTAGCGAAGCCTCCGAACCCTGAAATGGGTCGAACTCTTGAGTACCTTCTAGTGGGGCTACCCAACAAGGACGCCGCTCGCGCTGAGAGCCCGTGCTTGGCTGTGACTGTCGCCATTGTATATTCTCGCTCGTTGCCGGCTAATAAACGCCTTAACAATTTGGTGGAGAGTGCTGCGATCCCTGTCTATGCCTTTGGAGCTACGATCACGTACCCTGCCATCTACTATTTACCACGACGCTTCTCAGCAAACGCCTCCTCCAATGCCACCCCCTTGTCCCGGTGTCCCCAGAATCCGCGATCCACCCATCTTCACTGGCGCTGATGACACTGACGTGGAGGACTGGCTCGCCATTTACGAGCGCGTGAGCGTCCCCAACAAATGGGACGAGGACGGCAAGCTGACCAACTTGGTGTTTTACCTTGCCGGTGTCGCCAGTTTGTGGTACAACAACCACGCGTCCGATTTTGCCACCTGGTCCGATTTCAAGACCGCAATCGTCAACGTCTTCGGCTGCCCTGCTGTTCGCAAGCTGCAAGCCGAGCAGCGCTTGCGTGAACGTGCTCAGGAGGCTGGTGAGTCATTCACCAGCTATATTGAAAATGTCCTGGACCTATGTAACAAATCCAGTCACACCATGTCCGAGTCTGACAAGATCCGAAACATCATGAAAGGCATTGACGATGATGCCTTCACGATGCTGCTCGCCAAAAACCCCGGCACGGTGGCTGAGGTCATCACACTGTGCCAGAGCTACGAGGAGCTCCGCCGGCAGCGTTCGATGACCCGAAGCTCCCCACCACGAGCTGCAACGCTTGCTGGCTTGGAGGCCAGTTGTGACCAAGTGGCGTTGATGGCAGACCTGAAGTCCTTTATCCGTGAGGAAATCGCGCGTCAGTTCTCGCTCCTGCCCTTTGCCCACCAACCTGCTGTTCAGCAATCGGCTACTACCCTTCTCCCTCCCATCCACCGAGCGATTGAACAGGAAATAGCGGAGGTAATGCCTGCTTACCACCCCCAACAGCCTCCGGCTCCTGCGTCCTTGAGTTACGCGCAAGTGGTCGCCAGGCCGCCCCAAGTCGTTCAAGCACCCGCCCCTCTGACCTACGCTGAAGCCGCTGCACGACCTCCGTCCTTTGCAGCGGGTAGGCCCGCTACGTATGTTGACGTAACCCCTCAGCCTCAGCTTCAGTCCACCATGCAGCCACCGTTCCGTCCATCGGCCCTTACGACATGGGTGAGACGTACCCCGGTGAACAGATGGCGCACACCCGACAACCGGCCCATCTGCTTTGCCTGTGGTTACGCCGGTCACGTAGCCCGTTATTGCCATCGCGTACAGCCGGCTCCGATTTCTTCACCTGTTGCTGGCCAACTCAGCCGTCCCTATCACGAAGAACCACCGTCTATGTCACCTCGGTCTCGCCCAGGTCCATCTCGAAGATCGCCGTCTCCACGACGTCGTTCCCTGTCCCTCATGCGGCCAAGTGCGGCTGCTCATGAGCGGGAAAACTAGTCGTCGCAGTCCCCGAGGCAAGGACTGCGACGCTATCGCAATGTGAAAGCCCTCAGAGCAGCCCCTCGAATGTCATTGACGTGCTTGTGGACGGTGTTTGTGCATCGGCTCTTATTGACACTGGAGCTGCCGTATCAGTTATGGACGAAAAACTCTGCCGCTTACTTCGAAAAGTGACGACGCCACTTTCCGGGTTATCCCTCCGTACTGCAAGTTTGCACCGCATTCATCCTACAGCAGGGTGCACAGCTCGCGTTGTCATCCAGGACGTTCTGTATGTCGCCCAGTTCATCATCATTCAGGCATGCTCTCATGATGTCATCCTGGGATGGGACTTTCTCTCCCGCCATGACGCCATCATCCATTGTGCCGCCGCCGAAATTGAACTCTCACCCTTCTCGCATTTGACACCAGAAGACAGTCCCCCGACACTGAGCAAGATTCTAACGAAAGACGATACAACAGTGCCTCCAAACTCGACGACGGCTGTGTCTGTCTACTGTGCTGGTCTCTCCGACACCATTGGACTTGTTTCGCCATCTGACCGCGCTTGCAGCAGGAAAGGGTTGCTAGTACCTTTCGCGACCGTGCAGGTCAACCAGGGCAACACTGCTATTTTTGTAACCAACCCGTCCCCGTACGCTGTTTCCTTGCTTCGAGGCGAATGTCTCGGCAGAGTGGAACCAGTCGACGACGCACAAGTCCTGGACGTACCCGATGACACGCGCGGTCCCAGGTCGTGTACCATCAATGCTGTTTCCACTTCTGATTCGTCATCTGCTGATGTATTTGGCCCCTCCATCGCTGACAACCTTACGGCCGTACAGCGTTCCCAACTTCTGGACCTGTTGCAAGAATATCGTTCTTCTTTCGATGTCGAGCGAAGTTCTCTCGGTCGCCATTGTATATTCTCGCTCGTTGCCGGCTAATAAACGCCTTAACAATATATATATATATATATATATATATATATATATATATATATATATATATATATATATATATATATATATATATATATATATATATATGTGTATATATATACATATATATATATATATAATTATGGCAATAATTAACTAATATCGCTAAACAAAGTTTCCCGTTCATTCTTAAACTTCTCTGAATAACCAGCAATATTATGCGTTTGTTCTTATTTCTTTTCTTTGTTTTTTCCAGAGGCTTTAACATATCAAACATTAACGGGAGCAAAGTGGCCTCGCAATTTCGGTGAACATAAAGAATTATTAGATGTTTGCTCGTTCATATTGTGATTATATTATTGATGCTTGACTCGCAACCAAATAAACACCAAAAACCATAGGCTTCATTCTGTGTGCACAGTCGGGCATTGTACACGATGCTAAAGTAGATGGCAAGATCTGATGTATATGAAATGGCAAGAGCTCGTATTCACTTAGATTTAAAAAAAAACAATGACAAAAACTGATACGCCAGAAGCTCCTTGAGGTAGCGGTCAGAGGGAAAGTACAGGAATTCAGAGTTTCGTTTTAGAATACATTCGAGGCTCTAAACGAAGTAACCGACGTTAGCGTTGACACAGTGAACGATAATCTTACCAGTATCATCAAATAGTCACGGTGCAACAGAAGTCGAAGGTACAGTCACTATACAGGACAATGGAAAACTATCCCAGGAGACGAAAAATCTCATTAAGAGACGACAAACTATGAAAGCCTGAAATGCAAAAGACAAAATAGAGCTAGTGGAGCTTTCGAAGTTAATCTATAGGCGTAAGGCAGCCGACATCAGAAGGTATAACATAGAGAGAATCGAACTGGCTGTAGAAATCGGCAGAAGCCTAAAAGCTGCAAAGGCAAACTTGTGCAAAGGCAAAAAAAAAAATCGGATGTATGCATTAAAAGACAAGGAAGGCAATGCCATAACCAATAGACATAGGATAGTTCATGTGGAGGAGGAGTTTTACAGAGAGTTGTACGGAAGCCGGAACAACCAGGATGATATCATAAGAAGCAGCAATAGCCCAGAGAAATTCAACATCCTACGAGTAATGACAGGGGAAGTAAAAAAAAAAAGCCGTAGAAGGAATGAAAAGAGGCAAAGCCGCTTGTGAGAATGAAGTACAACGGACCTACGGAAAGATGACGGAGAAAGTGTGTTAGAAAAACTGGCCACCTTATATACGAAGTGTCTACAATTGACGGGAAGGATACCAGAATCTTGGAAAAACGTCAACATATTCTTAATCCGTAAGAAAAGAGACATGAAGGACTTGAAAAATTACAAGCCTATAGGCTTACTGTCCGTTCTCGACAAACTATTTACAAAAATAGTAGCTTATAAAATTAAGGCAACATTAGAGTTCAATCGACCAAAGAACCAAGCTGAATTTCCTAAAGGCTACTCCGCAGTACACCACATTCATACTATCAATCAGGTGATAGAGAAATGCGTGGAATACAACCAACACCTATACATAGCTTTGTAGATTACGAGAAGGTGTTTGACTCAGCTGCAGACATTTGCAGTGATGCAAGCACTACTGAAACAGAGCATCGACATACCCATATACATAAACAGGCTAGAAGAAATCTACAGCGGATCCACTGCCACCATAATTTTACATAAAGAATGCGACAATATTCCAATAAAGAAGGGTGTAAAGCAGGGAGGCACGATACTGCTATTCGCTGCGCGTTTACAGGAAGTTTTCAGGGTCCTAGATTGGGAAGAGTTAGGGATAATAGTTAATGGAGAGTATCTTAGTGAGCTGCGATTCGCTGATGATATTGCCTCGATGAGCAACTCAGCGGACGAATAACAGCTCATGATTAGATGAACTGGACACGGAAAGGAGAAAAGTTGGTCTGAAAATTAATATGCCAAAAACTAAAGCAATGAGCAACAGTCTTGGCAAAAAAAACAAAGCTTTGTGATAGATGGAGAGACGCTGGAAGTTGTAAAGGAATGTGTCTACTTAGGACCGGTAGTAACCAACTAGCCAGCCATGAGAGTGAAATAACTAGAAGAATAAGCATGGGTGGATGACATTCGGCAAGCATCCTCAAATCATGACTCTTACTCTGCCAATAACCCTCCAGAGGAAGGTATATAAAAGCCGCATCATGCCGGTACTTACATACGGAGCAGAAATAGGGTTCAGCTTAAATTGAGGACGACGCAGCTAAAGATGAAAAGGAAAATGTTAGGTGTAACCTTGAGAGACAAGAAAATAGCAGTGCGGGTCAAGGAAAAAACTGGGGTTAAAGTATATCGTAGTTGAAATCAAGAAGAAATGGACATGGGCCGGGCACGTAGCTCGTGGGCAGGATAACCACTGGTCATAAAGGTTAATTTACTGGATTCCCAGAGAAGGCAAACGCAAGAAGGGAAGACAGAAAGTTAGGTGGGCCGAGGATATCAAAACGTTCGCTGGTACAATGTGGCAGCAGAAATCAACCCTGTCTTGTAGACCAAGTTGATTGGCGGATCATGGTAGAGGCCCTTGCCCTTTTGTGGGCGTAGGCAGGCTGATGATGATGATGTAATGATCATGATGACGTTTTTTTCGAGTGATACTGTCTTCATATATGATGTTCAGCGTGTAGGATGTCTCACTGACTAAAATAAGACGACTTCGTTAACAATGTAAACCAAACGTCCCTTCAGCAAAACCTATGAGAAGCACTGGTCAAAGCACATGATCTGAAAAGACAATGATTAATTGATCCCGACGTTCTCAGTCGATTGCTTCGTTCAAGCCCCCTCTTCCTTCTTATATTGCTGAATAATGTACACCATGTTTAAAATACTTCCTGCGTCAGCTCACTTTCGACCAAGCAACGATATAGTTTGAATATTTCATGAGATAACGCAATAAACTTCTTATCAAGCTGGTACCCCCTCCTTCCCAAAAATATGTGTGCCTCTTCCCTTTAACTTGACGTCATTGATGATGTCATGAGTTGTTTAGGTGACTATAAACACCATTTGTGTTGCCGACACCAGAAGACACCGGTGTTTTCAAATCACGACACATGCAAGGCTCTCACCATAACAAACACAAGGCCGATCCTTAAAATTGCGTGAGCCAGGGTGACCACATCTAGGGTCAATGCGTCTTTGGTATGCAAGAACTCACAGAGGTTCATGTTGATCGCGTAATTCGCAAGTTTATTACTATGTTTATCAGCCCCATGATTTGACTCATATGACGGACAGTTTCTTCGTGAAGTAAACGAAACGTTCTAGTTTTACCTGCTCGAATGGTAATGAGATGTTCCAGGTTAGATGTTGTCGACAATGTATAGGAACCTCCACATCCAAGATGAACGCCTCGTTATTATTCTCCATCCACAAAGAAGCTCATGTTTAATGCATAATTTAGAAGCTTATTGCTAGGTTTATTGTTTATTATTATCATGATTTTACTACACATAACGTACACCTCCTTTGTCAAGCAGAACAAACGTTTTAGTTTCACCTGCTTGAATGCTACCGAGGTGTTCACCTTAGACATGGTCGACCTCGTACAGGGTCGTTCACATATAAGATGATCATCACCTCATTAGCATGAACTCAAGACCTCACAGAAGTATACATCTAACGCATAATTGGCAAATTTTTCACTGTGTTTATTGACACCATGATTTAACGTAATATTACATACATTTCTTTTGCGGACTTCAATAAACGTGCTATCATATTTGGTGGCTTGAATATTAGCGAGGTGTACACCTTAGATGTGATCGACCCTGTATATTTCCGCCTGACACCAGCCGTGCTTCCCAGACTATAGTAGATAAAAACCACAGGCGACGTAATCAAAACTAGGTCAGGCGAGAAGAAATTGTAATACTAATTCATTTGGCCAATTACCACAGATATAACAAAAGCTTTAAAATGTGCGGGGTTTCGTTTAATTTTAAAACCAGGCTCATATTTTAGAGGGGAGGGGGAAGAAGCACTAGTTCAAGGTCTTGAAAAACCCGCATTTTCATGATTTATTCTTAATAAAACACACCCTTACATCAAAATTTCGGGGGGAACTTCTAAAGAACAATACTCCCCCCCCCCCCCCGCCAACTCCTGACTGCGGACGTGTTTATTACCAATAAGCTTTGGAGAGGAGCTCAGCTCA
Source organism: Rhipicephalus microplus (assembly GCF_013339725.1). Taxonomy (NCBI): domain Eukaryota; kingdom Metazoa; phylum Arthropoda; class Arachnida; order Ixodida; family Ixodidae; genus Rhipicephalus; species Rhipicephalus microplus. The sequence continues at coordinate 66,826,611 of NC_051168.1, forward strand.
TAATTCTCTGACGATAGCGTCTGCACCCCATTGCACTTAATTGTAACTTGTTTGCGGCCCGCCTGATGACGCTATGCCGAGAGCCATTATCATGCTTGTATCGGGCGTCAACCAAGCCGGACGTCGTTACGTCATGCGATTTCTGTGAACTGTAAGAGTGTACCATAATAAAGAAGGAAGAAAATTAATCACTTACAAAGCAACATGTCAATTTTTTTTATTATTTCAGCGGCTTTTGGGCAACTGCTCAAACTCGTCAATACAGCATTATCAAGCTGAAGGGTAAAATTGTTTTCTCTGTGATATAGGTTCTCAATATTGCGTCGTCGAGCTTACAAACACCATGCTGCTGCTCGTTTTCCTCCTCCTCCCCTCCTCCTCCTCCTCCTCCTCCTCCTCTCACTACTACTACTACTACTACTACTACTACTACTACTACTACTACTACTACTAATAATAATAATAATAATAATAATAATAATAATAATAATAATAATAATAATGATGATGGTGGTGATGATGATGATGTATAGCTCTATATTTACGTAAAAGAACCACGATCATGATTCTAGCACGCTGTATAGTGGAGGCATGCTGTAAACCTGCATTGACATCGCACAGTACTTACAGGCCTCTCTCATTTCGTACTTATCGGAATGCGATCGTCGTGGTCGGAATCGAACCGACGACGTTCAGTTTGGCAGCCGAGAATCTCTGTACCGCTGCCACGGCGTCACTATACGAGCAAAGAAATGCAAATATGTTCGCGTGAATCCTATATGCTGATGAAAAGTTATCGTAACCAGCTTCTAGCTTCTGCGAGAAAACCAGAGCCGATTGCGCACAGAAGCGTGTTCGTAGAAAAATTTTAATCATGTCAATCATTGATGCACCGCTAGGGGGCCGTATAGACCAGATGCGTCTCGCATGGGCTCCTGCTTTTCGTGCTTTTTAACCCGAAACAAGGCCAGTGACGAACCCAAGAGTCTCACAGCCTCAGCCGCCAAGACACGAGGAATCGGCGGACACCAGCTTCTTTTGGGTGAGTGCATCCTGTCTCAAGATATAAATCTTAATTCCCGACAAGCGCGCGTCCAGTTTATTAAGCCTAACGCCAAGTTCGTTCCTGGGCAAAGCCGCGCGGCGCGTGCACAACGCGCTCAGGCGTTCCTCACGGCACGGCGCGAGCGCTCGCGCTCACCGTGGCGAAAAGCTTAGAATGAGCAGAGACGCAGCCGCAGCAAGCGAAATGCAAAGAAATCAGCAAGACGAAGGAAATACAATGCAAACTGACCCAGTGGAGGCAAACAAAACAACAGAAAATTCGTAGACCTATGACGCTGGCAGTGGCAGAACAATTTTTGCAACGGAAAGCGCTTGGATCACGAGAAAGAAGAAAACTCCCAAGCATTTCCCCGAGGGTGAACATGGTTAAGTGCGAATGCACGGGGTGATGCTATGAGGGGTATTTATTCATTCGCACTATTATATTTATTAATCACACTATGGTGCCTTTATGGTGTAATGGTTCATGGGAATCGCAATTTGATCACGCGGGGGAGTTTACGTTAACTCACTGGCGAATGCCAACGGATTTTAACTTTACTCCCCCTCATAGCATCACCCCGTGCATTCGCACTTAACCATGTTCACCCTCGAGGAAATGCTTGGGAGTTTTATTACTGATGATGATGATTAAAGTGTAATTAATGAATTTAAGTGTAGTTTGTCATGAAGCATTTGTACACAGATGCGAGGTCGCGGTCCAGCACCTCCTCCAGGAACTTCTTACCGCCACTCTCGAGCTGCTCGCGCGTGATGGAACCAGTGGTCTCGTGGGTGCGAAACATCATGTTGATTTCCGCAACGTTGTACCGCATCACCTTCGCGGCCATGTACAAGACGTGCTCCGGCGTTGCTCCACGCCGGTCGGTGCGCCGTATCTTGCTGCTGGCCATGGCGAATGGCGTGGAACGCGGACCGATGATCTTGCGAGGCACGCCCATGTATATCGTGGGGAAGGCGAGCTCTTCCGAATACGCGTCCATGAAGAGCGCCAGTGGGACGCGGTTCTCACCCGGAGCGAGGTGCAGGCTATGCGACTGATCGATCAGCGTGTCAGCGGCAGCGGCATCGTCCAGTTCACCGCTTCGCTCCCCATCATCTCTCATCAAGAGAGCGCGCGCTCGTTGCTCATCCTCCTCATTAAAGAAGATCGTCTTTGACATGGCATTGAGAGCAATGGCTAGTTGCACGGGGTCGTCCAAATCTATGTTCTCGGGGACAGTCTCGATGTCATCCGCGTCGTCTGCCCCCTGGGCGCGTTCACCTTCACAAACGGCCGCATCATCGTCATCGAAGATACCCAGCCGACTCCAGTCGATGCGCACGCCGCTAGCGACATACAACGGCGCAAGCTCCAGGTGCTTCAACCCCGCCAAGATGTTACCACGCTTCACCAGTCCGCGCCTGTACGTAGCCGGACTCACCAGCCTCCGCTTCACGTGCACGTCTATCGCAACGTCCTTGGGAACCAACCGCGGAAGACACTCCACCACGCTCGGAACGTCGATGGGCACGTTCATGATCTGTCCCTTAATGCCGTACTGACCGTTGCCCTGCGTGAACCGCCTGATGCTCATGAAGGGGAGTCGAGGCGAGATGAGGCGCTCTTCCACCGGGTTCAGATCGGGGAGGTCCGCGGGACGAGGCGCGTACGCGTAGCCGTGGCTCTTGTTCAACGGCGGAACCCGCCCGGCCAGCAGGGACTCTCGGCAAGACGCACACACCCGGAACGCACCGAAGGGAGCCAGCCGCGGGTCTTGCGCATCCATGTCGTCGCATCGGTGTTCGCCCGACCGTCTTCCGAACTCGTTCCAAAGAACCCGCAACGCGTTCAACCTGTTGGTCTCGTTCCTCACGCCGGAAATGCAGCTCAGGTTGTTATCGAACCACAGCCGGTCACACACGGCGCAGCTGTGACCAAAGCTGCGATCCACAAAGTCGCGTTTGAAACGCCCGTCCGGACGAGCAAAGTCCAGGGCTCGCACCATCTCCCGCGCGGCACGTTCACTGGCTCGAACGGCTTCGGGAACGTCCACTCGCCGTTGACAATTGCGAGCGGCGTCTTGACGCCAGCCTTCATCGCCCTTCGCCTGACGCTTGCGTTGTCGTTCCGCTTCTTGGGCCACGTTCCCGGCTCGATGCTGACGCATCATCTCGGCCTCGCGAGCGCGCAGTTCACCATCCGCTGCACGCTTCGCCCGCTTGTCCTCGGCCTCGCGAGCGCGAAGTTCGGCATCCTCTGCACGCTTCGCCCGCTTGTCCTCGGCCTCGCAAGCACGCAGTTCGGCATCCGCTGCACGCTTCGCCCGCTTACGTTCGGTCTCACGAGCCCTTCGCAGCGCCGCCTTGTCTTCCGACGTCGGCGAAACCACCGCGGCACCTCCAACGACGGGTGCAGTGCTGGCATTCGGTCGTACTGCATTCGTTGTTGATGGTAGCGTTGCCTCCGGGACATCCATCGCACGACCCCCTCTTGACGGGAGACTGAGAGAGAAGGCGGCCGCGCAAGAGGGAGAGGCGCGCGCGCAGCTGCAGCGAGCGAGGAGAGCGGAGGAGCGAGTGAAGGGGGAGGGGGTATAAGGCGCGTTACTGACCTATACCCAAGTAATCTTTGTCCACATTGTGGGAAAATAGCTTCATTAGAACACATGCTCTGGCAGTGCACCAAATTCGCTCATTTATCGCACATCACCTCTGCCAGATGGGAGGCGGCAATCCGCAGCACGTCCTTGGCAGATCAGCTCTGGGCTGTTCACCAAGCCCGCGAGGCGGCTGAGGAGCTTGGCATCTCAGTCCCCACGTGGGAGCTGCCCGCAACACAGTGATCTGTGTTTCGGAGGACCAAATAAAAGTTTATCCAATCCAATCCAATGACACCGATATGAGCGTCGCGTCCGTGGCTTATTCGGTAGAGCGTCGCGCTGTGGCCCGCCAAGTCCTCTTTCTTTTAAAGATAGAGAGAAGACTGCGGACGCCGCCGACGGCGGTGGATGGTTTGGGGTCGCTTATAAAGTGTATTCACACTTAAAAGACAAGAAGGCTATCGCCAATCCAAGGTCACCGGCCAACCAACCCACAGAGCAGCCACCTATCAATGAGCAGACGCTAAAGTCATCACCAACGCAGCAACTACGCAGGCCCAAGATGCCACCTCTGCCGCTCGATGACTTCAAGATCGTCTACCGCCCGCAAGCAGGTCTTGACCTCGCCAAATGGAACACCGCCGCTGTCACGCATGCCATCGGCAGAGTGAGTGGAATATCCCAGCAAGACTTTAACGACAAGGTACGCGTACAAGTCCAGAGAATGGAAAACCTAATCATCGCGAGCACCACCGCCAAAGAAGACGCCAAGAAGCTGGTAAGCATCCAGAAAATACAGCTTGGAGGAAATTTTTACACTGTGAACGGCAACATCAGAACACCGGACAATGTCTCCAGAGGCGTCATCAGTGGCTTGATACCCGGTACGAGCACCGCAGAACTCATGGCTGGAATTCGCGCACCGGCAAGATACACAGTTCTTCATGCCCGAATGCTATAGGTCAATCGACCGCGGCAGTCGTCTTCTTTGCAGGACCGCACGTTCCCTACTACATAATTTTCCAGAGCGTAGACTTCCGCTGCAGACCATATCGTAAGTCAGTGCAGTATTGCCGAGCTTGTGGCAATACGGGTCACCGCCAGGACGTCTGTCCGAAACGTGGCAAGGCCGGACAAACGCAGGAACATGAATGCGCACCCATCTGCAAGATCTGCGGGGAAGGACACGAAACAGCAAGTAAAAAATGCAAAAGGAGACTAAAGCCAAGTCCACCACCCTTTAACGTTAAGGTCCCTAGATGAAACAAGTTTCCAAGGTAGCGACACCTTTCCCTTTGGTTCTCACCAATGTTATTGGAGCGCCCCCTAGAAGGTTCAAATGTTTCATGAAAAAACGAAAGTTTGGCTTCAGCTGCTACGGTGAATAGGTGTAAATGAAACAATTTGGAACGAAATGAGTCGTACAATAAACGGTTAACTTTATGAACATAAATGGTACAACACAAGAGCAAGCGGGAGGTGCGTTACTCATCTGGCAACGTTGTGCAGTTCTATATTTTACACCACTAGCCATGGCGTCTCGCATCGTTCATCGTAGTTCGTCCAGTTCTCCGAATGCGTTTTGTTCGTGCTGTGACACAGTGAACGCGCTTCTTGCTCGATCCTGTCAGTGACGCTGCGGCGAGCGATTACAGCCGGCTTGTGCACACGCAAGAAAAAACTACGGCGAGACTGGTACGAACACCTGACTAGGAACCCTGCGATGACGGTTTTTCTTTAATGTGCCCATTGGGACAATCATGATGCCAGGTGATTCTGACGCGGTGCTGAAAAGTGAGACTTCTACTGGTGAGGTGTCTCGAGGCAGCGCGTTTCGGCTCATGCGTGAACTGGTCAAGCGTGAAATGTTTCTGAAGGTGCGTTGATTACACCCTCCAGCTGCTCTGTATACGAGCATACACACAAGTATCTGTACAAACTGGCAGGCACTAGACGCGCATTAGACGCGCGCCTGGCGTTTCAATAAAAACCGACAAATAAACTCACTTCGCAGATCCGCGTCGACGTACATTGACGGAGTTGCACGAAAGCGTTCGCGTGAAATGTTTCATAGCTATACTTCACGGCATGCTTCATTTCGGATAGCACAATGTAAGTTGAAGAGAGCGAAAGCGTTTTCCGTTGTTTTATGGCAACGCAGCATTGTTGAAAAACGCGGATATTGCATATAACGAGCACTACGAAACAATCTCGGTCGACTTGGAGCACACTGAAACGCTCCTCCTGTTCTGTTTATGTCCTGGCTACGATTTCGTCTTTGGTCACGGCAAGAATCCAGCTGGAGTTGTATGCGCATGCGTACTCGTTTCGAACCTTTTGCATAACGATTAATAACACCACCAGCCATTTGCAAGATCACGTGCGAAGAATGCACCAATTACAGACCCGGATGGCAGAGAAAAAGAGGAGTAATTGAGAGAGTGAGGAGGACGGCTCGAGAACAATGAGTGACGCTACCTTTTGTTTCATCTAAGGACCTTATTCAACGTAAGACAACAGCGCCTCAACAGGCTTCAAGAAATAGACAACAACTGGAACGCCAGCGGAGAAGAGTTCCCTGAGGTTAGCATATCGGCCGCTACCTCTAACAGTAACAATGAGGGCCGCGTCTCCACGCGCAGCAGTTCCAAGTCAAAATTGCGTTCGAGTTCGCGCTCCCACTCTCGCACGCGTTCCGTCTCTGCTCGCAGTAGATCCAAATCAATACTGCGTTCCAGTTCGCGCTCCCGCACGCACTAGCGTTCCGTTAAACGTGCGAGCTACGCTGCCATGGCAAGTGGATCTAATGGCCGCAGCAGCTTAACCTCCTCGAAGTCGGACACCTCATCCATACAGGGTCTCGAAGATAGACTGAAAAACCAGCAAGAAAAGCTCCAGAATCAGCGCAGCCAACTGCAAAGCCAACAAAGTCTCATAAATCAACTGCTTCAGAGGCAAAAACGACAACAATAGCTCATTGACAAACTACTTGAAAAGTGCACGCATCAGCAAGGACATTCGGACAATGCAGAACAACAATATATAGAACAAGCAAACTCAAGCACAGAGCCTGCAACGATGCTGACCAAGGTAGGCGTCCAAGCCCTAGTGAACGCAAGGTGCACGATATTCGAAGAATCTTTCATGAATAACATGCACGCCAGGATAGAAAAAATTTTCCAGTCTGCAATAGAAAAAACAGCCTCAATGTTTGAACACAAGATCACTACGCTTAATGCCAAAATTGATGGGATTGCTGCGCAAGTCAACAATTTCATCGCGCACGTGAAGAAAACTTACGTAACCATGACACAGTTCGACAGCTTGAACAACCCATGCCAAATGACTCGGAAGAAGGCACGAGCGAACAGTCACAATGCCTCTCGCTCAGTCTCGCAGAGTCGCGATGGCAGGCATTACATCGAATCGATTGAAGATGGCAGTCCCTAAACATAAGTATAAGAACCAGCATTCAACTTTACGCATATGGCAATGGAACTGTCGGTCATACCACCCTCGACACGCAAGCCTACAAGAATTCATCAAGCTTAACCAACCAGACATCATTGCACCTCAGGAAACCAACACGCAGAACGTACGACTGCAAGGCTACACGACCAGCGCACAAACCCAACGAACTGCCATACTTGTCAAGAAAGCACTTTCAACGCAAAAACACGAAATCGAGGACACTCAAATAGAGCATACCCTAATAGAGATTCTGCCGGAACGAAAGACGCAGCAAAGTCTTTTCATAACCAATATATACAGCCCCCCACGAGACCAACTACCAGGCTTCGATCAATTCATACGAGAAATCAGGACGCGCACGAATGGCCACCAGATCATAATAATGGGAGACTTTAACGCCTCTCACACGGCATGGGGCTATCATATCACCACGAGGAAGGGTTCTAGGGTGCACGATACTGCTCAACATCACAGACTAACCCTGTGGAACGACCCTATTCAGAAGACAAGAATCGGGAACAGCGTCTCCAGGGATACAAATCCAGGTCTTACATTTACGGCGAACGTCACTAGGGCAGAGTGGAGTGTGCTACCGGAAACTTTAGGTAGTGATCATCACATCATCCAACTCTCCGTAGCGCACACTCGTAAACAGACCAAGACTGGAATAGCGCGGTTAACGGAATGGCAATCCTTTAGGAATGACCTCGACGTTGAAACCATCATAATCGACATTGAAGACTGGTTCAAGAATGTGCTCAAAATGGCCGAACGCTACACTAAAGACATACAGCTTGACATCGATACACCCGCCGTCGACGCACATCTCCTCCACCTTTGGGAGGCTAGAAAAGGACTTCTAAAACGGTGGAAGCGGCAAAAACTAAACAGAAAGTTACGGAAACGCGTTTCTCTCCTCACCGAGCAAGCTCAAGATTATGCGAACCGATTGGCCAGGCAGAACAGGCATAATTTCTGTGACAAGCTGCAGGGGACTCTGAGCACCAAGAAAACCTGGCATCTGCTACGCACACTTTTAGCCACGCAACCCTCCAAAACAGCACAGAAGCAGCACCTTCAGAGGCTTATTCGAAATAACGCCGGTACAGAAGAACACCTCCTAGAAGAATTACAAAAGAAGCTCTGTGGCGATGCACCCAATAGGGCTTCAATTCACACCAAAGAATACGCTGGCGCACCAAACACTGAACTCGACCGGCCCTTCAGCCTGGCTGAGCTGCACACAGCCCTAACGAAGTTGACAAGAAATACCAGCCCCGGAATACCAGCCCCGGAAATACCAGCCCCGGCAGCACCTTCAGAGGCTTATTCGAAATTACGCCGGTACAGAAGAACACCTCCTAGAAGAATTACAAAAGAAGCTCTGTGGCGATGCACCCAATACGGCTTCAATTCACACCAAAGAATACGCTGATGCACCAAACACTGAACTCGACCGGCCCTTCAGCCTGGCTGAGCTGCACACAGCCCTAACGAAGTTGACAAGAAATACCAGCCCCGGAATAGAAATGATTGTCAACAAGCACTTACGCAACCTACCGCACCAGGCCACCACGGCTCTTCTCCGTTATTACAACGACTGCTGGGATAAAGGCGAGCTACCTGCGGCATGGAAGCACTCGGAAATCACCATGATCCCTAAGCCTAACAAACCAGTCGGCATCGAGAACCTACGCCCGATTTCTCTCATCTCGTGCGTGGGAAAGCTGTTCGAACACATGGTGCACGACCGCTTAACCCAGTACCTGGAAGATAGTGGACACCTACCGGACACCATTTTTGGCTTCAGGCAGCATCTTTCGACGCACGACGTGCTCTTACTACTCAAAGAAGACCTCCTTGATGACCTAACCCATCGAAGAAAGTACTCCATACTCAGAGTTGACGTCAAGGCGGCCTTCGATAACGTCAGCCACGACGCGATCCTCAAGAACCTCGAAGGCGTTGACTGCGGCATTAGAACCTACACGTATGTCAGAAACTTCCTGACAGACCATACAGCAACTGTGGGCATATGCAACAACCGCAGCAAAAGCTTCCAACTACCGAAAAAATGAACGCCGCAGGGTTCGGTCATCTCGCCGTTACTTTTCAATGTGGCTATGATCAATCTGCCGAAAATTCTCGACAAAATACCTAATTTACGGCACGCGATCTACGCTGATGACATCACGCTCTGGACCAGGGCTTAGAACACTGGGAGACAAGAGACCTGCCTACAAACCGCCGTAGATGCCATCGAACGGTATCTCAGAGACTGCGGTCTCTGCTGTGCCCCCGAGAAATCCGAGCACCTCGTCCTCAAAGCGAGAACAAGAGGCAGACCTCTCTATACGACCCTAGCGTAACGCTGAGCCCGACCCTAGCGTAACGCTGAAAGGGACCTTAATTCCAAAAGTCGAGACCCTGCGAGTGCTTGGAGTTCACATCTACAAGGATGGATCGGGAGCTGCCACCATACAGAGTCTCCAACGGACACTATCACAACTCACGCACCTCGTCAAGAGGATCGCGAATCAGCAAAACGGACTCAAAGAGCACGACACGCTACGTATAATGCAAGCTCTGTTCACCAGCCGCATTACGTACGGCACGCCACACCTAAATTTGAAAACCACTGAAATTGAAAAACTTAATATCATGATAAGAAAGGTCACTAAAGTAGCCCTGGGACTTCCGCCAATGGCCTCTACCACACGTCTCCTAAAGATGGGCGTCCACAACACGTGGCAAGAGCTCATTGAAGCGCATAGGAATAGTCAGCTGGAGAGGCTCAAGCTGACGCCCATGGGGAGGTTGGTGCTCCGGCACCTCAACTACAGCGACACGTTCATCGCCGATGCAGACCGGAAAAAGCGCATCCCGCTGTACATTAGAGAGTCGCCGTCCATCGCACCTATTCCACGCAACATGCATCCTACTTTCCACAAAAGTAGACGCAAGGCTAGAGCTAACGCTATTCGACGAAAGTTCAAGCAAGACCCGGACGCCCGCTACACTGACGCAGTCAAGTATCCGCATAGAAACGCGTACGCTGTCAGCGTCGTCGATTCTCAAGGCCGGGAATTAGCGTCAGCCACGGTCAACGCACTCAATTCAGACGTTGCAGAAGAATCGGCAATCGCTCTAGCAACCACAACATGTACAGACGCCGCGGTGATTTTCACCGACTCACAAGCCGCCTGCAGGAATTTTGCTAAGGGCCGTATCTCAGCGAATGCCATCAATATTTTGAAACGGCGAAGCACTTCACTCCCATACACTTGTGTATTATGGGTGCCAGGACACGAGTGTCTGCAGGGAAATGAAGCGGCCCACGCCGCTGCCCGCGAGCACGTCAGCCGGGCTGCCCCCTGCCCACAGGACATTCGACCCGTCGTTGAAGAGACGGAAGTTGTTCAAAACACCTACTCGTTGTTACTCCAGCATTGTAGGCTGGAGCGACGAGTATACCCTCCACCACACCCAAAACTGACAAAAGAGGAAAGCGTAATACTGAGACGCCTGCAAAGCAGCACATACACACATGGGGCCCTAATGCACCGTCTCTACCCAACGAGATATAGCTCTATGTGCCCGCTTTGCAACGTACCGGACACCCTGGCGCACTTGCTTCTTGCATGCCAGTGTATTGCCAGACGTGATCTGCAACAACACACGACTGATAACGAAGCAGGACGGACGACCGAAGACCTAACCGAAACGTGGGAGGCGAAGCTCGCCCTCGAGGACCTGGAAGAGCAACAATAACTCGTCGCCAGGGCCAAGAGTGCAGTAGAAGCCAGAGGGTTCCTGGACTAAGGAGCCCTCCCACCTCAGGGTGACACCGGGCTTTGCTCGGAGCACTGTTTCAAAATAAACGTTTACTTCTCTCTCTCTCTCTCTCTGTCAATCATTGACTGTAATGCAATTCAAGTCAGT
>NC_051168.1:66840170-66847670 GCF_013339725.1 Rhipicephalus microplus
CATTTGGAGAGGCAAAGTATGAAAAAAAGTGAAGAATGAACGATGTTTTTTTTTTTCTTTTTGCATAGACGACCGATTGTGTGCGGCTGACGTACCGTGTCCTCAGGCAATACAAATACTATTGCCAACCCTATTGATTCCCGCACTGCCAGCTCCGTTTTCGAGTGTTCAAACATTGCTGACTAGCGTGGGCTTACGTTGACCGTGAACATGGTTGCGAACGAATAACTGAATGAAATAAACGATAACTATAACAAATTTTTGTCGTATATACCAATAGGTCAGCACGGAGTTTACTTGCTTACTATTGCGGCTCTCACGTCTCCTAATGCCGTATTGTGTTAGTAGATGCAGACTACTGTTGGCTGTCAAGGTAACCAGAGTTGACCAAGTCTGATAAAAGGTGATTGTAACAAATTTACCTCGCATTTACCCGTAAATCATCGCTGCTTTTACTTATTGCCTATCCTACTTCTTGATACGATAAGCTGCGCTAATGATAACTTGTGTTGGCCATCAAGGTGTCTGGTGGTGACTAAATTCAGTTAAGCGTAATCGTAGCAAATTTATCTCGCATTTACCAATAGATGAGCAGCGATTTCACTTCTCCAAACGTCTAACCACGTTGACTAGTACTGCCTATATACTGTTGGCCGTCAGGGTAATTGGAAGTAATAACACGTAATCATAATGAATGTATCTCGCATTTATTGTTGAATCAGCACTGACCTTTCCTAATGATTTTTTTCTGTAATCTGTAATTGTAATTTTGGGTTTTGTTGGTTATTGCTGACTAATGTGTGCTGTTAATGTAACTAAATGTTATTGATTGCAATTAGGCGTATCGCAGTGTAATTATAACTTGGGGTTTTCTTGTTTTTTTTTATTTCGAAAGTCTGCCCCTCGCCATAATAGTTTTTAATTAAAAAAATACACATACAAGTTTTGTTCTTGTGTATGTATTCATGTATTTACCATCAAATGAATACTTTTAATAATCAATAATTAATTCATTACTAATTTATTTATTTATGTACTTATTTGTTTATTACTGCGTCGTCTGGCAGCCCACCGTCCGACGACTCAGCTCCCTTTTTTTATACAACGCTGTCGCTTGTGACACTCAAATTCCACTTCGTCGTACACCTCGAATGGAATCGCAGGAAACGAGCGTAATAAATCAAGCTAAACCAGGATCTCTCATTACAGGGCGCGTTTCGCATCCGTTTTTATAAACCAAGAGCGCACACTTGCGCGAGTTGGTGGTCATGACGTCAAGAGCGGCTCGGGATTAAACAATTACCTGCGTTTCTGCATCGTCGTTACGTCCAGGCTTTAAAAAAAATTCCGCCATATCCACGAAGTGAATGATGATGAGTGGGCGAAGCTCCGGAGGTAAACCTGGTAAACCATGAATCCTCTGTACATTTTGCCCACTCGATTTTATTACATCGCTCCCCCTAGCGTACGTCGCCGCACTAAATCGAACGATTGCATTCAACCAATGACACGCGCCATATGTGACATCATTCCTATTTTATAAGATCTCGCGTCTTTCATCAACTACAAGTACCGCTTTCTAGTTTACAACATCTTGCATCTTTTCATCATCCGCTACAAGTACCACCATCTAGTAAACACTACAAGAACTAAACGAGAGGTGGCTACATACAGGAGACGGTACCGCCATCTAGTGAACACTGCAAGAACTAAACTAGAGGTGGCTACATACAGGGGACGGTACCGCCATCTAGTGAACACTGCAAGAACTAAACTAGAGGTGGCTACATACAGGCTACAGGGGACGCACAGCCCACGCCCTAAGGAGCTTCGCCCCTAAAATTTCGCGCTGCTCTTGACAACAATCTCAATCACCGTTGTGACGTTCTCTTAAGCGCATTCTACGAACGTCGCTCACACGAGCCCCAGTGAAGGCGGCCGAAGTGTGTATACGTGGACGGCAGTGCGATCGGTCGAATAGTCAGCCCTCTCACGTGACAGTAAAGGCGCCGAGGTAAGAAGAAACACCACCGGAGGTAACGGGAGTTTTACTTATCTGCCGTGGTTATACGAGACGACTCACAAGCGGTGGGCGTAATCTCCTGACGCGCTGGGTACAATTAACAGTTGATCTCACGCTTAAGGTCGTCGACTCTCCGCGAGGCTTCAGTCTAACTGTTTGTATGCCAGCGTTTATAAAAAAAAAAGTGGACGAAACACATCAGTGAATTGTGATTAAGCTAGCCAAGGCCTTTCCTTTAGGACTGCTTTGAAATGCTGGCGTCACTCCTGCATCGTGTGTTGCCGACATCTTCAATAGATTTTAGGACAAGAAGTTTGCCGGCGTGAGCACAATTTTCTATTGGCTACCAGATCTTGGAGTGGCGCCCTCTCGCGTGTGACGTCAGTTCGCGGACTCCGCTCTCAACCACGCTGCAGCGGCCGCTGCTCCTGTGGGCGCGGATCGTCTGCTTCTGGCGGGAACTTTGTCAACGAACAGTGTCGCGAGAGTCAACTAACGCTCACAATCAGTGTCTTCGAGTGCAATTATGAATTCGTTTTAGTTGAAGCCCAATCGACAGGGCCAAGAAACCTCCCAGACGACCGCTGAGCACGCTGTTGCCGCCGACCACCATTGCTGGTGAGAAAGTGAAACTATGTGTGAGTGTTCTCGCTCGTCATCTGCGGTTTCCTGGTCGATATTTCCGGAGCCCTTCACTATACGGCGTCTCTCATAACCATATGGTGGTTTTGGGGACGTTAAACCCCACATATCAATCAATCTGCGGTTTCCGCCGCGCGATACTAATTAGTTCGGTTGTTTCGAAATTTCAATAAGCGTGCCTTGCTTCAGCATCTACCAGCATGTGGATACATCTAGCGAAACATAGCAGTGTCTCATCGACGGCGCGGTGGTGTACGACGCAGGGGGCCATGTTGTTGAACGTGCGCAGCCGATGCCGTCGATGGAGATCGCATTACCGTCGCGGCTCTGCCCCTGCAAACACCCGGACTTGCGATCCCGCCACACAAGCTCCCCGTGGCGACCGAGTGCTGCGCAGTGGTGGAGTACTGCTCTGTGCCTCGGTGTGCTTCGTCCACTCTTGAAAAGGACGTTAGCTTTCGCAACAAGAGAAGCGCTCACCTGCCCTTTTCCTTAGGATGTATTTTTTTTCTGCAGTGCAATGATAGTGACAGTGAATACGAGGACGTCGAGTCGAAAGCGCCAGATATATTTCACGAGCGAGTCTGAGTGAGATCCACACCTTTCGTCGACCTTATTGAGCAAACCACGCGAACGCTTCTATGTATGTCGCCTTCTTTTTTTTTTTTTTTGACCCGCGTCAGGAGACTTCGCACTGAGACGAGCCGGTATAAAGTCTGATGATTGATATGTGGGGTTTAACGTCCCAAAACCACCATATGATTATGAGAAACGCCGTAGTGGAGGGCTCAGGAAATTTAGACCACCTGGGATTCTTTAACGTGCACCCAAATCTGAGCACACGGGTCCGCAACAGTTCCGCCTCCATCGGAAATGCAGCCGCCGCAGCTGGGATTCGAACCCGCGCCCTGCGGGTCAGCAGCCGAGTACCTTAGCCACTAGACCAACGCGGCGGGGCCCGGTATAAAGTCTGTTTATGCAACACGCTAAAAGTAAAAATGGCAAAAGGAGGGCATCGCCTCCATCAGTCTTCACGTCTTCCGGCATGCGTTTTCTAGATTTTTTACAAGTAATAACGGTATCTCCGTAACGCGGAGACCCGTCTTCGTCCGTATCTAATTTCGATAAGAATCCGTCGTCGCCCGTTATATATATTTTGCAAGCCAGAAACGAAACCACCGAGGCTTATCTTTGGCGGCAAAACGCGGGTGCCCTCGTACCCGGAACGCAGGCACGAACGCGAAGATCCACGGTCGAGTAGAGAGAGGCTAACTGTTGTGAGATGTACTTTGTTTTTTTTTTTTTTGTTTTATCGCCAGGTTCCGACGACACACGCACGCAGTTGCGTGACTCGACTCGCAGTAACTGATACGTTCGCGCAACGCCTCAGATAAGCCGGGAGTGAGATAACAAAAAAACATAGCACACAAAAGGGTCTCATCGAGGGAAGCTCATTTTCACGCCCCCCTAACACGTCGTGCCAGTCGACGCGTGAACGAGTCGCCCTGCGTTAAAAAAAAAGAGAGAACGGGGAGTTTTCCCGCGGATAAGTTTGCAGTTCTGTAGTCAAACGTAGTTGGTTGGCACAGCTGAAAGGGTTGTATAAACGCAGGGGTACAGAGTAGTTGTTACAGACAGTTCGAGTTTGTAGATAAAACCATCCTATACGACTGACTATAGGCTTGTGTTGGATCCACAGTTCAGCACGTTCGAGCGACTTGTTTGCGAGCAGCCCGACTGCTATCTGGTGAGTAAGTGGCCGTCTGCTATTTCCTCTGAAATCAACCAATAGGGAGCGCCTGTACTCGAGTGTAATTGCATATTCGTACAATTAGTTAGGTATGAGTGTTACCAATGAGGTTACTTGCCGATGATGAGTGCTTGGGCCGCTTCACCCGATATATATTTCGGCCGTCCCTTGAAGTGGCCTTTAATGAGACACATATGTTACGGTGGCTCGGCATGCAGGCACGGTTTGGTACTGCTAATCTTGAGGACCAGGGTTCGATTCCTGTTAGAGGAAAAGTAAGAAAGGAAGGTCAACCAGACGCGTGTACGGCATGCTATAGTACGCTGCGCAAAGGGAACTGAGGGATTAAAATGATGAAAAAAAGTGGCGAGCATGCGCAAATTTAGTGGGGCCTCTGCGGCTGAATTTGCATGGGGGTGAATAAATCACTTGAAATGTTTATTCACTAGTTTAATTAAGCACTTTAAATCATGACTCATGAGTACCGCGCTCCAAAGCGCACGGTACTAAAGTGGCGAAAATTACTCCACATCCCTTCCTTTCTTCCTGCAATACATCGTGGTTTTAACACGTGAACCCCCTCCCCCCCCCCCCCCCCAAAAAAAAAAACTTATTTCCTTAAGGTAAAGACAGATAAAGTATTCTTATATGCACGTAGTATCGTTTGTTTAATACTATAGCGACGACAGAATGTCCACAAAATTAATGTTAATAGTAAATAGCCTGGAAGTGGCGACTCCATTAGTACAAGTTACACCCTTATTGTGATATCTATAAATATCTTGTGTAGGACAACTCAAACAACAAAGTTAACTTTTGTACATCAATGAAGCGTCGCAAAAATACGGTGACGTTCTGTCCCCGAGTGGTGACATCTTTTACAATAAACGGAATTCTATTTATGACTGTTCATATAACTATATTTTATAGTGTTAATGCTAAAGAACTGAATGAAGAACATCCGCGTACAGCATGGTTTACTGTCGTGGTTACTTTCTGTACATGTGGTGATAATACAGGTCGAAGTGCATAGGGGGGGGGGGTAGGAGGTGGATGATGCATAGGGGGGGGGGGGTGAAGGAGGTGTTACAACGCATGTATTTGTCCTTCTCATCGAAGTCAAAGAAATGTGTACATTCCTCTGTATACCGTACTTTGGCATCCTTCAGTGTTCCCGTAATCCGCCAGGAACTAGCGCATAATTAGTATGGTAAAATTCAAAGACCAATTATGGGTTGTTAGAAGGCCCACGACGAAGCCTCCCGTCTCGGACTGGTGTTACCGACGTGGACGCCGCCCACCTCGGCCTATATAAAAAAAACGAGCTTCAGGACTGTTTTCAATGAAGTTATTAATCAATCAATCAATCGATTGCGAAAAAAAGAACGACACGTCCTTAGACTTCATGTCATATTAGGCGAATGCATCATCGACCCTGTCAGTTTTTTTCTGACTTTAGTGACTAAACACGCCCCGAAATTACAAATTTACCAATGCCACATTTCACACTTCGAACGTCCTTAAAATGATTTGAAGATTGAACAAAGTCGATCATTGTTTGTGGAACGACCTTGCAGACAAAAGGAGAGATGCCGCGGAGACCCGATAAGCGAATCGTCTACCATGAACGTGCACCGTATCATCGTTCTCCCCTCAGTAGATATCTTGCACGGATAACACTATCGAAGAGCCCACTTCTGTGACCGTACCGGCCCCAAGGCGCCCTCCCCTCAGCCGGAACATCAAAATTTTCCCCACCTGCCCTAAGGGAATTGTGAGGAAATGGGAATGCATTTCTTTCGCCGAGAGTACATGGCGTAGCAATTTTAATGGACATGGGCTGGGCATGTAGCGCGTAGACAGGATAACCGCTGGTCATTAAGGGTAACTAACTGGATTCCCAGAGAAGGCAAGCGGGTTAGGGGGAGACAGAAGGTTAGGTGGGTAGATGAGATTAAGAAGTTTGCTGGTATAAAATGGCAGCAGTAAGCACAGGACCGAGTCGACTGGCGGAACATGGGAGAGGCCTTTGTCTTGCAGTGGACGATGATGATGATGATGATGGATGATGATGATGATGATGATGATGATGATGAAATTATCGACGAGATGATGACCTATATCATCACCATTTATTTACACATTCATCAGCTGTAGAATTGCTGTGGTTTAGATGAACCCTGTACAGAAAACATTTTTTACCTTGTAATACATGTGGAAGATTACGCATTGTTTCTTGGGTAGAGATGACATGCAAAAACTCGAAACGTAAACAAACGCTACACGGTACTTAAAAAGCGCGCTCCACGGTGTTTTCCATAACACCGGGCAAAGCAAGAGTAAGGCGGGACATTAGACAACACATAATAAATTGACCGAAGAGAGAGAGAGAGAGAGAGTGAGAGTGAGTGAGTGAGACATCGATCGAGTTACTGCCTCAACGTCCGTCAGTATGCCGACATTCCTGACAATCTGCTTGCTACGGAAATCTGTGCACGACCATCTTAAATCTCAGAGTGAATGACCTTCATTCGGAAACTAAAGCACCCGGATTTTACTCGGAAGTGTGTGTAACGTCACATGTGGCGCATAACGCCGGATCGTCCGGACGCCGTAGCAAAACCTCCTACTTAAGGTGTTAGAGAAGCTTGATAAAAAATAAAGTTTAAGAACGAGACGAAACGTATAATATATATACGTAAAGGATGTGACAAGTGTGGTGGTGGTGGTGGCAGTGGTTAGAAGAGGAAGAAGGCGCCTAATTTCTGCAGCCCGGAGCGCGGCGCAGTGCCTGCAAGTGTAGATTATCGTGCCGAAGACACTGTTCAAGTTGTGGTCTATAAGAGACATAAAAATATTCCACAGCGTCGGCCCAGCATACATATAGTCCCACACATGTTCTTCATCGCTTTACGAGCGACTTGTATATTAAAGAGATATTCTATTCAGATACAATTTCAAAAGAGACAACAATACATTGCTGCCTTATTCCATAAGAATTCTGGAAGCGCAAAGCGCGCCATCGCATTGCATGCAACGTTCTGAGAGGATAGTTTAATTCCTTCTGGTGCCACGAAAAGAACAG
>NC_051168.1:66852670-66895170 GCF_013339725.1 Rhipicephalus microplus
AAAACAAAGACCTAAACAGGTCTGTTCACGGAGTCAACCCGTCTAAATCTACAACTTGCTTGGGTTCTCCAAAAGCTGCCGTGCCAAGTGGTACCGTTCCTCCACATTCCTGCTCCTCGCCGTCGTCCCACCGCAGCACGCGAAAACACACAACAAAGATGACGTCCGTCACACCATCCACGCATCCCACAGCAGTGAAGGTCTTCATGGCTCTCGTAAAGGTCCTCTTGGTCGTCTGCGACGTCATCACCTTCCCAGTCTACTTTGTCTTCCAGCAGCCCTGGGTGTACTGGAGGAGAAAGAGCGTCTGCTACGCCAAGCCCGTCGTGGAGGGAGACCCATCGTCGCCCTATCGCCGCTTGAGAAACAAGTCCATCCCCAGTATGGAAGGCGTCAAGACCTTGGACGAACTGGCCCGAACGGCGATCCGGCTGTACTCCGAGAGGCCTGCCGTGGGCGTCCGACCTGTCCTGGGACACAACGAGGAGAGGCAGCCTAGCGGCAAGGTCTTCAGGAAGCTCGTCCTAGGAGAGTACGAGTGGAAGACGTACCAGGAATTCGACGAGCAGATTGACCTGACGGCACGCGGTCTGCACGCCGTGGGAGCCAGACCGGGCCAGAACCTGGCCATCTTGGCCGAGACACGCGTAGAGTGGCTGCTGACGGCACAGGCCTGCTTCCGCACGAACGTCCCGCTTGTGACTCTGTACGTGACGCTCACAAACGACGGCATCGTCAGCGCCATCAACGAGACCGAGGCAACACACCTGGTGACGTCAGCCGACCTTCTGCCACGCGTTCTCAGCGTGGCGAACAAGATGCCGTCGCTGACGCATATTGTGTGCATGGAGAACGCTGACTCCAAGCCGTTAGAGCAAACGACCGAAGGTCCCCAGGTCAGTACTTGACACCCTAACTCTTATTTTTCATAGATGCACTTAAACCAGTCACACCATTGTTTCTGTTTTGAGCACCTCTAGTCGAGCGCTTATTTCCAGTTTCAAGATATTTAAAAAAACAGTCTGAAAAAAACAAATGTGATCCACCTCGGTGGTACAGTGGTTACGATGACATGAAGGTCGTGGGTTTGATCCCCGCCGCGGTAGTCACGTTTCGATGGAGGGGAATTGATATATGCCCGTGTACTTATCGATGTCAGAGCACCACATCGTCGAAATTTTCGGAGCCCTTCATTACGGCGTGGTTTATAACAATATTGAGGTATTGACGTGTAAAGTCTCTGACATTCTTATTAAAGAACAAATGTAGCTCGAAATCTATAGTTATGGTCCGGCTTCAAGTTTAGAGTTACATCGAGTACATATAAAATCGGAGCTTAACATTGCTTGAGGTGACTGTCAAATAACTATCAGAAAAACTAATGAAAGTTGAATAGAATCAGTTCATTAAAATAGCATGCAGTTTTCTCAGCAGCCACAGGGATCGTTGCGACTCCTACGGGAGCAGATTTGAACTACGCGCTTCTTTCTAAGTGGCCTCCAGGACTCATGTTGGCAATGCTACAATACACAGCATTAACACCAAGGGGGTTTAAAAAAATTGCTAGAGTGGAAGTTAACGCGGCCCGAGCACAAAGCCAAACTCACCAGAGGACTATCGGGCGATTTGCCGAATTCTCGTCATCCATGCTGAATTAAGAAGTGTCAATGTCGTCTTCCGAGCCTGTATCGGTGTCATCACTTCGAGATTCCAGCCCAGATGCACGAGAATCCCTTCGAAATTTACCGTTTTCGTGAAACGTTCACACGCAACGCCGACGCCATCATTGAAGCTATACGCACGCTCACCCGCGCGTAAAAAAGAGAAACACAAAAGCGAAACTGATAAAGCACTTCTACTTTACACGTTAGATAGCGCAAGGTGTCCGCAAGCACTCGGAATGGGGCAAATAATGAAATTGTAAATATCGACAACACACTATCGATGTGGATAGGTGACGTCACGAAAGTGTTAACTCTTCGGCGTGGGAGGAAAACGATCTTTCTCAGTCACCCAACGTCAACAGCTCATCATGCCCCTAATAAGATGGGTGCCGCAGCCGCCCTCTAACGGTGGGCACGGCTTCACTTGTAGGTATACAGTGAACTAGAACCAGCATGTTGGTTCTAGTTCACTGTACTCGTAGGTAATAATTTCCGCTTCAGCAATATTTTAAAACCTCCTTACCGGCCGTGGAGTTGGCTACCTACTACTACGACGAATACATACATCGCGGACGCCCGACCCACGGCATAGGGAGCTTCGCTCCCTAAAGTGTTTAATGATTTAGAGCATGGTGGCACGGCCGGACTAGAGGAGCGGGACGCGCGCACTCTTTTACGGCCTGCGCTTCGTGTCTACCATCTTTCACAACCGGTACGTCATGGCACTGTGGCCCAACCTCGCTAATCCTTGCTAAAACGAAGAAGATTGTACACGCCCAGCGAGTTTAACATCGCAACCTTTTCTGGTCAGATAGTGCTCAAAGTGCGTCCTTGTGTTCCTAGTTTTTTTTTTTTAAGTAAGCATCAAATTCGAGGCAAATTTTATTGGATATTAACTCACCGATACTCGTCTCTTTAGATTAGTTCATCAGAAACAACGATCTTTTCATTTATCATTAACGCGCGTGGGTTTCCTAATCGATTCAAAAGAGTGCGCGCGCGCCGCTCCTCTAGTCCGGTCCTGGAGGTGGCTATAACGACGACGACTACTACTACTTCAACTACATACATCGCGGACGCACGATCCACGCCTTCAGGAGCTTCTCCCCTAAAATTACGGCATGGACGAGTTTGCGACTACGGGAGTTACTTGCCAACAACACAGTCAATTTCACGTGAAGCCGCGAGTTCCAGCCAAAGTTGGACACGCGCTTGTATTTAGAAGAAGTGGGTAACGATTCAGAGAACTAGGTATACTCTACTGTGGGAGAGCTTAAGGCTGTCCCGGTCATAGAATTTCCTAATATACTCAAGAGGGAACTCTGGCGTTAGTGTCTATGGGAGCTGCAACGCACGGCGCTTCGGCGAGCATGGGAATGATGGGTAATACAAAGATTAGCCTAATCTTCCCACTTCTGGCCTGCTTCTGGCCCCTCGTGTGTTCGTGTGGCTTGGAGCTACTTTCTCACGAAACAAAAATCAACAATTTTTCAGCGGTCGCGCTTCACCACCTTATTCTTTTAGGCTTACCATGTTGAATCGGGTACACGGAATTCAAAAAAGGTTCGTTCTTTCCTTCAACATGAAATCAGATTCAGCAATAAACGAAGCCGCAAGTACGATTCGTCGCCCGCAAGCACGAAGACGAGGCAAATCTGTGTACCACCCATAATTCCCATGGTCTCTGAACGATTGCAGCGTCAGAGTCTCATCAAGATAATTTTAAGAAACACTATGGTCCCGACGGTCCTATGGCCTCAAAGGCGTGGCTGAAGATGTGCTTAGACAAAATAGTTAACGATTTAGAGCACTTGGTACTCTACTATGGGAGAGCATAAAGCTGTCCCGTGGGTTTCACCCTTGATGAGGCCCACTTGTATTTAGAGCTGCTAACCGGCTGTGTTGAGAAGAAGTAGTGAACGAGTTAAGTACTAGGTACTCTGACTATAGGAGAGCATAAAACCGCTCCGTAGGCCTGTGTGTTTGTGGGTTTAGAAAAAGTGTTTAACAATTTGGAGTACATGGTACTCCACTATGGGAGAGCTTAAAGCCGTCCCGACACGTACATGATAGTCCCGCAAGGCTAGGCCTACCTAAAGGAGATTAATAGCATAAGAAAGAAGACAAACGACATCACCACAGAAACCGGAACCTAAGCAAAAACAGCACCCGTGATCAACTTGGTACCCACGTTCTTTCAGCAATGGCAAATGACTTCTTTTCTTTAAACACTGCAGTCTGTAGTAAGGCTCTGCATGTCATTTGAACAGACAATTCAATCCTTTTATTAAAAATAAACGCGACGTGACTGAGTCAGCGCTGTACACATACTTGTTGATCTGTAATTAAGAATACTCAAATTAACGTGAGACGTGAACTGACAAGGACAAAAGAGAGAGAGAGAGAATAAACTTTATTGAAGAATTAAAATTACGTGACTAATCCCGGGTGGAGCCCTCTTGTAGAGCCCCACTGGCCACAGCGGCTCGCCGGGCCTGGTCTAGGGTCATCAGTTGGCTCCCCAGTGCCAGCTCGGAAAGCCGTGCCTCCCAAGACCACGTTGTGAGTGTTTGTAGTGAGCGCACCAACCTAGATACTGCATTGGCTGGCCGCTCGGTACATTGGTAGGTTATGTGTGTAAGTGTGGCTGTGTGGTTACTACACCATGGGCATGCCCCTGTTGTGTATATCTGTGGAAAAATTGCGTGTAGTTTTGATATGTGGGGGTGTGTGTTCGTTTGGAGGCGGCGCCAATCCCGCGCTTGTTGGCTGCTTAAGTTCGGATGTGGAGGGGCGTACGTGCGTCTTGTAAGGCGTTGGTTTTCCAATATCTGCCTGCTTGTTACACTTTGCTCTTCATGATGCCCTGTGAGGTGTCCTGAGGAGAGTCCTGCGTCTCGGCCAGTAAGTCCGCGAGCTACGCAGTTTGCCTCCTCGTTTTCCCCAGGCCGTCATGCCCTGGGCACCAAGTGACGCCATGTGCCTCCAACAACATGGACCCCAAAATATCAGTGACGCACCTTGGAAGTGTGCCTCTAAGGTTGTGGTGTACACGTATCCCGAAGGACTACGGCCACCAGCGTGGGTCCGGTCTTAGCGAGCCGCAGGGCACGCGTTAACCGTCGCCGTGGCGGGAAACACGATACTGCTCAAGTCGCAACACTTTATTGTGGCAACACCAACGCAGTACAGCCCGTTGCAAAAAAGGCGCGGCGGGAAAGCAAGTAGGCTTATCCACGCCACGGGCACAAAGTACTACACAGGGGTGCCACGAGCACGTCTCCGCGGTAAAGGTAATCCACGGAGACACCGGGACAAAGGGGCCCGGTTGCTCGAGCGAGGGCAAAGGCGCTCGCGTTGGCTTCGAAGGGAGACGGGTCGGCGTAGCTAGGCCACGCACTAGGACACCGTACTGCCCTTCGGCCGGGAGTACGCAGCGGGGCAACAAAAGGTGAGCGTTCGCATCGGGCGCGAGGCGCCGTCAGCGAAGTCCGACGAGCCCCGAGCGACGGGACTCGACGGACGGAAAAATTGCGTGGCTCACCGTTTGAAGTCCCGGACTGTACTCTCCGCTCCCGACGCAGCGCGCGAAAACCTCTCGGGGGTCCCCCGCGCGCGGCGCCACAGTCAACATCCGCTACCGGGTGAGGGAGTTAAACGTCACTCCGCCCTTCCCAGCGCGGCTGACGGCGAAGGAGGGCAGACATGTCGGGACATGAGAATGGCAGAAAAGGCGGGAAAGCCCGCGCAAAGGCAGCGGGCCAGCCTCAATTCCCACAAGGTATAAGCGACATGCAGCTTGTGAGTCTGTCAAAATATACGCTGAGCGCCCCCTTCTTTCGGCTTCTCTGATTGCCAAGGCTATGGCTGCTGCCTCTGCGGTGGCACTTGATCTGGTGCGTAGGGACGCGCAGGCCACGACTTTGCTTTGGTTAGTCACTGCCAATGCATATGCTTGTTTTCTGGAGCCTTGTGGTGGCGCGGGATAAAGACTGACGTCGGTAAAGTAAGCGTCTGGATCGCTACTTCTCTGCAGGAGTTTTCGTGCTCGCGCTTGACGGCGCTTTTTGTTGTAGAGCGGGTGCATGTTTTTTGGAACTGGTTCCACGATTATTTGATCACGTATTTGCTTGGGTACAATGACTGTCTCATCGCCACAATATTGAGGGGTGAGAGGGTATCCCAGCCTCTGCAGCAGTGTTCTTCCCTGCAGCGTAGTGGTGAGTCGTTCTCGCTGTGCGATTAGCGTGGCGGCGGCCTATTCTTCATACGTATTATGCATGCCGAGTCCCATGAGTTTTTCTGTGCTTGTGCTGTTCGGAAGTCGCAATGCTGCTTTGTACGCAATTCTGATGAGTCTGTCAATCTGCTCCATTTCGGGCTTGCGTGTTGATTGAAAGGGAAGAGCGAACGTGACTCGGCTGAGAACGAAGGCATGTACAAGGCGTACAGTGTCGGCCTCTGTCATCCCATCATTACTTCGCGCAATTCTAGCTATAAGGGATGCAATACTCTTTACGGTGTGTTTGAGTTTGCCTATTGCAGTCTTTACGCTGTTGTTTTCTTGCACGTGCATGCCTAATATTCGAGCTACTGGGGTCCTGTTGATGATCTGTCCGGCAATTTCTAGCTGCAGCGCGGGTGCACGGTTGGACCGAGTGCGTGGGGGTCTTATTTGCAAATATTCCGATTTGCTAGGTGCGCACGACATGCCTGCAGCAGTGAGGTAGCCTTGAATCATGTCTATAGCGGTTTGCAGTACATCTTGTCGTTCTCCATAGGAGCCCTTTGTTGCCCATAGCATAATATCGTCCGCGTAAAAGGCACAGCCCAGGTTTGGTACAGTCTCAGCTGGAGGACTAGTTTCCGGAGGCCGATATTGAATAAAAATGATGACAAGATGGAGCCCTGAGGTGTGCCTTTCAGTGGGAGGTCGTATGGTGATGATTTGGTACCAGCTATGCCAATCTGCGCCTTGCGATTTCCAAGAAAATCAGAGGCATAGTTGAATATGCGTTGTCCGCATCCTATGGCTGCAAGACCGTCTAGTATGGTAGAGTGTGCAATATTATCAAATGCTTTTTCGATGTCGAGTGCAACGAGTAGATTGTTGAGACTACCTGGCGCTGGGTTAAGCACTTCCTCTTTGAGCAGTAAGAAGATATCCTGGGTAGACACTCCTCGCTTAAATCTGTACATAGATGTTGGTAGAAGCCCCCGTTCTTCTGTGTATTGGTCAAGGCGAGTGAGTATAACTTTTTCGAAGAGCTTGCCAATGCATGACGTTAAAGAAATTGGTCGTAGCTGATCAAGGCTTCGTCGTTTGCCTGGTTTAGGTATGAGTACAACCTGTGCCAGTGTCCATTCTGCAGGTATCTTTCCTACTCGGTGTCCAGACTTTTTGATTAAAGTGGTCTGTGATGGCTTGTAATGCTTCATCGCTAAGGTTCCGTACCATGGCATTTGTAATGCCATCCAATCCAGGCGCTGTATTTTTTTGAAGCTTTGAGCCGCTGCATAAACCTCAGCAAAGGCTATGGGGGCGTCGAGCTCAGTGTTGGGTTCTCCATTGTATTCTTGACTGGGTGTTGGGCTAACGTTTCGCTTGCGTACTCCTGTGTAGCGTTGTTTCAGCTCTTATATTAACTGATCCGGATCACCTTGAAATTCCCCAGCTAGCCGTTGAAGGGTAGCGTTTGTTTCGGTTCTTGTTGCAGAGGGATCCAAAAGACTCCGTAGGATGTTCCACGTCTTTTTCGTGCTTAATGTGCCTTTTAAGGAATCGCAGAAGGTGCGCCAGTTGTTGTAAAGTTCCTTTGAGTATGCGTTTACTTCCTCCGTGATTTTCGCTATACGGAGTCTGAGTTTCTTATTTAGCTTTTGTCGGCGCCACCGTTTCGTGAGGCCTCGACGAGCTTCCCAAAGATGTGTCAAGTGGGTGTAAATGACAGGTGCGTCGGTAGTTGTGTGATATATCTTGGTGTTCTTGTCATAGAGACCCTTAATGTGCGGTGTCCATTGGGCTATAGTTGTTGGCTTGGGCCCGTCTACTTCCTGTTGCTCTCTATATTTAGTCCAGTTAGTCAGTCTGGCTTTTCCGAGCGGGCGTCGCAGTCGAGCTCTTTCATATGTTATTTGCACAATATTGTGATCGCTGCCCAGATTGTCGTCCAGCACACTCCAGCGCATGGTCGCGGCATTGTTGGTTACGGTAAGGTCGGGAGTGGTGTCCCTGTTGACACTGTTTCCTATACGAGTCGGTATGCATGGTGTCGTGAGGAGTGTGTAGTCGTAGCGCTGTATCGCTTCTAAAAGTCACGTACCTTTGGGTCTGTCTGCGCTATAACCCCATGTGGTGTGCCAAGCGTTGAAGTCCCCAGTGATGATCAAGCGGTCGCGTGGTTGAAGCTTGTTGTTCAAATAGTGGAAGATATTGCTGAATTCTGCTTTTCTGTCTTGTGGGGGACTGTATATGTTACATATAACCTGCCTCGGGCGTCCTTTCTTCGCTGGCCAGAGCGTTACGATAAGGTGTTGCGTCTCTTCGTTCGGTGCCGTTATGCATGTAGCTGCCAATTCTTTCCGGGCGAGTGTCGCAATCTTAGGTGCATTTGGATCCATGTACAGTTTGTAGCCAGAAACTGTTTTAGGCCTGGCTCCCACCTCTTGCAAGCAGATTACGTCAGGAGAAACCAGCGCCGCCTTTATGTATAGAGTGAGTGTAGCGTGCTTGTTGTGCAGGGAACGACAGTTTTAGGACCATGTAGTGAGATTCTCGTTTGCTATGCGTCGGTTAATTGCCATGATGCGAGGAGGTGGGTGTGCTTTCAGCGTCCGAGGTAAGCATGCTTTTGGCGTCTGACTCCTGGGACCGCGGTTGGCTCTGCTTACGTCGACGCTTCGTTTCTTTGTCGAGGCTTTCATGAATATATCGCTTCAGGTCATGAAATTCGACAAAGAACTGTTTCATTTGGGCTTCTGTTTGCTGCAGTATGTGCTGCTGCATTAGCTGCAGTTGTTGTTGTAAAGTGAGGTTTGTCGCTGTTTGTTCTGTTCCTATATTGGCTACAGGATCTCGTGGTGGTGTCGATTGCGGTTGGATGTGCCCATTGTCCCGTAGCTTTTCGCTTGGGTGGCTAGTTAGATTTTGAGAGGCCTGGACTGTAGTTTTCGGGGTGGCTCCCATTAATTGGGCCAGCTGTTTTTCGAGCCACATTATTTTGTTCTCGTATTTGTCAAGGCGTTGCTTAAGCTGTTTGTTTTCAGCGATTACTGCTTGATAGTGTACGTTTTGTGTGATGGGGGGAGTACATGCAGACTTGGGAGCCACGGCTTCCGCCCAGCTTACCGGAAGTGATGATGCCTGTTGGGTGCATCCTTGATCCCCGCCGTTGCCTTTGGCTCCCCCTCCTGGAGGACTGCGGTGGAGGTTCTGCTGAGTCGGTGCTGGCGCGCTCTTCTTGGGTGGCGAGTGCGGCTTTCTGCCCGGGGACCGTGAATGCGACCGGGAACTGTGCTTGTCATCGGCTGACTTATAGGCGTTTTCTTCCTCTTCGGAGGAGAACCAGCGGAGATTCTTGGTCCTCGGTGGGTCGTTGCTAGTGCCCTGTTGAAGCTTATCACTGTGGCCTGCTTGTACTTGCGGCTGTTTAGGCTTCGGCGGCTTAAGTCTTTTTTTGCAAGTTGGATCTCCTGTGGGGTGAGCCTCCCCGCACGAGGCGCAACTAATAGAACACGGATGTCCATCCGTTGGATTAGTCAGTCCGCACAGCCGGCAAATGGGGCGATCCGGATGCGGGCAAACGTCCGCGCGGTGTCCTTTTTCTCGGCAGACCTTGCAGACTTGAATCGTAGGTCGGAAGGGGTAGCAGCGGAGTTCACCCCCGTAATAGTAGACGGTACGAGGTAGCATTGGACCGAAAAATGTAATGGCTGCGCTTTTCGTTGTGCCTATCATTCTGGCAGTGATGATCTCCACACCGTGCGTTCTGACACGTAGGTGCGCCATGAGAGTTCCGGTTGAGGTGTTCATCCGTACGCCGTGAATCACCCCTCTCAGAGTATCGTCTCCATTTGCGGCGTAGGCACGGACAGCGTGAGCCCTGCCGTTAAGCACAAGGGCGCGTATCAGACGCACTTTGTCCGCCACTTCCTCATATTTGGTCGACAGAATCGCTATGTTTGACCCTGGGTGTATTCTAAGGATGAAATGGTCATCTCTGATGCCAGCTTGGCATGCCTCGATGATTGCTTGCGCAAGCGTAGGAGTCGGAATGTTTCTCAGCGGGAGGCCCTGGTTTGGACGAATGACGATCTTGTAATCGTCCTTCGGCAACGGCGGTAGCTTTGGCAATTCCTTGAATGTTGGCGTGCCTGTCTTAACTTGGTCCTGGAGCCCTGCGCTGCCGCGCCTCCGCTCCAGTGCCTCTTGCTTGCGTTTTTTGGTGGATTTCGCTGCCTGTCAGCTAGCGTCCTCTTCTGCATGCGATTGAGCGCCGATAGCGTCTCGGCTCACCGTATCGTGGTCGCCCTGGAGTTGATCCATTTGGTCGTCTGCTGTACCATCCTGGTCTAGGAGGTGGTATTGTTGGTCGGTCGCCGCGTTGAGAGCCATAGCTGGATGAAGCTCCGACGCGGGCGTCCCCAGCATCGGTGCAGCTGCCGGCTGCTCCCCAGGTCAGCGTTTGGTGAGCGTCCTAGGGGTGACGAGCTTTCTGAAGTCCTTTGGCACCTCCAAGTGGCAAGAAATCCTCTTGAGTGGTGCCCAGGCGTTCCTCGGAACTTCTTGAAGCTGATAGTAACGTTTTCGAGTGGTTGCAGACGGAAAACACCACTAAAAATCATGAGAATCCAGAGCGCGAAGCGAGCGCGTCTGCACTACTTCGAGCCCCCTGGCGGTCTCACAAGGACAAAAGAAGAAAACGATACGAGCGCTTATAACTGAAAACTGAAAAGTACATTAAAGCGTTAGATGTCTCGTCAAACACGAAAAGAAAATTATGGACCATCTCCCTGAAGGCAACCCTGATTGGATGCGAAGCAGCAGCAGTGCGCACGGCGTTGACCTGGTTGAAACCGGCGTCGATGCGGGTGCTGGAGGAACTGTTGAGCTCGTGAAGTTCTGGCGGGCGAGGCGGGTAACGTTAACCACGCGCGATGTTCATCGTTTGAACCTTGCCCGACGTCAGCGACTCCCTGAGAGTGGTGCACCAACCGCAAGCCGGATGGGTCAACGCCGAACTCGCGTCGAATCACTTCGGTCGCTGCTTCCAGCGGCTTCTGCTTGTGGTTGCGGACGGGACCGACGTTGGACAGGTGGTTGTCGAACCAGACAGGTCGCATGCGCGGCAGCTGTGACAGAAGCTACGTTGGAGGGACTCTTGTCGGAAGCAGGTGACGGCTCCAGCGTTGATGACGGCGTCGCGGACGGCTCTCGCGCCGCGCCACGCGACGATGCGATCGGCGTTGCGGCGGCGAGACGTCTCTGGATCGGCCGGCAGAGCCCGGCGCTTACTGGCGGGCGCGTGGCGTATTTGAGACGCTTGTCGACGGCGGCGACGTTGAAAATTCGCCGGCGTTGGCCTTTCGCCGTCAGCGCTTCCGCTCGGCTTTTCTGGCTCGCGTCTCGTCGGTGTTACCCGCACGCCATCACCATTTTTAACCAGCGATCAGCGTGCTTGACTCACACCTCGTCGGTGCCGTTGGTTTCAACTGCTGACGCTTGCGTTCAGCTTCCCTGGCTCGCGCCTCGTCCACGTTGCAGGCACGACGTCGCCATTCGCGAACGCGATCGGCTCCGCTAACCCTCGTAGTGCCGGTGACGGCGGGGTTAGACCAAATCACTTTGGCGCATGTTTCGGCGGGCGAAGCACCTTCGCTTTCCGGCATCCTGTCCGTCGTAGAAACAAGCCGCAAGTGTGTTCATTCGATGTGCGCTCGAACGTTGCGAGCGTTTGAGAGGGCAGCAAGAGGTGACACGCGGCGAGCGCGCAGCAGGCAAGGGAAGAGAGTGACGTCGCCGTGCACTGCGAGGTGAGGCGTGGCCTACTTGGCACCACCCCAACACCTGCAGTGAGGTGAGCGCGGCGCGGCGCGTTGGCATGATGACACGGACGGACAGCCTAACAGAGGCTAGTCAAAGAGCTGCTTCGCATCTAAAATTGACCATCGTCGGTAAGCCCGATATACGCATAAGTTCGCCATCACCTGATGACGTCATGACGTCATCATGAACGTCACTTACAGTGACGTCATCTGATGACATCATCCCGAGACACCATTGCCTGGTCAAACGTGGTACCTATCACGGAGACAGCGCAAAACAAAGTTGCAGGAAAGCTTGCAATGCCTCATATCTCGGGTCATGCAGTCCGAAACCACATTGTTCAGTCATACGAGTTGTGAAACTCCCCACAGGCTCCATGTATCGAAATCCGAACACGCCATTGGCCCAACGTCGAGAGTGAGCAGATTGTCCCACCACCTGTTGATCAGCACTTCCACCATTAAACACATTATTTGTGTTTAGTGTTGCCGCTCCCAGGTGGCGCGATTGTCGGCTAGCTCTAGAAAAAATAGGGCCAACTGCGTTCCGAATTTCGCAACACTAGTTTCAGCAACGACATCGTATGATTGAATAACACTGGTCCAAAACAATGTTAGGCGCCGAAAACTTTCCGAGGAGAACATGAACATCAATACATCGAGTGATTAGATAAAATAGGCCATCTCCTTCAAGTCACCTTAAAGGAGCACTGACATCATATTTCAAGATCGATATGTGCCGATCGTTCGATCGCTTGGTATGCATTCTTGGCCAAATATGAACGGCATCCGTCGCGTGGAAGTTATTTTAATTCGATGTCGAACAGCGTAAAAAAGCCAAAGAGAAAAACGAAAAAAAGACTGCCCCTCGACCTCAACACTAGTGCTACGTGTTCGGCGTGATACATTCCACAAATGCTATCCTGAGTGACGATGCCCTAGTAGCGATGACGTGTACGATCCGAGTGTTCTTATCGTGGCGCCGACTGGTGCCGAAGCGCAGAAACGCACTCGCTCGTCGCGTCTGATCTTCGTCGCACCGGTTTTAATGATTTCGTGAAACTATCAAGATAAAAACCACCTTTGAAAGAACGGCGAAAGAAAAGAGCATGATCAAACGTGTGCTTGTCGGTCAGCATGTCGGGGAATCGTTGTGAGTTGCAGTCACGGAGGAAGGAAAGGTAAGGAGAGGGCATGCCCAGCCGGCGCAGGGCGTAAAAAGTGTGGCGGAAATGACATCATGGCGGCCATATTCACTAGGCACAATGGTGGCGTTGTTATGGTTACGTGTTGCGCAGTGGAGCTGGTCTAGCAGTGAGCGGCCGCGGCTGGCGGCGGAATGTGTGCCTCCCCAGGTCTCGGCTGAGCCGTGGCGAACAATAACTGTGCTCTGCGCCGCGTTATTGGTTACGCAGTGTTCTCCTGGCTGTTACATTACTCTTAGCAACGTTTACAAATACCTTTGTCCATCACGGGGTTTCAACAGTGCGTATAACAAGTGCATATCTATGTGTCGTGCGGCGGATGACGCGGATGAAGCAGTTAGTGTTCAGCGAAATTGCGTTGGGCACCATGACGAAGCTGAGTGACGACGAACGCCTTGCAGGTCAGTGACGGTTGAGCAGTGCTCCTGCTTGTGACAACGGACGACGCTGTTGAGCCCATCAAGACGCCGTGAGGACCATGTGCACATACGTAGTTTCGTGTTGCGTGTGTACAGTAACAACTTGCATGTGCGTATTAAAACACCTTTTCTGTTCCGCTTGGTACACTCTCCATCAGCATTGCATGTAATCTCAACGTAACAGCAACCACGTTCAACTGTCACTTGCACCGTGCTCAGTCACCACGGTCGCAGAATGCTGACGCCGGTGATTTTCACGCGGAACACGGACACAGTGGCAGGACGCTGCGTCGGCCGCGTGGCGGAATGCAACCGTAGAAGGCGCACGACCAATCGTGTTGTCTGTACAGTTGCTGAATTAATGACGTGAAAGCACTCGCCGTTGTCAGTGCATCTAGCGCGCGTTCTCTCGTAGTTGCTTCGTTGTCGGCGAGCTGTTACTCCCTGTTATTACTCGGATGAAGCTATTTCGCTGAAGGTGTCCCGCTGGCTCAGAGTGATGAGCCCACTTCCATTAGTTTCGGATCATCATGACACACGCGCTGCGCAGCCCACGTGCTTTCCGAGCCGGAGAGGGAGTCGCGCCTTCTGCGTCGCATTCATATGTAAACAAGAGAGGAGAATTTGCCTAGTCAATATGGCCGACTTCCGGCTTCATCGCGGCTTCACAACGAGTGACGTCAGGGCCTCTCCTTACTTTTCCTTCCTCCGTGGTTGCAGTCGTCTAGTTCGAAGCACGAAAAAAAGCGCTATGAGGGTGTCTTTTCATAACGCGTATGTTAGACATCAACACGACCACAAGCTATCAAAAGTGAAACACCGTAAAGTCCGATATCATCGCTAACAAGTAACACGCAGGTATCGTTGAATTTTAGTTCATCTGTAGACTTTGCGTCCACGTTAAAGTGGTACTACCGTGTTAACCGCGAGAGGCTAGATAGGTGGGGCCATCTAGAGGCGCGAAGAAGAACCTGGCAAGCAAGAAACGTACTCTATTTCTCCGCTGATGGTCATTCACGATAGCTATATTGTATTGACCCCTCTGCGTATACCTGAATGCTTTGCACGCCAAAACGCACCATTATACCTAACTGAGACACACGAGCAAACATGGCTGAAGCGTGCATCCTCGGACACCACTGCAGCGCTGCTTGGAACGGCGTCCATTTCGATTTGATGATGACTGATATGTGGTGATGATATGTGGTGGTGGTGATTTGATGACTGATTGATATTGATAAGACTATGTCTACATAGGGCAGGTAATAACCGCAGAGCCGAACCACGAGATTGAAGTAACTAGAAGAATAAGAATGGGGTGGAGCACATTCGGCAAGCACACTCAAATTATGACAGGTACACAGTAAAAATTTTTACACCCAGAAGGGTGTAAATGAGCTTGTCCCGTGGACGACACCCTAAGGGTGTTAATTCAGCACCTTCTAAAAAGGGTGCTTTTTCATGCACCCTTAGAATAGGGTGTACATGTAAAAAAACTGTAGGGTGTTAAAAAAACACCCTTAAGGAAGGGTGCCTTCGATGTCCATCACTTTTTTAGCACCCTCTGAGGAGGGTGCGAGAAGGGTGCACAAGGGCGTTGAGTGCCCATGGCAGGGGTGCCAGTATTCTTTTAGACTGCACTAATAGATATCAGCATGCACTGATTACACACTACTTGAAGAAAGTGGTCCTCATTATCAATGGTGCGCCACCTGTCGAGCTCCATTCATTGCGTCTGGGCAAAAATATAAAAGCGTGCCATCGTGTATGAACTTGTGCTGGATCTATATATACTTCACAGTATATGCATAATGCGCGTTACAGAAAATGAAGCCTTGCTGCCCTTGCATATTGCGTTTATTTAATAGGCAAATAAAACAAACTTTTCTTCTGCCACACAACTTTTTCACCAGATATACGTTCACGTATACGTACACTACACATGCAACACCTCAAATGTTTATTATATTTATTCAGTTTCACTTCATTGACAATTCTTTGCAACATACAATTACACTGGTTTCAGTTTAGTATACTGCTTCAAGTACATAGAGACTACAAATGAAATATACGCTAATATATCCCTATAATTCTTTCAAGTATCTACAATCCCAGTGGTTTCCAGTTTAATACTCCTTCATGTACACAATCGGTTAATAGGAATGAAATACAAGCATATATATACTTATGATTCTTTCAAATATATACAATCACCATGATTTTACTATATACGCCTTCATGTACACAATCGTTCCCAAGAAGTGATGCACACAAAAATATATATGGATAGTGTTTTTAAATGTATATAATCACAGTGGATTGAGCTTTGTATTCCTGGATGTATAACAATTGGTTATGAGAAATGATGTACATGCAAACATATACGGGTTTTTGCACATATAACTTTAGCGAATACTTAAGAAACCAATACAATGATCAGAAACACAATAAGCTAAAAACGAACACAAAACTGAGTCAAAACACACAAAAAACAAAAGAGGTAATGCATAATTATGGCTAATGACACAGCTGGGTCACTTTATGCCAAATGTCCCAGCCATTTTGGCAACCATCTCAAATGTATTCGAAAAACTCGTGCTGCATTGAAAATAGTGAACTTCTGGAATATTTAGGAGAGGAAAAATATTTGGTCAAGTGGCTGCCTTCTGAACTTCCTGGAATGCTGTCTAGGTGTTGTATGTGAAAAATTTTATTTTAAAAGCACTGCTCCTTCTTTTCATACGAAACTCGGCCTACGTGTTACGTAACAAGAGCTTAATTTGGGAGAGTTGGTTCATCGTGGTTGTGTGCTAGTCACAGCGCGACAACTTTCGGAAGAGACAGAAAGGACAGGAAAGAGCACCGACTGTCAACTGAATTTAATGAATGTGCTACGAGCGCTTTTATACGGAGTACAAGAACCGTGTTCATGCGTGACGACACGTGTGAGCACTACAAAATAATCTTTAACTGTGAAAATAATACTCCCTCTCGGAAAGGATAAGTGAACGTGTAGTGATGCACTGATCATTGGTTTACCTGATAAAAAATACTTCTACAAACATTAAATTGGCATTAAGTAAACCTATTCTCGTGACGAATGGGGCAAGATTGACTATTCCTGTTGCTGTTTAGTACACACACTTTTGAAAGCTTGCAAGGGGTGGAAAACAACACGCTAATATCATATCTGTTGGCTATTTTTTTAATTGTGAGACACATGATGTGGTATAACATGCAAAGGTTTTGGTCATTGTGTTTTGTTGGTCCTGTCTAACTTTACTTTCTGCACGAGGGTTTTGCAAACGGGTGTGATGATTCTGTTGGGATACCCAGCATCTTTTAGTCTTTTAATCTGGATTTTAAACCTGACCTCACCCTTGTGCTAACATGACTTCTGAAGGGTGGCCTGAGTACATGTGGTATCAATTCCTCTTTCTACTAATTTTGAATGCCCACTATCAAAAGGCAGAACATTCTTAGCACTCCTGGGCTGATAGCACCAGCCAATACCCCAACAGCATCATCACACTTGTTTGTGAAACCCTCCTGCAGAAAGTAAAGTTAAAGGAAGCAGGACCAAAAGAAAAAGAGAATGACCAATCACCTTTGCATGTCACACGGTACTACGTACATAAGGTGTCTCACAATTTTAGGAAAAGAGCCAGCAGATATGACATTGTTGTTTTCCACCCCTTGCAAGCTTTCAAAAGTGCATGTACTTACAGCAACAGGAATAGTCAATCTTGCACCATTCGTCACTAGAATAGGTTTACTGAATGCCAATCTAATGTGTATAAGATACCGCTAACATGTGGAAAAGTAAACAGGACAAACTGCGCAATGCTTCAATGATCAAGCAAGACAGCATGCTTTAAATGTTAAGAAGAGCTATAGTAGTCTCATGGCCGGACACCGTAAAGAATGTAAGTGTAGTCCTAGGTTTCATAAAACACGGTTTTTTTGAAAAAAAAAAAGCAAGCAGAAAACTGAGAGATTTTAGAACTCTTTATCAGGAAGGCCAAGGATCAATGCATCAGTACACCTTCACTTATCTTTTCCGAAAAAGAGTATTCTTTTCTCGGTTAAAATTATTTTGTCATGGTCACACATGTGTTGTTGCAGATGAGCCCTGGTCTTGTGCTCAGTATAAAAACGCTCGTAACACCTTCAATAAAATTCAGTTGATAGCGCTCTTTCCTGTCCTTTTTGCGATAAGATTTTTGTTACAGAAAGAATTTCATTTTCTTACAATTTAGGTATAATGATGAGTTTTCATTGTATCACAACATGGAGCAAATTGCATCTCAATACGGACAAAAATCACAATTTTGTGAAATTCGTGATATTTTCTCGTATATTTCAGCAGCTTGAGATGTCTAAAGATATTTTTTCCTCAAAATATACCTTCTGTGGAGTAAATATTCACTGCTCAGATATTCATACAAAGTGCAATATTGCAATAAAAAATGCAAACATAACACATTTTGGCTTTATTCTTGGAAGCGAATGTGGCTAAAAAATTGCACTATTACTATTGAGCTTCGAATACCTTACAGAAGCACATTTACTTAACAGGTAGACCGAATTTGCTTTAGAAAAAATAAGCGGTGGTTTTAAAACGACATTTTCCACAAACAGCACACAGACGGCATTATGCCAGGAAGTTATAAGCCAGCCACATGACCAAAACTTTTTTTCTCGCTGAAATATTCTAGCAGTTCACTGTTTTCAACGCAGTAAGTCAGCACTTTTTTTTTTCAAATACAAGTTAGATGGTCGCCAAAGTGGCTGGGACGTTTGGCATGGAATGGTCCAGCCATATTTAAGCAAAATAACTTACACAAATAACAATGTTTGTTCATCTACCATGACCACACTAGAAAAAGTTGTTCAGGCATTGTGACACTAAAATTTTCAGCGTCGTACTGCCTGAACAACTTCTTTGATAAACTCCAAACTCACGCCGAGAAAAATCCGCTCAATCACGGTGGTTGTTAAAGGCCTTGCGGCCGTAGACAATGTTGAAAATAAAAAAAATCAACTCATCAGTGCTGTCACTCCTTCTTCGTCATTACTGACACGGAAGATTTTTCGGTTATCCATGTGGAGGTTCAGGAAGTAGGCTTGCTCTAGACTGGGGCCGGGGGGTAGGCTACGCAGGACGTCAGCGGCACTCTCATCCTGTAATAAGAGCAAATATGACTTCTCTTAAAAGGATGTTCGTGCTGTTCTGGCAGCACCATATATAAAGAATGTGTAGTGTGTATCCTTTGAAATGGCGTGTAATTGACATTACACTGAACTCGAAGCATACAACCCATACATTCTAATAATTTCGTATGATAAAGATAAGAGTTTTCCAGCATACAGCATATTCCCGAAATGAGGTGAAGTTTAAGACTACAGCTCGAAAATGGCACTTACGAAAGCCTGAACTCACCTAAGAATCAAATTCCTTATAGGGTAGTGAGCCAGTGTGAAAAACAATTCCTAAAGTACAACGCTCAGAACATGTAACATTAATCAAAATGCACAAGAAACTCACCTCTTCATGTACAAACAGTGAAGACATCTCTGCTTTCTCTTTTACATGAGAACAATTGATCTTGGGCGTGGCACTAGCGAAGAGGTCTACAAAAAAAAGTAAAAGATTTACTGACTTTAATCACGCCTCTAACAATCTGAGGAATTATTACAAGTCACCAATCAGTGCAATTCTGACTGCCTCTATAAGGGCATCAAAAATGAACAATTTTCTCGTTCTTTCTACCCTCACAAGACGATCCGTCAATGGAATCTAATCCAAATTTGACGGTGTGCTTCCTATTTGCCTGCTTTCTAGACGTAGGGCTGCGAACATGTGTTTTGTGCACCTAATCTAGCACAGAAATGCGTCATCTATAATTCAATCATCTTAATTCATTGTAATTTGATAAAAGATGTGATAGCTCGTCCAGTTTTTAAAGAGTTGCGGGCCTGCAATAGGCACTGCCTTGCACGTATTAAAGTACTTCTTTAAAAAAAAAATTCAAAGCTTGCTTTCAGAAAAAGCGTCTGGCATATTTCGACAACCAAGCCCATCTCCTCTGATGGCAATCAGGGGCACGCTATTAGCGATTATTGACTACGGGATTTACAAACGTAACCCGTGCCTAAATACTCAGTTAAACACAATCACGCAAGTAAGAGCGCTCGAACGCGGCAACGCGCGCGGACACCGACTACGTTGCAGCAGCCATGGCTTATGCAAGAGCAACCGCACATAGCTCCAACAGTCACGTATACTCTCTCGATTCTGTTATAACGCCGAACATTATCGCAGATGAAAGCGAAGCACGAAAACAGCAAACAGAAACGAGGGAAAACAACGCACGGCGATGGCCACAACAACGCGCCTTTAACAGAAACGAGGGAAAACAACGCACGGCGATGGCCACAACAACGCGCCTTTGGAAGTCTGCTAGATCTTTCCCTGTTGCTGGTGGCACTTGTCCTAAATAGCTTAAAAGACCGAGGCACACGTGCTGGGAGCATCGCGGCATATCAGCAACCTTCAACTATACCGTCTTTAAGCAAAAAAAAAAAAAAAGCCGTTTCGTACAGTGCGCCTCTGTACATAATTTTTGCTTTTCTTTCTTTTTTTACGCTTACACCTACAGAAGCACGTTGCACATTTGAGTATTAATAGAAATGTTATTACGATGTAGCCCAAAGCACATCTTAAAACAATATCAATCACTTTGTGCAGTGTAGAGACAATGTGCGATCAGCAACTAACCCCGCCCTTGTTAAGTGATCACATCACTCACTGTATGAGT
This sequence comes from Rhipicephalus microplus, assembly GCF_013339725.1. Classification (NCBI taxonomy): domain Eukaryota; kingdom Metazoa; phylum Arthropoda; class Arachnida; order Ixodida; family Ixodidae; genus Rhipicephalus; species Rhipicephalus microplus. The sequence continues at coordinate 66,872,824 of NC_051168.1, forward strand.
GATGCAGGCACTTACACAACATCGCGCATAGCAGTGTGAACTCGTTAAGTCCCACGTTTAATCGGGCATCTGCAACAGGCCCGCGAACGCATGCTGTTGTAAATGGCTGGCAGCCTACTTCGGCAGAGCTGCTGCAGGCGCCCAGCTAGCGCTGTATGATTACTACATACGAAAACAGTACACTCACCGTTAACAGGCCCACGTTGTCCGTGTCCGCCACTCCATGAATATTCCTTAATCCGAGCGTCACTTCGAACACGGTGTCATGCGTGACCACCATTGAATATGCGCCTGTTCGCTAGAACACACACAGCGACCAAGACCCCAGACCAACGCAACGCATTTGAAAGACGATGAGACAGAGGGAGCAACGTAGAGAGAGAGAGAAGGAGGAGGCACTGGCGGCGGCGTGGCGGCGCCGCAGCTGTCCACGCAGGTGTTCGGTGACGCAACTCTTCGCTTATCTACGCCGCCGTTGTGGGAGCAACGCTGGTCGGGGTGAGCGGGAGGGGGGGGGGGAGGAGCGGGAAACCCGCCAAGGCGGCGCCGAAGGGCAAACGCTATGGCGCATACGGCGGACGGCCGTTCGGCGCGGAATGACTCCTTGTAAACGGCAACTCTCCTCCCAGCCAGTCGCACAGCGACGCAGATTATTTACCAGCCTCGGGTTCTTTGAGTATTTCGACGGAATGCGATTGCAGTGGGCGAAAAATAGTGAAGCGAAACTTGCGGAAAACAAAGTGCACCATGGAATGGCCAGAAACAATAATTATTTCGTCCTCGGTGGCATTAGCGGGAGAGCATCGCCACACCTTTTTCCAGAGGAATTTCTTTTCGCATTGTCTGTGTCTGGCTATTCCGCGTATGGTGCCGCAAACACTGAATGCGTAGTCGAAGCTGGAACAAATTAATCCACAGTCGCGGATGTTTATTACAAGGCTTGTCACGCACCACGAAACGTGCCGAGGTTGTTATAACAAACTTTTTGCTGACCACATGATCAGCACATAATTCCATATGGTTGCCCAATGAGCTAGCTAAGCACCTGTAGCAAAGGCAGGGCACGTTCTTGTTAAACGTTGTTAATATAAACGATGATTGTGCATAAGTGCAGTGACAGCTTTCCGTGTGAATTGGTCATAACCCACGTGTTCGAGCGTTGAAGCGCCTCAGCGGACCTAATCAGCTACCACAGCAAGTTCGTAAGCAATGATTTGGTACGAAAGTGTGCAGCTGTTTTCCATGTACTGAATAGTCCGTGTACAGTGCGTTGACCACCGCCATTTCTTAAGCCACCTCCCATATAGACTCCCAGTCTGAACAGGTGTGGGACCTTAAACACTAAGAAGCACTGCCCCCCCCCCCGCACACACACACGAAATTTGAGGGCGCACGGGCTGATACACACGCATACTTATTCACAGGCGCACACACATACACGTATACACACATACGGCAACACACACACGCGACTGTAAACGCACGCATGCATGGGCGTACACATGTGCACAGGCACGCCAACACAAGCACGGACTCGCACATACACGCGCACGCACACATGCACGGGTGTACACACAATCGCGCTTACACGCGAACACATGCGCAGGCTCACGCACACACACCCATACTCGGGCGAACATTATGTTCCTGTATATAATCCACAGCAAACATGTAGCTTATAACCAACGCTAAGGAAAGCTTTCGTAACATGGATTGCACTTAATTGCCATTATAGATGAAACGCGATTTGCTTCTGCTGACATTCTGCTGTATTCGGAGAGCACCTTCACACATTCTAAGTCAATTAGGCCGTCATTTAACGCAAGGTCCACATATTCGTGCAGTAGCTGCGCTGCTCAGCCGCCAATCCGAAGGTCGCGGGTTCGATGCCGGCCGTGGCAGTCGAATTAAGGCGGAGGCGAAAATGTGGAAGCCTTTGCACTGTGCGATATGAGCGCTCATTAAAGAACACCAAATGGTGAAAATCTGCAGCTTTCCACTACGACGACCCTCATAATCATATCGAGGTTTTTGAGACGTAAAATTCCAAATATTATATTTATGTGTTCTTCTTATGCTGCATATTCCATCCGATGAATCGGCACCTACACCCTTCTCAGGCACAAAAGCACCCTTAGAGCCTATTTTAGGGTGCTATCGAGGCAAGCACCCAAACAAAAGGGTGCTTTTTTTTCAATCCACCATTTATGGGTGTTAAAGGGTGTTGCAAAGGGTGCTTTCTCGTAAAAGCACCCTTTTTACACCCTTTTGGGTGCAAAAATTTTTACTGTGTAGATATTATGACAGGTAGATTAATTGCCACTATCCCTCAAGAGGAAGGTATATAACAGCTGTATCTTGCCGGTACTTAGCTACGGAGCAGAAACCTGGAGACTTACAAAGAGGGTTCAGCTTAAATTGAGGACGACGCAGCGAGCAATGGAAAGAAAAATCGTAGATGTAACCTTGAGAGACAAGAAGAGAGCAGAGTGGATTAGGGGACAAACGGGGGTTAAGGATATCATAGTTGAAATAAAGAAGAGGAAATGGACATGGGCCGGGCATGTAGCGCGTAGACAGGATAACCGCTGGTCACTAAGGGTAACTAACTGGATTCCCAGAGAAGGGAAGCGGGTTAGGGGGAGACAGAAGGTTAGGTGGGCAGATGAGATTAAGAAGTTTGCGGGTATACAAATTGGCAGCAGCAAGCACAGGACCGAGTTGACTGGCAGAACACGGGAGAGGCCTTTGTCCTGCAGTGGACGTAGTCACGCTGATGATGATGATGATGATGATGATGATGATATGTGGGGTTTAACGTCCCAAAACCACCATATGATTATGAGAGACGCCGTAGTGGAGGACTCCGGAAATTTCGACCACCTGGGATTCTTTAACATTCACCCAAATCTGAGCACACGGCCCTACAACATTTCCGCCTCCATCGGAAATGCAGCCGCCGCAGCCGGGATTCGATCCCGCGACCTGCGGGTCAACAGCCGAGTACCTTAGCCACTAGACCACCGCGGCGTGCCGCGTGGGGCGTCCATTTCGGAATCACTGTTCTGCAAGAGGTCGATCGAAACAAAGATACTTCGCGATCTCATGAATCGCGGGGATTACAAGCTCCAGACTATCGTATATTGAACCCGAGTCGACACTTTGTACGGCGACGTCAGCAGTGCAGGTGACAAAGTATGACTGAATGTGTCCGCCTAGCAGACGAAATATTTGCGGAGCAGCTGAGCCAGACGTCACTATTTTCTGTGGCGAAGTGGTCAGCTGTGGCGTGATCTGGAGGTGAGCGCGAGGTAGCGCTACTGCTGTTGCTCTCAGTGCTAAAATGGCGGGATTGCCGGCCGTCTTGAATAGTGCTAGATACCAGTGATATAAATCAATAAATGTGATAGTTATTCATCCCTCAGTTGCGTTATAGGTCGCGAATCGCTGCTACGGGGTCTATAGCTACTCGCTGACGCAAAAATCTTGACATGAGTAAATTTGATGTCAGTGCTCTTTTAAGGGGTCTACATTAAGGATCCCGCCAGATAAAATAAACAGAACGAAAAACGACAGTTTATACGTAGTTATTCACAAATTCCGCACGTCCGGTGAACATAACACAACAAGATGAGCGGTCGCGATTAAGACTAACAAAGATATTTACTGTTGTGCAGGAAAGGGTCTCACAAAATCTAGCTCGCAACTCCGTAAAGTCACTCACATTTGTCTTTGTTCATTCTCCCTTTACGCTATGTGAACAGTTTTCAACTACACCCTGTTCGTCATCCTGGCGAATATTCAGCGGAATTCGATCATGCATTGTCCAGCCCCCGTTCACTTTTCTTTTAATCGGTGTACACGGAACCCTGAAGTAAACTTGGGTAGCTATGGTAAATTATATAATAACATTTGGTGGTTTTGCATCTCAAAACCACGATATGGTTAAAAGGTACGCCGTGGTAGAAGGCTCCGGAAGTTTCCGCCATCTGGTGTCCTTTAACAAGCAGTGACCTTGCACAATACACGGATAGCCACCATCTGGTGTTCTTTAACACGCAGTGACCTTGCACAATACGCGGATAGCCACCATCTGGTGTACTTTAACACGCAGTGACCTTGCACAATACACGGATAGCCACCGTCTAGTGTTCTTTAACACGCATTGACCTTGCACAATACACGGATAGCCACCATCTGGTGTTCTTTAACATGCAGTGACCTTGCACAATACACGGATAGCCACCATCCGGTGTTCTTTAACACGCAGTGACCTTGCACAATACAAGGATAGCCACCATCTGGTGTTCTTTAACACGCAGTGACCTTGCACAATACACGGATAGCCACCATCTAGTGTTCTTTAACACGCAGTGACCTTGCACAATACACGGATAGTCACCATCTGGTGTTCTTTAACACGCAGTGACCTTGCACAATACACGGATAGCCACCATCTGGTGTTCTTTAACACGCATGCTGCAGTGACCTTGCACAATACACGGATAGCCACTATCTCGTGTTTTTTAACATGCAGTAACCTTGCACAATACACAGATAGCCACCATCTGGTGTTCTTTAAAACGCAGTGGCCTTGCACAATACATGGATAGCCACCATCTGGTGTTCTTTAACACGCAGTGACCTTGCACAGTACACGGATAGCGTTTGCCATCCATCGAAATGTGACCGACGAGGCCGCAATCGAACCCGCGAACTTCAGATCGGCAGCTGAGCACCGAAACCACTACTCCACCACAGCGGGCCCAGTTAATCTTGTAGAGCATCGGAAATCGCGAATCAGGAATTATATAAAAAACAATCTTGTCACACTTACTGTTAAGTAAGGAGAAGAAATGCGAATTAGAAGACAGAAAAGAGATGGAGGACGGGAAGAGCACTCGCCGCATTCTCTTTCGACAACCTTGTTTCATTTCGCGCTCTTTTTTTATGTTGCATGCACAAACAAATCTAGCTATGAGCGCTGCAAATTTAATACTGCAACACAAACACGCAAGTGTGCTTGAAACACGTGATTGGAGTGGGAACAGAAGGGGGGAAGCAGCCGCCTCCCCCTAGTCACATAAAGAAGGGGGAGAGAGGCGCAGAGTCAGCCCTGTACATAATGAATAGGGGGAGGGGGCACTGCGACTCGAGGGTGAGGGGCGCGAAGTCAGCGCTTGTGTTGTGTGTTCTGTGTAATAGTGGCCGCGCTTCCTAGCAAGATGGATCCTTACCAACTGGCCCGATGCAATTCTTTATTGAATTGTTTATTAGCTTTTTCATAGTGCTTTAATTTTCACTTTGGTGGGTGCAGCGCCTCGGGTTTCTTTACCTTCACCAAAGTAAGCCCTATGCATTGGCATAATAGGGAGAAAGGGTGCTTCTGCGACGAACCATTGCCTCCCCCCTCCCCTAAAGGGGAACCCTGTCCGTGCCTATGGTCGTCACCCAAATACTCCGTACAAATGGTTAAGCAAGAAAGCTGAAACACGTGGTCCCGTTGCTCAACGCGACCTGCTTTGTATAAAAGACTCTTCTCTTGATTTTTAGTACGGAAGTGTTTCATGCCGGGGTCCACCAAGATTTCAGTGACGCACTTCCATCACGGAAATGACGTTAAAATATGGATTAGAAGACAAATAAAAAGAAGCACCGTCAACGGGAGTCGAACCCACGACCTCTCTGTCAGCGACGACAGCTTCCGGGCACGAAATCGACTGCACCACGGCCACATTCTTTGTAGGTTCTGAAAGCACGCCTTTTGTATCTTACTCTGCCCTCTCACAAAAACCTTGGTAAAGCTTAATAATACATCATGGCCGTAAAATCCACGATCATTCTCTTCAACGCGTCGTTTGTACGTATCCGTCCTATTTTGCGCACCTCCTGAAACAGAAGTTCAATTTCGTCAACGCCTTTACACACTTCCAGGTGGCAACCTTGAAAAAAGCGTCGGCTTATAGCATCCGTCCATGCCTGAAATAGATCTGCAAAGCATAGAGCAACGCACCTGCTTCGTCTAGATGTCACTCCACGTTAGCGTGCCTCGCTCAAAGGGGCCCTGAAACACTGTTTTGAGTATCCATGGAATTAATTCACTGGAAAAGCGTATTACTTCACTAATTGAACGGCGCAAAAATTTTATGAATCCGTCCAGTACGAGCGGAATCACAAAGATTTGACACACGCTGCAATCCGATTCTCTCTCCTCTCGTCCCGACTAAAGCGCTGGAAGCTGAGCAGGGAGGAATGGGAAGGGCAAACAAAAACGACACTCGTGACTATGAGAATTTTTTTTCGATTTTTTTATTCGCATACGCGATTTTTTCAGTGCGATTGCGCGCGCACACGTGGACAAGTGACGGCTTCCCCCGAGGCGACCTCTGTAACAACCAAACGCACCATATTCAAATCAGCCAATGGGTTATAGATGGGCTTACTGGGCCAGCGCCTCCTCTATTTATAGAGTAGTCGCTGACTGGGCTTATTTTCCGTGATTTGTCGAGAGAAGAGAAAGCTATTTTTAGCTGACTTTGATAATTTATTGTCAATTCCAGGCCGCGTGCTGCGCTAAAACATTTGGCTCACGTGTTGTTGGGAGCCTCTACTACCGATCGGCAGCGTTTTCTGACCATGCTCAAAAAGTGTTGCAGAGCCCACGCGAGAAGTTTGGGCCGGCCAACAGAGAAGACACGTCGCGCGTTGCATGTCCTTCTAATCAGGCAGTGGCGTTGATTAATTTTATCATGCCGCGGGTAGGCAACCTTAGCCCAACTTTGGTGTGCAATGACTCGTGCTGTTCTAGATGTCACACCGCTTTCTTTGGTCCTTCTGTCACCGTTATCAGATACAGCTGCCACAGGCATTTATTATCACAGGGGCATGTTGATCAATCATTAACCATGGCCGTTGGCCGTTCCCACCGGATGGAGATGTGTCAGTAAGCGTCAACGTAGATGTATATACGCAAAATTGTATTTAGCTGTAGCAACAGACATTGTATAACCTCTCTTCTATAAATATACAGTAACTACTCTCAAGGGCGAGGCTCCGAAAGCCGTGGGTCTGTACATGCTTGTGTTTTGGTATGTGACAGCCTAGTTCTATAGCTCACCCAGCAGGCGTGGACGAACAGAGAGACAGACAGACAGACAGACAGACGACAGACAGACAGACAGACAGACAGACAGACAGACAGACAGACAGACAGACAGACAGACAGACAGACAGACAGACAGACAGACAGACAGAGGATTCACGGTTTACAGATAAAACCTTCCGGAGCTTCGCCCCACTCAGCATCATTCACTCCGTGTTTTTTTACATCCTTGTTATACCGATTCCTATTACGGAGGGATCAACCCTGTTTTTTATTTTTTATTTCTCTATAAGACTATAAGCACATTTAAAAGATGCATGCTTGAAACTTTACGTTTGGTGGCAATATTAAAAATACTGAAATATCTTTGTCCTATTCGTGGTGCGGCAGGTATCATACCTTACCAGATACATATGATGGCACAGCCGGAAAACTAAGTAGACCATTCGTTGTAGCGTGTGCTAGCATTGCTTCGTCATCATGATTTCTGCGAACTCACTGGCTGACAGATCGCCCAATTTTGACAATTCTATAGCAATATAGTTCTTCACTGTAAGAAAACAAAAAAACTGAACATACTAACTGAGACTTGACTTTCAACTCCATTAGATGACCTTCAGCGCTAAGACGATCACCCCTTCTGCATTTCCGTGCATTTCTACGAGAGTACGAACAATACATCACCAACCAGACTACCAGCAAAGCCCTACTAAACCTACTCGATGTCTTGTCGCAGGTCGTCCCGTTCTCCAGTCTGGCGAAACGCGCAGAAAGCTGCGAGTTGCCATCCACCCCACCCACGCCGGAAGACGTGGCCATGATCATGTTCACCAGTGGCTCCACTGGAACGCCCAAGGGTGTGGTCTTCACGCACGGCGGTCTAGTCTCGGACGTGCACAGCTTCGCCGTGGGCTGCCAGAGGTTCGGCGTGTCCACCTGCAACGACACTTACGTCTCCTACCTACCCTTGGCCCACATGTTCGAACTGATCGCCGAGCTACACCTCTTCGGCGTTGGCGCTCGCATGGGTTTCTCGTCACCGCTGACGCTCACCGACAACGCGACTGCCTTGGCCCGAGGCTGTCCCGGTGACGTGACCCTTCTACGGCCGACCCAGATAGCGACCGTGCCGCTCATACTGGACAGGCTAGTCAAGGGCATCAACGACGCAGCCGCTTCCAAAGGAGCGATGTTCAAAGCCTTCTTCGACTACGCCGTGGCGTACAAGCACTTCTGGGTCAAGCGCGGCTTCGAAACGCCGATTCTTAACCAGCTCATATTCAAGAAGACAAGCGCGATCCTCGGTGGCAACGTTAAGGCCGTCGCGTGCGGCTCGGCGCCCCTGTCGACGCAGACGCGCCGCTACCTCGAGGTCTGCCTGTGTTGCCCCATCGCCGAAGGTTACGGGCTCACTGAGACCGGTGGCGCGGCCACCATCATGGACGCTGACGAGGTGAGGGAGAGCAGCGTCGGAGCACCGCTGCCCAAGTGCTACATCCGCCTGGTCGACTGGGAAGAAGGAAAGTACAGCGTCCAGGACAAGCCCAATCCTCGCGGGGAGATACTGGTCGGCGGACCTGGTCTCGCCAAGGAGTACTTCAAAAACGAAGAACTGACGCGAGAGCTGTTCCGCGAAGAGAGCGGGATTCGCTGGTTCTACACGGGCGACATCGGCGAGATCTTTCCGGATGGCACGCTCAAGATTGTCGACCGCAAGAAAGACCTCGTAAAACTGCAGTACGGCGAGTACGTCTCGCTGGGTCGCGTTGAAATGGTCCTCAAGACATGCGCGCTCGTCGACAACATTTTCGCGTACGGCAGTTCCCTGCACACATACCTGGTGGCCTTCGTGACACCCAACTACCAGCAGTTGCTCAGACTGGGCATGAAACTCGGCAAGAAGGAGAACGCTACCCTGAAGGAACTCTGCGAGGACGGCAACGTCGCGAAGGCTGCCGTCGACATGATCCTGGAGTTCGCGAGGTCCAGAGGACTGCAGAAGACGGAGGTGCCGCTCAAGATCAAACTCTGCCCCGAAGAGTGGATGCCCGACTCGGGGCTGGTGACGCCCACGCTGAAGCTTCGCAGAAAGCCGCTTCAGATGCATTACCAGCGGGACATTGACGAGATGTACCGGCCGGCGGAGGACACCAGGCTGGTGTGATTGTGCGATATGTTGTGGACGAAAAAAACTGTGGTCCAGCTGCAATTAGGTGCAATGTTTCCTGATGTGATGTGTTTTTTTTTTTTATTCTTCTGCTCCATTGACGGTATGTCGATCGCTATTTGTACAAAAAAACAACAACAACGGATCAAACACATTTTTCCCAGGCAGCGTACTTAATAGTTTTCCAATGCTAGTTTAATAAGTGGCGCATTGTTGCCGATTATGACCTGTGTGCGTATCTCAAATCCACATAGGGTTTTATTAAAGGAAGGTACCATCCTGGTTATATGTGCCGAAGTTCAAGTGCATTGCCTCAAATTATTTGCTGTATATATGAACTGCTGTATATATATGTTGTATACATGCCCCGCCGCGGTGGTCTAGTGGCTAAGGTACTCGGCTGCTGACCCGCAGGTGGCGGGTTCAAATCCCGGCTGCGGCGGCTGCATTTCCGATGGAGGCGGGAATGTTGTAGGCCCGTGTGCTCAGATTTGGGTGCACGTTGAAGAACCCCAAGTGGTCGAAATTTCCGGAGCCCTCCACTACGGCGTCTCTCATAATCATATGGTGGTTTCGGGGCGTTAAACCACACAAATCAATCAATCAATCAATATATGAACTGTATAAGCATTCTATGTTATCCAAATTCAGAAGTATTAGGTCATTTATTTGTTTACTCGATTGAATTATCGCTTTTTTGTAGGTTGGCTTTGTTTAGTTGATACGAAGATTCATCACTACAACTAAGTTGTTTGGTGCCTATCACTGGTGTAGCCAGGGGCGGCACAGCAAGCCCGTGACCCCTTTCTCGCCGGCTTGATTTTTTTTTTCATAATGGTTTGCAGAGCGCAAGAGACCATGCGATTACCCTGGCACCATTTCAGATCAAGGAAGTGCAAACCGCCAATGAAAACTATCATAGTATATCCACGGAGTGAATGATGGTGAGTGGTGCGAAGCTTCGGGGGATTTTATCGGTAACCATCCATCCATCCGTCCGTCCGTCCATCCGTCTGTCTGTCTGTCTGTCTGTCTGTCTGTCTGTCTGTCTGTCTGTCTGTCTGTCTGTCTGTCTGTCTGTCTGTCTGTGTCTTTCCATCCGTCCATCTAGTGAACACTCCAAGTATCACTATCTCACATCTTTTCATCATATATTCGATGGATGGATGGATGGATGGATGGATGGATGGATGGATGGATGGATGGATGGATGGATGGATGGATGGATGGATGGATGGATGGATGGATGGATGGATGGATGGATGGATGGATGGATGGATGGACGGACGGACGGATGGACGGACGGACGGACGGACGGACGGACGGACGGACGGACGGACGGACGGACGGACGGACGGACGGATGGATGGATGGATGGATGGATGGATGGATGGATGGATGGATGGATGGATGGATGGATGGATGGATGGATGGATGGATGGATGGATATGGCTGTACCTTTTAGATCGGGCGGTGGCTAGTGCCACCAAGCCGTAATACTTATTGAACCAAAAACTACATTTATTTTTTCCCTTTAAATAGTGAGGTTGAGGATTCGTACTTTGCACTGAAGGGTATATATTCACTCATGCCTTGACTTGAGCCACCAATCAGATAACCTCCTTCTAGTTAATTCTACCCGCCTAAAGTCTATTTTGCCCTCCTTGTCCTTAAACCCCAGTGCTTTGAAGAACTATGCACCATCATCCTGAACTATAGGGTGAATCCCTTTACAGAACATTATTAAGTGTTCGGCAGTTTCTTCTTCCTCTCCACACGCACTGCATACCGTGTCTACCACTTCGTATTCGGTGCGATATGCCTTGGTTCGCAATACTCCCGTCCTGGCCTCAAACAGTAGAGAACTACCCGAGTGTTATCATAGATCCTTTCTTTGGCAATTTCCTACTTAAAATTTCGATAGATCTCTAGTGCGGACTTCTTAATCATGCCAATTCTCCACATGTTGGTCTCAGCTTCCTTCACCTTCTTCTTAACCGATAATTCTTTTTGGTTTGGCCTCCTACTGTTTTCTAAGTATTTACGAGTCAATTTTCTGGTTCGCTTCCTCCATTTTGTATCTACATTCTTCATGTACAAGTAGCTGAAAACTTTCCTTGCCCAACGCTCCTCCCCCATTTCTCTCAATCGCTTTTCAAATTTTATCTTGCTGCTAGCTTCCCTGCCCTCAAATGATGTCCATCCCATATCACCTTGCACTCCCTGATTTGGTGTATTCCCGTGAGCTCCTATGGCAAGCATACCTATTCCACGTCTTAATTTCTAATCTTGCTTGAACTTCTTATTTTATGCACAAGACTGCATTGCCGAACGTCAGACCAGGAACCATGACCCCTTTTCATATTCCTCTCACAACTTCATACCTATTGTAATTCCACGGTGCCCTGTTTTTCATTACCGCTGCATTCCTGTTACCTTTAGTCGTCACGCATGTTTCGTGTTACCGTAGGTACTCGGCCCCATTTCTTATCCCTACGCCCAGATATTTGTATTTATCTGTTATCTCTAGTGTGACCTCCTGTATTCTAAGCTCACTACCTTCATTGTCATTAAAAATCACGACTGCTGATTTTTCCTTACTGAATCTGAAATCTAACCTATCTCCCTCATTACCGTAGATGTCCACCAATCTCTGCAAATCTTCCTTGTTGTCGGCCATTAGCACTACATCATCTGCGTACATCAATGCCGGTAGTACCTGTTCAATGAGTTTTTCTTGTTTGACGAAAGAGAGGTTGAAGCCCAGTCCACTTCACTCTAATTTGGCCTCTAATCCTTGTAGGTACATCATGAATAATAAGGGTGACAGATGACACCCCTGCCTAAGCCCCCGTTTTACCTCTTCAGACTTGGACACCTGTTTTTCCCACTTTATAACTACCTTGTTACCTTTATAGATATCTTTTAAAAGTTTAGTGATTACATCTTTCACACCTAGTGTGTCCAGTATTCCCCACAATTCCTCTTAAACCACGCTATCGTACGCTCCTTTGATATCCAAAAATTCTAGCCACAGGGGCTTGTGTTCATTTTCTGCTATTTAGATGCACTGCGTCAGTGAGAACAGAATGTCTTCCAACCTCCTGTGTTTCCGAAACCCATTCTGCAGTTCCCCCAGCACCCCCTCATTCTCTATCCGTGCCTGCAGTCTTTCCTTCATAATCTGCATCGCCAGCCTGTAGACCACTGATGTCACTGTTATAGGACGGTAGTTCTTTATGTCAGCTTTGTCCCCCCTTTTTTAGAGATCAGGCTCATCCTGCTAAGTTTCCATCCATAGGGGACTTCCCCATCGATTATTATTTTGTGCACTGCCTCTCTCAAAGCCTGCTTAGACTTCGGACCTAATGTCTTTATCAGCATGATTGGGAGGCCATCTCGGCCTGTTGATGTACTACTAGGAACCCTTTTCTCAGCCCTTTCCCACTCACGTTGTGAAAATGGAGCCATTGCGCCACTTGATTCATCCTTGTCTATTGTGGGGCATAAAGCACTTCTTTGTCGAAACTTTTCTGTCACCCTTGTTCTTATATATTCAATAGCTTCGTCCCCTTCTAGCCTATCACCTTGAGCTGTAGTTATAGACCTCTGCTCTAAGCTCGTCTCCTTTCTTAGGGAGTTTAGATGGTTCCAAAATTTCGCAGCTGCCTTTCTATCTTTTTTATGGACTTCTGCCAGCCACTGAGCTCCCTTTCTTCCAATCTTTTAATTGATCAGAAGAGATGCATCCCTTCTACAGCTTAGAAAGATTTCCCATTTTCTTTCAACATCATCATGCCGGTTCACCCCGCTGCTTAGCATGTCTGTGTTCCCTAGAGGCTTCCTGACGTTTTGCTATGGCTCTCGTAACTTCCTCATCCTACCAACTTTTGGGTTTGTGTCTTCTTTTCCGGAGTGACTTGTCACGTGCCATAGCAAGCTCTAGCTCAAACAGTCTAATTAGATTCGTGTATGTCCACACTGTTTTATTATCCTGAGTGATTACTTTCTCAATTTGTTTAGTGGCTATTTCAATTTGCCTTTCTGAATAAAAATTTTCGTGTAGTTGCTCATTTTGTCTCCTTCCCACTTTCACTGCTCTTCCAAAACTTAGCTTGATACGTTTGTGATCACTACGCAGACTTCTGGAGCCACATTCATCTATGTGCATTCCCATGAGCTTATCATACATCCTATGTGACATCAGTGCGTAATCTATTGTCGACTGTAGCCTTCCTACCTCCCATGTTATTTGCCCTTCACACTTCTCGGTAGTGTTGCAAATGATCAAATCAAACCTTTCACATATATCCATGATCATTTTACCTGTCGGGTCGGTATACCCATCTATATCTTCTATGTGTGCATTCATATCTCCAAGTATAATTATCTCGCATTCTCCTCCTAACTACAGAATGTCATTTGATATACACTCTACCATTGCCTGGTTTTCCTCTCTGGCCTTTGCTCCCGTCCACAAGTGCACGAAACCAAGGAGTGTCATTTGCCCTGCCACTTTCCCTTTCAGGCATAAATGTTCCTTGCACTCCTGCTTGACCCTTTGTCAGTCTGTACTTTTATGAATGAATGCCCCAATACCACCCCCCCCCCTTTCTGCTGCCTTCTGTTCTATTACAATATTCCTACGCGTAGTCTTCATTGTTAGGAGGTTGTTCCATGTCTCTGAGATGTGTTTCTACAAAACCGTATACCATCGGCCTCTCCTCTCTTAACTGTTCTATCTCTTCCCACTTCAGGCTGTTCCTACCACCCTGCATGTTAATATACCCTATTTCTGAATATGCTCGGCGCTCGTGACTACGTCTATTTCTGCCCCGGACTCTACCTGTCTTAGATACTGGTGTCACTTTGGAATTGTATCTGTCCATACCACCTGTCAAAGAGTCTCCCTGGTTGTTTCCCTCGTTACTAGCTATCCTGCACCCCGAAGCGCCCGCTTGCCCCCCCCCCCCCCCCCAGAAAAGCTACTGAGCGTCCTGCAAGTCGCCAACCGACCTCATGACCTAGCCGCCCATCGAAGTGAATTCTTTCTCGTTGAAAACCACCCCACCTATGCACATCTCTGTTTATTTCCACCACCTCAAAGCCTTTTTCTCGGCTCATCCGCCATATCTCTTGGTTTGCGTTGACAACCGCTCTTTGCAGGTTGCTATCACGCACCGGTGCCTCCGGTATCGTGCATATCACTACCTGTACCTTAAGAGAAGTGGCGCGCATGTCATCGACGCCTTTCACCAGTGTGGTTGCTAGTCCTGCTGTATCTTCATTTAAGACATCGTTTAAACAACCTGAAATTATCACGAGGTTTCGTCTATCAGCTGTAGTTTTGAGTTTTGCGCTCGCTTGCCTCATGAGTGCTTCCAGCTTGCGTCCTGGGAACGCCCCTACTGCAACCTTCTTGTCACCTCTGATGGCTTCTGTGCATCGATTTAAATTCGAGTCCCCGGCGATTATCATATGCTGTGACTTTTCAGCTGGAGCGTTCTGCACCTGCGGGTTACTTGCACCTGTGACGCCGGCTGCTTTGTCCCCTCCCAGCCCGACCACTACTTCGCTGAAGCTGGGCCTTGCGACAACTGAACCGGCTGAACCGGTTTTTTTCCGAACTTGCTTGATCTTTCTTCTCCGCAGTTCTGGTTGCCGGTTTCCCTACTGTTCTCCTCCGTAGGCCCCTACTCTCTGTCCCCTTGGCTAGGGCTTCCTCGGCGGGACTTCAGCCTTTCTCCCATAGCCCTCGTTTTCTCTTGCTTTGTCGCCAACGCATCTCGAGTTCAGTGATTCTCATCAGCAGGTCCACTCTGGCACCATCATTTCTCCATTTTTTCCCTCCATTGCCCGTCCGTCCGTCCATCCGTCTGTCTGTCTGTCCGTCCGTCCGTCCATCCGTCCATCCGTCTGTCTGTCTGTCGGTCCGTCCGTCTGTCTGTCTATCTTTCTGTCTGTCTGTGTCTCTCTCCATCCGTTCATCCAGTGAACACTCCAAGTACCGCCATCTCACATCTTTTCATCTTATTCACCCGGCACCTCCACCACTAGCGACGAAGTCCTCTACACGCCTTTATTAGTCCTGGAAGACGTGGCCAAAAACAGTCACCTCCAAGGCACAGAACCGACTCAAGAGCCTTATTCACTAACGATGAAGATGAAGAATACTAGGTGATGATGGTTTTGTACAGGTGATGAAGAAGCGTGCTTTAAATGCCCACACTAAATTCATCATGCACAAGTACCGCCACCTGGCGGACATTCCAAGAACTAAACGATAGGTGGGTATACCTATAACTAGATACATCGAGGACGCACGACCCACGGCTTAATGAGCTTCACTTTTAATATGGGCGCCGCCATTTTGAGCTTTTCAGCCAGCGCCTTATTGTCTGTATATTTGAATACCAAGTACTAAGGCCATGAAACATCGTACGCACCGACGCAACCATTGTCATGTGTAAGCATACATCGTAAAACTGGTTTAAGGTTAACAACCCCGTATGGTGGCACTGAAATCCATCCGAAAAATAGTCTAAACTACTGACAGGATACAACGACTTTCGTGTTTCCCTGCTAGCAATAAAGTTTTCGCGTTCGGGTGGGCTCCTATAATGAAAGATAAAGGATGTAGATGCGATTCTCAAATACGGTAACACTCAAGGCGTTTACAACCAGACAGAGAACACACAGAACCTCAATGCGGGTTTCGAGCAACCTGAGTGAGTGGGCACTTAGTTAATTATCCTACATCTTTACAATGCATTCTGACAGGGCGTCACATTCTTTTTTTTTTGTTTTTCGAACGCCTGGTACCGCTCGTATAAAGGACATCAATGCCCAAATGTCCGTGCTCGGCACCACGGCGCCGAGTAGCTGTAGCCAGGTGTTTGAGAAACATAACGGAAAGAATGACCCCGACTGAAGAGTCGTATTTTGAACCTGAAGCACTGCGACTGTTACAGCCATGTCAAATATGTACGTGTATACATACGACACGTGGCTCGTGGTATGAACTTGATGCCAGAACGTTCCAACTTAAAAGCATGCAACATTGAACAGGTCACGCGATGCTACATCAATTATAAAGGGAGCTCTCGACAATGGTATGCGTATGAGTAGTGTATAATCGATGGTGCCATCGGTAGTTCTTCAACGGCGATATAGTTCTGCGGGGACACCAAGCGGGCAGTATCAGCTGGCTTGCTTCACTGCGAGTGTTGCTATACCAGGGATCAAGTTGCAGGTAAGAACTACCCGTTGTTTAGTCGTAGACTGTTCACCAATTGTTTCCCGCAGTCAATAAAGCCGTGAACAAGTGAACGTGGAATTTCTCGAAGGAAAGAACTAAAGCCGGGAAATACAGCTTTATTTCTATAGACGAAAACAAGTGTCCGATTGTGTGGATGCTCACATCGTCCTGCGTACGTTTATGTCAAAGCTTCAGACACGACGTTTACGTTCCAAAGCACCAAAAACACGCGGAGGAGCAGGGGAACACTGGGCTAATTGTTGGAATTTAAACAGTATACATGAATTTTACAGGGCTCCAAGAAAATAAACTAAAAAAGAGAAAAACTCACGTCCTATGTCCGTTCTGCTGATTTCATTGTACGAAGTTGTGATAAGACGAGTCTGTGCGCCCCACACAACATCAGTATACTCGACTATGAAAAGCAAGAAGAAAAAGATGGCTACCGCCTTCGAGTCGTCTTCCGTGAATGCGCATGAGACCACGCGACTTTTGAAATTACACTGTAGAGAAACAACGACTTCGTTTGTATTCAAAAACTTCAATCTGAGAACTCTAATGTCACACGATTCACTATCACAAGTTCATTGTAAACGGACGAGGTTGCAGTTTAATTTTAAAATTTGGCGCCGAAATCTCTCCGCGTGACGTCATTTCGTATTTTTGCGACACTGGCTGGATTAAACTTCCTGAAACTTCGTTCGGTAGGTCTTTGATAGCCGCTGATAAACCTATAATAATTAGAAGCTACGTAAGACCTAGTACACACCTTCGAAATTTGTGACGTCACGGTGTTTAGCACTGGAATCTCAAGGTGGCGTCTCGACCCGTAGTTTCTTTTTGCGCGTTTCCTCGCTTAAAGGGCATCGTGTCGCGGTAAGAGCGGTGTTTTCAGGATCGATGAAATCGTTCGTCACTAATACGCAAACAATCGTTTTGTCCTTAGTACCATTTAAGGCGAAATCCCGAGATGCGACGAGAACGCGAAAATTAGTAAGTCGCTGTAGGCGATTTACTAAAGTTCGAAAAAGCCAGGTAGAAAGACTCATGATGAAACAAGCGCAGAAATACACACACTCAGAGAGGACACAGACAAGCGCTTACTAGCAACTGAAAATTTTATTTCGAAGCGAACACTAATAAATACATCACACACATGTACGTCATTCCCGATTTCCCATGTCATCATCAACAACGTGATATAACAAAATATGCATGCGCCCACAACCGGAAACAAACACGTGTAAAGAACTAAGAAAAGAAAACGTAAAACAGAAAAAAAAACAAAAAAACGTAGAAACAAAAAAAACAAAAAACGTAACACAGAGAAGAACTCTGGGTTATGCGACGTCCAAAAAAGCAAATTCCGCATCTGTTAGTAGAACTGACGTTTGACTGACGCAACTGTCCCCTCCTTTCCTTATTCTATACGCTTCCATTATTTCTCTCGTCGTTTGCTTGTTGTGCCTGTCAATTATTCGTGTGTCGGAAAATTTCGGTTGGCAGGTGCACTCCTTGCAGTGCATCGCTAAGTGTGAGTAAGGGGCCCCCTTTAGTGAACTGTCATGTTCACGAAGGCGCACATTTATGCACCGACCCGTATGACCAAGGCATTCCTTTCCACATGTGAAAGGAGTTCCGTATACAACATCTTTTTTGCACTCAACGTACCTCCTGCCGTGCTTTATGCTACATTTGTTCGATTCTCCAGTTCCTTTCTTGTTGACTAGCCTTTCTACTGCTGTTGTTTTTTTCTGTTTTACGTTTTCTTTTCTTAGTTCTTGACACGTGTTTGTTTCCGGTTGTGGGCGCGTGCATATCTTGTTGTATCACGTTGTTGATGATGACATGGGAGGTCGGGAATGACGTACATGCGTGTGATGTATTTATTAGTGTTCGCTTCGAAATAAAATTTCCAGTTGCTAGTAAGCGCTTGTCTGTGTCCTCTCTGAGTGTGTGTATTTCTGCGCTTGTTTCATCATGAACCTTTACCAACACGCCCAACTGGCAGTCATCCTAAAGGTAAAAAGACAATTCGTTCTATAGGGATGAATTGATCTGTACTCGCTATATTGCTTTTTCGAGCGTCTATTTCTGGGTCCTCCAGTGCGAATTTTTGCGTGGCTGTGCGGAATTATCTTAACGAAACTAAATGCTTATTCAACTAATCTAAAGGATTAACCTTCTGTGTCGATACATGCATAACGTTTACTGAGGGGGGGGGGGCATAAAGGTTGATTTAATTTATTATCGATTACTAATAAAACAAGGTCTATTTTTTGTACATTAGAGTAAGCACGAAATTTCATATAACATTTGTGATGTGTTTATTCTATGATTTTCATTGTTCTAAAATTTCATAAGACTTTATAAGAGCACTCAGTCGCGGTCAATCCCTCACAGTGGGTGTGAATCACAGTAGAAGGTGAACAAGAACTAGCAACCCTGTGCGAAATTCGCCGCAAAAAGTTCCCCTGTGTAATATGGCCATATTTTGCAATGAACAGCCTTTAGATATTACAGTGATGCTTTCCTTATCTCAGTAATTCTCTAAGCGCAGCTTTCACGCGCAGGCGTAGCTTGTCCACCGGCAAAGCTCGTCTACCGTCGTGCACAACAAAATTTTTCCTCCTTACTGCTTTACTCACTTCAAATCCACTAAGCTACTATCACATTGTTCATACGTTTTAAGATGAGGTATTCCAGATAGGTGCCTTTGCCGTAGATATGCGTATTTGTGTCTGGTTTTAGATAAGCAACTTGAGCGCTTTGGAAAATTTAGTTGGAGATGCTGACATCACTGCTAGGCTGAACAGTATGATGATGGTGATGATGATGATGATTATGATGATTATGATGATGATGATGATGATAAAAACTTCATATATGTTCGCACGGTATCCCAACGCGGAAGCCGATCAGTATGTTTCAAACAGTAAGGACGAAACTTTAGCTCATAATGTGCAGGGTATGGACCAGCGGTGAGATTTACCCAAGTTTGGTGACACATACTTATTTATGATGGACCGCGACAACAACGTGAGACGCCGAGACCACGGCGACGCCCTACTGCGTTGGTCTAGTGGCTAAGGTACTCGGCTACTGAGCCGCAGGCCATGGGATATCGAATCCCGGCTGCGGCGGTTACATTTTTCGATGGAAGGCGAAAGTGCTCTAGGCCAGTGTGTTCAGATTTGGGTGATTTGGTTGCAAGAACCCCAGGTGGTCGAAATTTCCGGAGCCCTCCTCCACAGCGTCTCTCATAATCATGGAACGTTAAACCCCACATATCAACCAAATCAATCGAGACCATGCATGTCGACAAAGTGACCCAAAGCGGACATCCTATAAGGTTATCCACCCCTGAAAACTGCGTATAAATAAAGCGAGATACAGCATCACAAAATTGAAGCAGCAGACGACTGTGACAGTGAGTCGGCGACAATAACGTTTATTGAAATATCCATAGGGAAATCATGACGCCGTTATGCTTGGCTACATGTGTTGCTTCAGTGTGCCTGATATCCACGGCGAGTACACGGCTAAACGAAAACGCCCAAGCTATTTCACAGGTCCTAGAACTCATCTCGAGTATCGTCTGCAAGTTTGTCTTGGTGAGTCACTTATAGGCTCAGAAAGCGCGTGCCGAAGAAAGAAGGGGTCGAGCACAGCTGTAGCGGTGACGAAAATCACAGTTACTACGCGTTCATGTTTGCGTACGCAATATTTCATGTACAAAATGAGCCTGTTGAGCCTGACACGATATGCCAAGAGAGTTGGTTGCGTCACCTCAGTAGGGACACGTGTAGACACCCAGATTGCGGAGAGATACGTCTCTTATACGATGGATAAAAAAAAATGTGTGTGCACGCCCCAAGATGGAATCCAGGCATGTCGTGTTTTTCTGGCATCCCGTGTTTCAAAACCGGGTCTTCGGTGTTTTAAAAAGCAACGTCTTATCGTGTAAGGCAGTTTACTCGTGGTTTAACAGCGCGCAGGTCGTGTGGCTGAGTATTGAGTTTCTGGCTTTCTGAAGTGCTCGGTCCTTGACGTCTGCCCCCGGTGAGTGGTTGACAACACGTTGTAGCAACAGGCCAAAGAAATAAGCTTCAGACGCTGAATATGCTTCCGACAGCCGGCATCATTACTGATTACACTTGTGATAACTTTTTGGATAATATGAGTGAAACGCTGCATGAGTTAGATTCTGCGACGTTGTTGGTATCTAATGTATGAAATCCTGTGTTAAAGAGGCCCGATCAACGTTTGAAAATACGAAGTACGATTGTGTTTATTCTATACTGCGTGGCGTTTTCCGTTGTTTTCATGCAACTAAAGGGGCACTACAGAAGAAAAAAACAATGACTTCGTTGAAAGTGACAAACTGCACTTTGAGAGATCTCTAATGTCCTATGTTTCCCTATCATGAGTTCATTATTAAGGAAGAAAATGAGGACCGAAGTTTCATTTTTAAACTTCGCGCCAAAATTGCTGCGTGTGACGTCGATAGCTTCAAAATGTATTCTTGGTATTCTTGCCACACTGGCTCGATGAAATTTTCTGAAACTTCGCAGTCTAGGTCTATATCACCCCCTGATCACAATGTACTGTATTTTTTATTGGTTAGAGGCTACGAAGGATCCAGTAGACGTCTTAGAAATCTATGACGTCACGGTTCTTGGTGCGGGAATCCCAAAGTGGCGTCACCACGTCCGTTTTGTGTTCGCCCGTTTCCTTGCTCACCGAGTGTCGCTTCGCGGTAAGAGTCGTGTTTGCGGGATTGTAAAATAGTACTTCACTAATACGCGTAAAAATGTTTTGCTCTTTAGTGTCCCTTTAATTATGCCAGTAGTCTGTTCTCGTGACGTCACGAGGATATTTGAGCTCTCGGTCGGTTCATATACGGCTGACGCAAATTGTGACCTGTCCCAGCTTTGTCATGCAATGTGATAGGAGTGCAAGTGGTCATAGGAGTGTCTAGCCGAAAATCGTGAAATCCTGATTAGCTCGACTCACAGCTCTGACATCGTCAGCGTGCTTTATGAAGAAATAATTGGCAATAAGAAGATAGCATTCGCAGAAAGGGTATATATTGAGGGCGAAAAAGAAACCATCCTCTATAGTCTTCAAACTAGTAGTTCCTTCAGTAACCGAATAGCCAGTGATTCGGTTGCATTGACAGCGGTTGTAAATCTGCTTTGAGGTATTGGGTCTCATCTTTAGCCCGGTCGTATCCCATCGAATGGGGCTTGAAGAAGCTCGAGGTGCTACGTAAATTTTGGCTGCTTATCTAGACCCTGTCGCCTTCCACCACGTTATCTGGTTTGCTATCTTGTCAGTTGCCATTGGCCCAGAGCGTTGCTGCGGCGCGGTTGACTGGCTTAAAGATGTCTCCATTACCGAATCTAACGCGGCAGAATTTGGCAGTGTATATGGAGTAGCGATCCGGCGATTGAACGTTCAGGATGGTCGCATAACGTGATTGATTGATTGATTGATTGATTGATTGATTGATTGATTGATTGATTGATTGATTGATTGATTGGTGTATGGGCTTTGACGTCCCAAAACCACCCTATGATTATGAGAGACGCCGTAGTGGAGGGCTCCGGGAATTTCGACCACCTGGGGTTCTTGAACGTGCTCGCATAACGTGCAGGCTTGCTATTACTGACGAGGCTTCACAAGGTTTCGCAAGAATACAGTCACGCTCAATATGACTTGCAAGTTGCAACATGGGAGCTTGTCACCTCACGAGTTCAAAAATTGCGCGTGGCTTCCACCGGCCCTTGCTTCCATTACTAAACGCGTGTCTCTCAA